>CM031624.1:23451736-23488710 GCA_018398815.1 Conus ventricosus
CACACCACACACACCACACACACACACCACACACACACACATGCACGCACACACACACACATACCCACACACACACATAAACGCCGCGCACGCACGCACGACGCACGCACGAGCACGCACACACACACACACACACACACACACACACACACACACACACACACACACACACACACAACAAAAAATAAAACAAAAACAAGATCTAGCTACAAAGTGAGAAGAAAGCAGGCGGAAATCTAAACAAATTTTAAATAAATGTTAGCGAACCGGAAAAAAAAAACCGTAGACAAACGAATCACAAGACAAAACACGACGCGTTTTGGCCTCTTAGGTCTTCTTCAGGCAAGACACAAAACAATTAGGACAACGAAAATGAACGAGCAATCACTTCTCTTCATTCACTTCAGCGCAAGATAGGTGTTGAATTTTCATGCTAAAAATCTTCAGTGTCTACTTCGGTGGGTTTCCCATGGCAGCCTGATATCCTTTTTTTCTGTGTTGACTGCTGAGGTTGACTTGGTGACTGGACAAGCTTTGGTGAGGCTGTATGTGGGGAAGAGGTATGCGTGTGTGTGTGTGTGTGTGTTGTGTGTGTGTGTGTGTGTGTGTGTGTTGTGTGTGTGTGGTGTGTGTGTTGTGTGTTTGTGTGTGTGTGTGTGTGTGTGTGTGTGTGTGTGTGTGTGTGTGTGGTGTGTGTGTGTGTGTGTGGTGTGGTGTGTGTGTGTGTGTGTGTGTGTTTGTGGTGTGTGTGTGGTGTGCGTGCGTGTCTGTTGTGTGTGTGTGGTGTGTGTGTGTGTGTGTGTGTGTGTGTGTGTGTGTGTGTGTGTGTGTGTGTGTGTGTGTGTGTGTGTGTGTGTGTGTGTGCAAGCGTATGCATGCAGAGGTGGGGGGGGGGGGGGGATCTTAAAGCCTAAAGATTAATTTTAGAAATGGGACTGATCTGAAAGTGAAAGAACGCTGGAACCTGTCCATAAGGACCCGCAGAACTCTTTAGAACTGGTTCTTTGAACTGAAGGGAGTCATGTTTATTTGCAGCGAAATCTAGAATAGACATAGAATAAACAATGTTTATTTGGAGCTGAACGCACACACACACACATGCTTCAGAGAAGGGAGGAGAGAGGAAAAAAATGTTTTGGAGGAGGAGAGAACCTTCAAAGTTGAAGGGGAGACCATGAAAATCTAGCACAGATGAAGACAAAAATGTTGCCCCCCCAAAAAGTCTGTAGAGCGAGGTTCGCTTTCCATATTGCCATTTTCTCTACAAGAAGAACCCCAACAGTTTATCGTCTGAGAACCTATTAGGCAATTGGATTTCAGCCTTAATCTCACGAACGAGATTTCGGGGCATCTATCTATCTACATAGATATTTGCTTGTGTGAAAGTCCATTATTCCAGGTGAGTGGGGGATGGGTGGTTGGGGAGGATCGGCTGTAAAGTGATTGCAGCGGTTAGGTAAAGAGGCGTACACGACATTTCAGCTCTGAACCTTTACATGCCGGTCTAAGGATGTCCAGTGCTTTATTGTTTGTTTGCTTTGCATGATGTTCTGGCACACTTGTGTGAGTTACCCTTTCATGGAAAATGATTTTGAGAGATTTGTACTGGTTAGCGGACCGCCAGATACTTGACCCATACTTGAATAGCAAAGGTATGTTAGGATTTTTTTTTCTCGTGAAACTGACACAACAAAAATAAAACAAAACAAGATCTAGCTACAAAGTGAGAAGAAAGCAGGCGGAAATCTAAACAAATTTTAAATAAATGTCAGCGAACCGGAAAAAAACCCGTAGACAAACGAATCACAAGACAAAACACGACGCGTTTTGGCCTCTTAGGTCTTCTTCAGGCAAGACACAAAACAATTAGGACAACGAAAATGAACGAGCAATCACTTCTCTTCATTCACTTCAGCGCAAGATAGGTTGAATTTTCATGCTAAAAATCTTCAGTGTTTCCTTCGGTGGGTTTCCCATGGCAGTCTGATATCCTTTTTTTCTGTGTTAACTGCTGAGGTTGACTTGGTGACTGGACATGCTTTGGTGAGGCTGTATGTGGGGAAGAGGTATGTGTGTGTGTGTGTGAGTGTGTGTGTGTGTGTGTGGTGTGTGTGTGTGTGTGTGTGTGTGTGGTGTGTGTGTGTGTGTGTGTGTGTGTGTGTGTTGTGTGTGTGTGTGCGTGCGTTTTGTGTGTGTGTGTGTGTGTGTGTGTGTGTGTGTGTGTTTTGTGTGTGTGTGTGTGCGTGTGCTGTGTGTGTGTGTGTGTGTGTGTGTGTGTGTGTGTGTGGTGTGTGTGTGTGTGTGTGTGTGTGTGTGTGTTTGTGTTGTGTGTGTGTGTGTGCAAGCGTATGCATGCAGAGGTGGGGGGGGGGGGGAATCTTAAAGCCTAAAGATTAATTTTAGAAATCGGACTGATCTGAAAGTGAAAGAACGCTGGAACCTGTCCATAAGGACTCGCAGAAAATCTTTAGAACTGGTTCTTTGAACTGAAGGGAGTCGTGTTTATTTGCAGCGAAATCTAGAATAGACATAGAATAAACAATGTTTATTTGGAGCTGAAAACACACACACACACACACACACATGCTTCAGAGAAGGGAGGAGAGAGGAAAAAAATGTTTTTGGAGGAGGGAGAGAACCTTCAAAGTTGAAGGGGAGACCATGAAAATCTAGCACAGATGAAGACAAAAATGTTGCCCCTAAAAAAGTCTGTAGAGCGAGGTAACTTCTATTGGGAGATTAAGAACAGAGAAAGAGAAGCATATCTACATAGATATTTGCTTGTGTGAAAGTCCATTATTCCAGGTGAGTGGGGGATGGGTGGTTGGGGAGGATCGGCTGTAAAGTGATTGTAGCCGGTTAGGTAAAGAGGCGTACGCGACATTTCAGCTCTGAACCTTTACATGCCGGTCTAAGGATGTCCAGTGCTTTATTGTTTGTTTGCTTTGTCAGGTCAGGTCGCTGGTCTTGTCCTCATCTGGGGGGCATCATGGCGGGTCCTCATAGGAGGTTCTGTCTGGCTCGCTGGGTGGGGCTCGACTCTCGCCCTGCTACCGGTAAAATGTAGCCCGGTACTACCTGTCGCAAAACCCGGGAGAAGAGCTCGTCAACCGGGGAAGGGAGCCCATCTGGGCAAAGGGAAAACACGAATCAACCCTCCCTGCCTTCGGCTAAAACCCACTCAGGGAAAGGCTTCGGGCAACCTGGGAAAAATCCGGAGGGGAGTCCCAAAGGGGGGCTGCCCTTTTGTTTTTTCAAAACGTCACCCCCGGCAACTTTTTTGGACCCCGCGGTCCCAAGTTGTATCGGCTTGCCTTCCCCTTGGACCATCCCCCTTGTGGAGAGGGGGAATTTTTGGCATGGGAAACGCTGATTCCCCAAAAACCAACTTGCCCAGGCTTGCGCCCTGAAGAGGACATTCAGTTGCTGCAAAAGGTCGAAACACAGGAACGCAGTTTACTTTAAAAAGCCATCCGCTCGATGGCGTGGGGACTGGCCCCGGGGGTTTTTTGTGGGGTGGGAGAGTCATATTCTTTGGGACGTCCCCGCCCCCAAGTGGGCGGGGGCCCCCGCCAAAAAGGGCTGTCCGCCACATTCGCCTGTTTTAGGGGTGGTAGGGCCAGGTAGGGAAGTATCGACAAGGGGACTGCAATCACGCACAGGCAAAAGCGGGGAAAATCAAAATAACAAGAAAAAAACCCAGCTCTTAAGCGGCACCGGGAATGAAGGACAAGACCCCTGAAAATCGGACGCCCTCCAGGCTTTTGCGATTTTTTCGGAAGACCGTATAAAACGATAATTGTGGACTCCGGCGACTCGCCCACGCAAGAGACGAGGCTTGTGCTCTGGAACCACCCGGAAAGGATTTATTTTTTTGGAAGGGAAGAGGGGAAAAGCCCCAGAAATAGGGCGTGGGATTTGCTTCCGGAACCTTTGCGGGAGATAGAACCCGCCAAAAAGGAAATAAAGACTGCTTCACCCCGCCTCAAACCAACGGGTCCCGCCCCTATGACAGGCCCTATGCGCCAACACCGCGCCCCCAAAGGGAAAAAAGGATGAGTTTACGACCGCTGTCACTTATCCAGGATCCCCAAAACAGAAACGTTATTGTGGGGCTCAATGCCGAGGGGCGCTAACCTGATTCCGGCCCCCCTGCTTGGAAATTTTTTGGTTTTGGGGAAAGATGAAAAAAATGGGCACGACCCCGGGAATTCTATCCACGACCTCAGCATCCCCAACCCCCTTTTTCCCAGACAAACCCCCACAGAAAGGTCATGGGACCCCCGCCCCAAAAACCTTTGGCATCAGCAAACCCTGATTACACAGGGGGGGTCGCCTTGAGGTGTGCCCCTTTTTTTAAACTCGACCTTCCACAGCCCCGAGGAAAACCCGATCACTCCTGGGTGCTGCAAATCAAGCTCCACCAAGAAGTACACGCTTAGGCCCAAAGGGGGAAAAACCCCATCGATGTGAAAAAAACCCAACATCCGACAAGGCGGAGAATTTCCCCCAAGGCCCCTCTCCAAAATTTTCGTTTAGCCCCCTCCGGGGTCACCCCATGAGGATGGGACCCATCAGAGAGACGTACACAGCATGCCATAAAAGTTTTTGGGAAAAAACAGCCCAAGAACAAGATGTTTTGAGGCCCCCCTCCCCCCCTTTCCAGCCACAGAAGAACCCCGCAGCCCCCCCCCCCTACAACGACCCCCACCCAAAGAAACTCTCGGGTACAAATTTGCAAAGAAAGACAGAGATTAGAAGGAGTGCGCAAACGATACTTTAGCTTTTTAAAAACACCCAAAAAAGGGGGCCGAAGGAAAATAAGGGCATGTACACGGCATCAAAAAGAATGGGCCCCCCCAAAAACTATGCCCCCTAAATCGCCACGGGGCGAACCCATCCAGGACAAGGACAAGAGATAGCTTGGGTGGAACATTTTTCCGAATTGATCCAGACAGAACCACGCACCGACGGGCCCCCTTTTTGGCGATTTAAAGTCCCCCCGGGGGAAAATGATAGAAAAACCCCCCTGGCAGAAAAGGAAAGCAACGAGCCCCTCCCCCCGAAAAGCACCAGGAAAGGATGGCAACCACCAGAAAAACATCAAGTGTGGCGGCAGTGCCTGCTGAAACACTCACAACCTTCTATGTCAGTGTGGGGAAAGGGGCTCCCCAGAAGAAATGCCAAAATTTTCACATTTAAAAAAACAAAGGCACAAAAAGTGACTGCAATAACACAGGGAAACCCTTTCCTAGCATTGAGCAAAGTTTTGCAAAATTCCTGAACGGCTCAAGGGTCGCTGACAAGGTCCCCCGAGTCGCAGGCGGGGGTTTCCCCTCGGGAGAGATAACCCGACTGGCTTCCCTCGACAGCTGCAAGGTGCAGGAGCAGCACAAGCCCCTTTTTTTTGGCCTTTTACGACCGACCCAAGGGGTTTGGCTTTTCACAGAGACGGACTCTTTAAGTCCCACGAAAAAGGCGCCCCCCAAGCTTTTTAGCGGTTCCACTTTCCCCGACGAATGAAAGGCACAGTCTACACGGTCAAATCAGATGCCCCAGCTACCGTGGAGTCAAAAAGGGCTGGCCCCCGCCCCACCCCCTTTCGGCATCTTCTTCGCTTTTCCCGCGAAGAACCCCTTTGGGACATAATTTAGGGTGCTACCCCACCCCATCAGATGGCCACTTTTCAACCTGGCTCGGTGAAAGGAAAGGCAAAGTACGGTAGTGCCACAGAAAATGGTTTTCGTGCCGTCTCTGGCCACCCCCACCCCAAGCAGATTCCGTGCCGTGGACCGCCCTTTTCAAAAGCTTTTGATGGTTTGGCCCGACATAAGCTTGAAGAAGCGAATGGATGGCTCAGGACTGAACAAAAAACCCCCCATCCCATAACAACCATAAAAAAAGGGTTAACCCCGTTCACGTACCCCGTTCCACCTCACCGACAAAACCCCCGGATACGGAGATAACAGAAGGGTTGGGGAAGGGGTCTACCCCCCCCTGGCCAACTATCCAAAAGAGTGTGGGAAAACAGCATTTTCCATTGAACCCCCGAATGTGTGTAGGTGTTTTTGCGCACCTTGTCGATGCCTGGACCCGTATGCCCCAAAAGAAGAGCTAAGTGCCTTCCACTGCGCTGTCTCCCGGGTACTTGGGATCACATGGAATGACCGTGACAAACAACGATGGCTTGAGCGTGCAAAGTTTCCCAGCATTCCACTCTTCTCCCCCCGCCGCCTCGGTGGCTTGGTCATGTCGCAATGGACGAGGCAGGATCCCAAAGACAAACTGTACGCAAGTTTTCCTTGGCCAAAAAAACAATTGGAAGCCACACTTCCCCCCAAGGATTTTGCAAGCGCACCCGAAGGTCCCCTCCCAACCACACCGGGGGAAGAGTTTTCTCGGGGAGACCCGCTGGAAACACGTGAACATGGGCTGGAAGCTGGGGGGAAAATCCGGGGCTTGCCGAGCGCGGCAAGGAAAAAAACAAACGCTGCTGCGCACTGCTCGGCCCTTCAAATGCATCAAATGAGCCGGAGTGCCACTCCCTGTGGGTCAAACAAAACCCCAGCGATCGTATGACCAAATGAAAACGAAGGGCGCAAATCCACGTTTTCCCCAACTAACGGGTGCCCCCAAAATTTTCTGATGTTCTGGAAAACTTGTTGGGGGTTTCCCCCCTTTCATGGAAAAAGGGTTTGAGAGATTTGAGGTTTAGCGGACCCCCCGTATTTACCCTACTAAAAGCAAAGGTATGTAAGGTTTTTTTTTCCGGAAATGACCAACCCAAAAAAAAACCCCCACAAGATTAGTACAAAGGAGAAGAAAGCAGGCGGAAAACTAAACAAAAAATTTTAAAAAAATGTACGAAAACCCGGAAAAAAAAAACCTAACAAAACGAATCACAAGCAAAACACGACGCGTTTTGGCCTTTAGGGGCTTCTTTGGCAAGACACAAAAAATTTGGGCAACGAAAATGAACGAGCAATCACTTCTCTTCATTCACTTCAGCGCAAGATAGGTGTTGAATTTTCATGCTAAAAATCTTCAGTGTCTCCTTCGGTGGGTTTCCCATGGCAGCCTGATATCTTTTTTTTCTGTGTTGACTGCTGAGGTTGACTTGGTGACTGGACAAGCTTTGGTGAGGCTGTATGTGGGGAAGAGGGTGTGTGTGTGTGTGTGTGTGTGTGTGTGTGTGTGTGTGTGTGTGTGTGTGTGTGTGTGTGTGTGTGTGTGTGTGTGTGAGTGTGTGTGTGTGTGTGTGGTGGTGCGTTTTGTGTGTTGTGTGTGCGTGTGTGTGTGTGTGTGTGTGTGTGTGTGTGTGTGGTGTGTGTGTTTTGTGTGTGTTGTGTGTGTGTGTGTGTGTGTGTGTGTGTGTGTGTGTGTGTGTGTGTGTGTGTGTGTGTGTGTGTGTGTGTGTGTGTGTGGTGTGTGCAAGCGTATGCATGCAGAGGTGGGGGGGGGAAAATCTTAAAGCCTAAAGATTAATTTTAGAAATGGACTGATCTGAAAGTGAAAGAACGCTGGAACCTGTCCATAAGGACCCGCAGAACTCTTTAGAACTGGTTCTTTGAACTGAAGGGAGTCATGTTTATTTGCAGCGAAATCTAGAATAGACATTGAATAAACAATGTTTATTTGGAGGTGAACCTAGAATAGATAAAGAATACACAATGTCGCAGAGAAGCAAGTCTTTGAGAAGAAACGGCCTTCGTTGGGAGGTAAACTAAAAAGCGAAAGAACACAATGTCCCAGAGAAACAAGTCTTTGAAGGGAGTCAGCCTTTTTGGGGAGGTAAATTTAAAATAAAGAAATATGCTCCAAAGAAACAATATTTCAAGAGGAGGCAGCCTAAATTGGGAGGTGAATGTAGTACAGACAAAGACTAAACTGACAGAGAGAAACAAGTCTTTAATTAGAGGAGCGGCCTTTTTTCGGGAAGTGAGTGCAGAACGCACAAAGAAAAAAATGCTTCAGAGAAGGGAGGAGAGAAGAAAAAAATGTTCAGAGAAGGGAGGAGAGAGGAAAAAAAATGTTTCAGAGAAGGGAGGAGAGAGGAAAAAAAATGTTTTGGAGGAGGGAGAGAACCTTCAAAGTTAAAGGGAGACCATGAAAATCTAGCACAGATGAAGACAAAAATGTTGCCCCTAAAAAAGTCTGTAGAGCGAGGTAACTTCTATTGGGAGATTAAGAACAGAGAAAGAGAAGCACTTGGAGAAACAAGCCTAAGGAGGAATCTTTAACAAGGGGAAGAGGGGTGGGAGGAAGTGGAGATGGGTACATTGGGAGTTTTCACTTCATGACCTCTTACGCTTATCTCCTCTTTGCACAGAAGCTTCCAGAAGCAGAGGGCTGGAAGACGAGGACAGCGACTACCACTGCGAGCCACTCTTCAGACCAAAGCACTGTCGGCAGGACCCTGGCAACCGACCACGCTGGTAACAGCAGTTGCAGGAAAGGCGCCGCCACACCCTGGCATGCTGTCAGCTGCGGCAGGGTGGAACCGGGTGGAGCGAAGACCACTAGACTGTCGCCAAGGAAACGTCGCGCTCGTGCCCAATGACAAAGAGAACGCTGCAGACGAAACGCAGTTGAGCCTGCTCGGATGGTGAAGAGCGAGAGCTTGGAGTGTCAGGTCATCATCGTCACCAACGACGACAACGGTTCACACAAAGTGCCCAGGGTCCACGACACAAATCAAAGTCAGGTGCCTGTGTATCGATCAAAGAGGATCGCAGCTAGGATGGCTGCAAAGGCTGGACTGGGTGAGGCCACTGAAACTAAACCCAAAGTCAGCGGTGTCGATTGTAAGACAGCATTAGCGTCCAGAGTAAAATGAGCAATGCTGGTGGTGAGACAGGAGATGGTGGTCAAAAACCAGCAAGGTCAGCGATGATTGTGGAAAAGTCAGCAAGGTCGGCTGTCAGGTCAGTGAGGTCTTCCAGTAAAGTGGGGTGTGATGCCACCATCACAAGTCAAGTCGGTGATGTGGATTGCAAAAGTCAGCATCATGCTGGACACAGGCATACAGGCAGAAGAGAGGCCGGTGGAGTTCCGCACAGAAAGAAAAAGGCCAACTACAGTAAGGAGCCCAGGACTTACTCCTGCCCGATATGCACGCGAACTGTTTCCACAGAAGCAGGACAGGACACGCATGTGAAGGAGAGGCACGGTGACAGGCCGTACGCCTGAGATCAGTGCAGCGCCACCTACCTCAAAGCCAGTCACTTGAGAATGCACAAGAACCAGCACGCCAACGTCAAACCCTACCCCTGCCCCCCTCTGTCCACGCGCCTTCACCAGAGCGTACGACCTGAAGATCCACGAGACGGGACACTTGGACGTGCCCGTGGAATGCGATGTGTGCGGCCTTAGGTTGAAGAACTTGAGGGTCTTGAAGAGTCACAAGGGAAGGCACACCCAAGCTGACAGACCCTACGTCTGCCAAGTGTGCGGCATGGCCTTCGTTCAATTTCCACCTTGAAGGATCACATCCACGTCCACACCAAGGACAAACCCTTCGCCTACCTGCAGTGTGATATGCACTTCATTCGGTCAGGTCGCTGTGGCGACACATCGAACGGAGGCACAACCTAACCGAGCCCGACCCTTCGTCTGTGACATTTGCGGTGAGGCGCGTTATGACAGAACTCAGTTCGAGAAGCATATGATGATCCACACGGGAGTGAAACCTTTTGCGTGCGATATCTGTGGGGCCGCGTTCATTCAGGTGAATGCCTTGAGGGGCCACAAGAAGATCCACACAGAGAGAGAAGGCAAGTCCCACTTCTGCAGTGGTTGTGGGCAGCCTTCAAGGTGCTGTCAAACGTGAAGAAACACATGAACAAAGTGCACAGAACTAGCAACTCTCAGCTCTCTGTGCCGCTGTGGAAATCATTGATGTGCTGTAAGGAGTAAGTAAAACTGGACGTTTACTAGGGAATCAGCATGGGAAGCTACTGATGTTTCTCTTTCTTATAGAGAATAAACACAGAAAATCATTGAGATGCTGTCAGGTATAAACAAAGAAATAACGGATGTGCAGTGGGGAATAAACAAAGGAAATCGTTGATTTGCAGTAGGTAATGAACAAAGGAAAATATTGATTCGCAGTAGGGAATGAATAATGGATATGATTAACTGACAGTAGAAAGCAAAAAAGAAGGAAAATTATTGACATGTAGGGTTGAACAAAGAAAACAAATCATAGACCTGCAATAGGGAATAAACAAAGGAAATCATTGATATCCATAGAGAATAAACAAAGAAAACTGATACTGAACATGGAAATGAAATGAGGCAGGGAACAGTAAACAATAAACAGTAAACAGGTGGGGTAACTTTCCTCCCTAAGAAAACCTAACACGAGCAGCTTCTATTCAAGACTGGCACAGCCAGAAACAAATACAAATACAATTTTTTCCCCACTATTAGATTGTTCGTCTATGTATGTATTTGTCTGACTTTATTCAAGTTTAAAAGGCTGTGCCAGTCTTGAATAAAAGTTGCTCTGTGTTAGGTTTTCTTATGGAGCAAAAGTTACCCACTGTTTACTGTTTATTGTTTACTGTTCCCTGCCTCATTTCATTTCCAATTTCATTTTGACTAAATTGAGGTTATTTGTATTTGTTCTGTCCGTCTGTGTGTTTGTCTTTTGATCTCCCTTGCATCCTTGGGTGGATCCTCAAGCGTAGGCTCAAAGATTGTCCCCTACATTTTATACTATTTTCATAATGTCTTTAAGTTTTTCAGCAACTTTTTTCCTCCTCACACTTTCGTTTGGTTTCATTTACTACCCTTCACTAGCTGCTTTGGGGTGCTATTGGATTCTTTTTTGCACCCTTGGTGGTGAGAACTCCACGGTATATGGAACTGTGGTGGTCTCTATTTGACGCCAGGAGCACAGACACAATCAGCCGTATCTCCCTGATGAGTCCAATCCAGCGACGAAAAGGCCTAGGAAGCAGGCAATACAAATATATCTACCTTCAAAAGGGATTTACGATGGTTCCCTATGCAGCTAGTAAGACTTTTCATGTCTGTAATATATTTTCTAAATTTCATGTCCCAGTTTCTCCATCTTCAAACTCCCCATCCCACCCCCACCCCACCCCTCTCTGTAAGTCCAGATCTTTGCTGCAGTCTTGAATAAAAGTTGCTCATTGCTAAGAAGACAGTTAGTTGTTGGCCTGCGCTTGATTTTTTCCCCCACTATTAGATTGTTCGTCTATGTATGTATTTTGTCTGACTTTATTCAAGTTTAAAAGGCTGTGCCAGTCTTGAATAAAAGTTGCTCTGGTTAGGTTTCTTATGGGAGCAAAAGTTACCCCACTTGTTTATTGATACTGAACAGTTGTGAGAAAACGAGCAAAACCACGAATGTGCAATATAGACAGCAAAGGAACTGTTGGGAAGAAAAAAGGCGTTTCTGTTGTGCCGAAGGAGGAGACAAACGAAAATATTGACAGGCAGAAGGGAATAAAAAATGAATGATCTGACACTCTGTAGGGAACAGATTGATCAAGGCGGAAACTGTTGATGAAGAGAAATTGTAATAATGATAAAAGAAAAATACTGATGATGATGATAGCAAAAATAATAATGATCACGATAACAATAATAATGAAAATAAAAGTAATAATAATAATGATAATGGTAATAACAACAACAACAACAACAGTAATATAAAACAACATATAGAATATAATAATAACAATAGTAATAATAATAATATTAATGATAATAATAATGATAATAATAATAATAATAAACATAGAAATTATCTTTAAAATGATAGAAAGAAACACCGAAGGTAACTGGTGAGGACCAGAGAAATGTTTAACTCTAGAGAGTCACTCGATAACCCTGGAGCCATCCGTTTACGATTAAAGAATTTGTACACTCCATAAAATAACAAATAGGAATAAATCTCTCCTGTAACAAGAGTATAATATACGACTCAGATGAGTAATGAGAGCTTAAAACATCCATGTTACACGTATAATAAGATAAAAACAAAAAAAAACCCAGATACGTTATCCACTCACATGCTTACTGGCTTAAGGTCAGGGAAATTTTAAAATCTGGCTTACTCAGAAATCCAGCCATTTCCTTTGATAATTTACCTCAATACAAATAACCAAATTGATGAACTTTCTTTTAACCCAAATGTATATATATGACCTCCTGAGTAATGAGAGCTTGTAAAAACAACAGTTAAGTTAAAAAAAAAAAAATAACAATCACCAGCCTCACAGTGACCAAACACACAGAAAGGACCATAAAATTTTTTTAAAAAGGATCATTATACGAGAACCCTACGTCAATACTGGAAACAATCAAGCCTTTTCTCTAACTTTGTTTTGACCTCCAATGGGTGTAGTCTCTATTTAAAGCTTCTTATCACAGAAAAACCCCCCTCTCAAAAGAAACAATCTTCCGCCCTCATCATGCTTTCATACTCATGCAGTCGGTCTCAAGGCATTATATAAATTTCTTTTAAATGGCGGTTCGATGCTGACTTACTGTCGAATTCCATGCTCTCTCTCTCTCCTCTCCTCTCTCTCTCTCCTCTCCTCTCTCTCTCATCTCTCTCTCTCTCTCTCATCCACTCACTCCCCTACCCCCTCCTCTCTCCTCCAAGAACCATGCAAGCGAAACGTCGCGAAACGGTGCATACATCTGAACAAACAATAAGCATCATATAACATCCAAACACGTGAACACAAATGCTCTCTCTCTTTTTCTTACTCTCTCTCTCTCCTCTCTCGTCTCTGTCTCTCTCACACTCTCACATCATGTTTCTATCCCACATCCCTTTCATCTACGCCACTCACACAACACACACAATCACCAAACACACCACTGAAACAAGTCAGTAAGGTCAAACTATGAAATGTGCGAATAAACATAAACACACAATAAGGCACTCCCCAGTCTCAGACACATGAGATAGTGCGCGAGCGTGAGTATGGAATGTCGTCATACCTTTTGATGAATATCTTACTTTCCATATGAATCCTTTCTGGTGTCTGATGCAGTTTTTCAATCAACTTTACACAAATCAGATGTTTGTGATCTGCCAGTGTTTGCCTTTTCATTGTAGCACATCAGACATGACACATATACAGTTACAACACCCCTAAGATTATTGCTAGAGCTTCAGACAATCAATAGATTTGATCGTTTGGAAGTTGAAAAATAACCCAATGGACTACAATTGTAAACATTGTTATTCTCTTGCTGTTAGTGTGCAGCCATCCATTAGAACACAAACATAAATGACATCGTAATTCTTTTCTGCGGAATTGTTTAAGAAAATTAAACACATGTCTGTGTAGGGTGTTGATGTATCTTTTTATTATACACATCGACTTACAAATAATTGTTACAACACATCTATATTCATTGGGCATTTGAGAAATTTTTTTAATTAAAAAAAATTTCCGTAACAGCTGGCAGTTAACAAACCCACCAACACAAGGACATAAAATTACCACCAGTGCTTGCGTGCGTCTTTGTCTACTGTCGGGTGTGTATACTATGCTCCATCATGTTCATTTCTCCTTCAAATGTGCGCACTCTGTCGCGTTGCGCTACACCACACAATATTTGCGCGCCAATATGAACGCACGCACACCATGCCGCAAAATCCTTATCTTCCATCTCTCTCTCTTTTCTTTCTCTCTCTACTTTTCTCTCTCTACTCTCTCTACAAAAACATTTCAATATATAGTGGTCGTTTAGACCCGAAAGCATCCATTAACCCATCACCCTACATATCCCTTTGCTTCTGTAACAGGTTTTAACTGACAACTCGTTAAAAAGCATGAACACTGATATATGAAACCACACCACACACGCACCACACACACACACACACACACACACACACACACACACACACCACACACACACACACACACACACACACACAGTGCGCGCCTCCACAGAGAGAGAGAGTAGAGAGAGAGAGAGAAGAGAGAGAGAGAGAGAGAGAGAGAAAAGAGAGACAGAAGACAGACAGAGACAGACAGACAGACAGACAGAGAACATTTTGTTGATTCTAAATGGACGAAACTTGAACTTTTGGATTGGCAGCATACCTGTCATTGTAGATAATCGCAGCAGATTTACAATTTCATTTGCTCACAAAAGATAGTTAAACATGCTATACAAATGCAAAATGAAAATTCTACAGAATATGGCAGCTCACTCTGCTTTAATATTTAATACAAATACATAAGCATACATACATCATACATACATGCATGCATGCATCATGCTATATCCATACATATCATACATACATATACATACATACATGCATGCATGCATGCATACATACATACAGACAGACAACAGACGACAGACATCAGACTCAGACATACATATATACAGCATACAGACATACGACATACATACATACATGACATACATACATGCATACATGCATACATACATCATACATACATACATACATACATGCATGCATGCATGCATGCATCATGCATGCATACATACATACATACATACATACATACATACATACATACATACATACAAGCTACATCACATACATACATTACATACATTCATACATACATACATACATGCATACATGCATACAACATAACATACGTACGTACGTACGTACGTTACGTACGTACGTACGTACGTACGTATGTGCATGATCAAAAATAGCTACTAAACAGAAAAGGAATCAAGTGGATGGATAGACAGACAGAAAGACAAACAGACACATACATACATACATACATACATACATACATACATACATACATACATAACATACATACATACATACATACATACATGATCAAATACCTACGAGACAGAAAAAATTCAGGTAACAGACAGATAGATAGATAGAAAAAGAGAGAGAGAGAGAGAGAGAAGAGAGAGAGAGAGAGAGAGAAAGATTAGCTAGAGATAGATAGAGATAGTAGATTAGTAATAGATAATATAGTTATAGATAGATAGATAGATAGATAGATGATAATAGATAGATAGATAGAAGTAGAAAAGATAGATTGATGGATGGATGGGTGGATAGATGGACAGTAGATAGGATAGATAGTGTGATTAACTCATAAAGACCACAGATGCACAGAAAAGAGAAGATAGAGGATGTGGAAATACAAGTTGAAGACCAACTACCCTGTGGCCGCCTTCCATGGTCAGCTGAGGAAGGTTTGCAAAAACCGAAACCCGAACGCTTCTTAATTCTAGTGTTTTTTGTTTTATTATGAGATAGATAGATAGATAGATAGATAGATGATAGATAGATAGATAGATAGAAGAACGAAGATAAAGATGATGATAGAAGATGAGATGATGGATGGATAGATGTAAAAAAACACCTAGAAGAAAAAGAGGATTGAAGAAAATAGAAACACCTACAATACAGACAGAAATTTAACTGAGCACATAACACAACACACAAGCACTACATGACACAAAACCTTATCTAGCAACACACACACACACACACACACACACACTGAATTCACAACATGTTCAAACACAGCAAAAGCTCAACGTACACACGCCTTCAACATTACTTAACAGGCTACATTAAATTCAAATGTCAGCTCATCAGAAACACAACATGTCGACAACAAACAACACACATTCTCCGCCGACACACACACATCCCCGAATGCATTTTACACCAACAGAAACGACGACACACTAAACATGCACATAACACTTCACACACACACCACTGTAGTGGCAACTTCAACATCCAGGAAGAATTTAGCTTTCTGAGTGTTCTCTACCGTTGCTATCACATTTTTAATATGTCTGAATGTTGTTCATTGGAAGCCAAATGTAACTTGGAGATTTACCTGCCACACTTTCCGACCAAATTTAGACATTAACGTTTTTTTACCACGTCATTCCGGACACAAAGACTGTTCGTTTCCAGCTGGGCCCGGAACACTCCCCTCCGTAGCTACGCACGGTACCCGGCTCCGGTAGGCACGACGACTCTGATCTCAAGCAGCGGCGAGGAGTACTTTCCCGCCTTAACGTTCTGCTTCATTCACACTGTTTCCCTGATTAAAATCTATGAACGTGCACAAAGGTAAGCGCGAGGGGTCGATCTTCCACAATCCCGTTATGTGCCTTCAATGCACGAGTTTGATCATCTAACGGACTCTCTTAATAACAGACTTTGTTCCGCTGGGAATGCGTTTACAACCTTGGACCGGTTTCCTGCCCCAGCTGAACCTCAATTTCCAGTACCTCATAGCTTGTCGCGGAATGGCCAAACTTCCGTCCTGCCGGCGTGCTCCTACCCTCAGCACTGATCTCCCCCCTCCAGTACTTTAGGCATGTTGATCCACCTGGTAGCCGATCCTTCTGCTTTCGGTTGGCCGGGACGGCCATTCCTCATACATGGCTTCCTTTCTCCATCGGTTTACACTGGAAACTCGTGTTTAACTTTCAATTTTCGGTTTTTTGAAATAAACATCTATTTTACATGTAGACCATTTACCATGACGCATTCGCAAGTCTTTAATCGTTTCATTTGTTAACGTTGTTATCTGGAATTTCAAAGGAACATTTAGGATTACAAACGTGCGAAATACACAAATTTTTCAGAAAACGTTTAAAGGAATATTCCAGCAACTTCCAATGATCCTTTGTCCGCTGTGGCGTCGAAGGGAATCAGATCTTTGGTAGCACAAGTTTCCCTTTTTCCTGGACATGCACTTTCATTCTTAAGGTCGCACGATCAGAAGGAAAAATTTGGTTGTCACCGTCTTATTTAGTGGGCGTTTAGGCTCACTCCAGTTTGAAAATGAATTATCGATTGATAAGATGTAAGAACGACGCAATTCATACAAACAAAGTCTAGACTTCAGTTTTATACAGCTTATCCATCAGGCTCTTGAAAAATATAACTTTTACGTGGCCTCATCTTACCGACAAAGAAAAAAGATTCAAACCCCCCCCCTCCCCCCCCCGTTGGCAAAACTGCCCTGGGACTATGCAAAAGAGGGGGAGGGCAGCTTGCTTCACAGTGTTGCGCATTATATCTAGGGTTTGTCTCCCCGTATCGGGTGAAGACCCTTGAGGTTGTGTCATGACGGATATGACAAATGGCTGCCTAAAAAAAACAAAGGCTCGAATTTGCCTCAGGGCGGTTTATGAGTATACTTCGCCTCAATTAATCCGATGGAAGGTTGCGTATTACTGTATGAGGATGAAGATTGCTGTGTCTTCATGTGTGGGTTTGATGACCGTGTCTATTTAGGCAGAGTTGATAATGCCATTTGTAACGAGGTGAGATGGGTTGCGGTTTGTTTATCCTGACCTTGGGGGTGTAGTGTCAGGTTGGCTATGAATGGGATTCTTTGATCGCTTCAAAGCTGTCATCTGTCGACTGCAGATGCGATGACTTTGACGGTCGATGTTGTGTTTGGTTGTCTTGCACTTTTTCACTTTTTCATTCGTGGTCGAATCAAAAGTGCAAACTTACTGGGTACGATCCAGCAGTTGATTTATGGGCCTAATTACCGGTCATGTGCGTTCAATAACGCAAAATATTAATTTTTGTAGCTCAAAATTGCTTCCTCACGTGGTAGCTGTGTTACCGGTGTAGAGTTTGATTTAACAATAATTTTCTGGTTTGTCCAATAAAAAATTCATAATTAATTTTTCGTAACTTGAAAATATCAAAAGTCTCTAGAACAGTAGTGTTTTCCTATGCAGCCGTGTATTCCACCTTTACGATTCCTCTTTTGGAAATGAAATAAGGTATTGTAATCGAGTTACTTAAAAATGTGCTATCTAACGAATTTGACGAACTTTCATGCATTGATTTTTGTGCGATTTATATTCCACAGCCTAACAAATCTTCGGGAAATTTAACTAACTGATATGGTGATTATTTGGAGGAAAAAAGGGAAATTCGCAAAAAAAATTCACGGATTTGAAGTAAACCCAGTTGGGTGAACAGCTTATTGACTTTTGAAATATTTTTTGACTGTTGCTTTTTAAAGGGGATTTGTTGAACGGGTTTTGAGACAGTTGTAGTTTTTATCCGTTTTTGGGTCCCCCTGGGGGATTTTTTTGTTGCTCTTTGAGTGTTTTATCAATTTGATGGGATTTTTAAAGGGGAAAAGATAGGGGGATTCGGACCCCTTACCAGATTTGTCATTTTGGGAATCGAAAAAAGGGGGTTTTTACAATATAACTGACAGTAGAAGACGAATAATTGAATAAAGTTTTTTTTGGGGGATAAAGCAAAGAACCGACTTTACAACTTTTTAAAAACAGTAAAGAAACAAATTAAAATTTAGAAAACGTGCTCAAAAATTTGGGGCCTGGAATTTATCAGCCTTGGAAGTGTTTATGATTGTTTGAAGTGTGCCGCCATTGTATGGTTAAAAAATCTAGTCCCCCCAAAAAGAAAAAAGAGCGCGGTATGCCCAAAGAAGCCCAGATCGAAATTTAAAAATGAAAAAATTCAAGAATTTTAAAGAAGCAAGGGGAATAAGAAAAAGCGCTTGAAAAGGACAACTTGAGTACACAAAAAGTAGACAGGAAATACAAACACTGCTAGAAAAAAAAAGCAGGAATTTCGAAAAACACAGCAAAAACTTGGCACTAATGCGCACAAGTCAGTGATTTTTTGGAAAATTTAAAACTTTAGGTGGTGTGAGTGCAAAAAGGATTTGAGTGATGAATTGGATTGGTGACGGTTTTTAATCTTTTTCAGGATTTTTAATTGGGGTAGTAACGTTTAAAGGAAAGGTAATAATTTCAAACGATCTGGGCAAGCAAGTGATGTAGTTTTAACAAAAAATCACAGAAGAAAAGAAAAAAAGGCAATAAAAAATTTAAAAAGGGGAAAGAGGGGCTTAGAGGGTGTTGTTCCGGATGTTTTGAAAGCAGGGGGAGATGGTCGTAAGTTCCTAAAAAAGTTTTCAAAAAAGTTTTTGACTCTGGGATCTACCCACGGGAATGGCGAAAGCTTAGTTTTTCCCAATTTTAAAAAAAAGGGTGTGCGACCAGCCAACAATATAGGGGAATATTATTAATGTTTTGAAAATGCTATACACCCTTTTTGAACACAAGTTTAATTTTTTTCGGCTAGAAAACGATATAAATTTGAAAACCGGGCTGGGTTTCAAAAACATTTTAACAGAGACCAATATTTATCTCTTGTTTTTGTTCAGAAATATTTAAAATAAAAAAAAGACGAAAATTTAGTTGCTTTTTTTGATTCAAAAAGGCATTTACTCTTTTTAAACCTGCAAAATCTGAAGGTAGTTTATATGGGGGGTAAAAAAGGGGGAAAATTTTTTTTGGTCCCTTGGAAAAGCAGTATGATTTTTTTAAATTCTTGTGTGCGCGGAACATGAATTTTCAGATTTCTTTACATGCCTCAGGGAAACAAAAGGTGTGTCATAGTCCCACATTTTTTTTCCCTATTTTTTAAATCAACTGGCAATCCTTTAAATAACACGGTGTCCATGGTGTTTCCATTACCCCCGATTGTTTGTTCATTTTGTATTCGCGATGATTAGTTTGTTATAAACTCCCCGGGGGGCTTACGCCCAATGATTTTTTAAAAAGCTGTTGGATAAATTAAAATTATCTGTTAACAAAGATAAGACTAAGATCGGTTTATTGGGAAAGGGGGGTATTTAGGTCAAAGAAAGGTTGTGTTTTTTTTTGGGGAAAAGCTAAAATTGTTAATTTTATTTTTATTTGGTTTTTTTCTTTCAAAACAATGCTGATTTAGGACATGGTAAAAATCATTTATTTTTGCTAAAGGAAAAAGGGTGTATTTTGGCTTGTCGGGTTTTAAAAAAATGTAAAGAAATGCCCCCAAAAAAAAATTTCATAAAAAATTTAGCTAAAGTACAGCCCGTTTATTTTTATTCATCAAAAATTTTGGGGGGAAAAGGTTGAAATAAAGGAAAGTGCATTTTTTTTAAAAAAAAAAGGTTTACCCCCCAAAGCCCCAAAAAAAAAGGTTTTAGTGAGCTTGGGAGATTCCCCTTGTTTGAAACTCACAAATTAGATGTATTTAAATATGGTTTTTAATTGTTCAAGGAACAAAACCGAGTACCCAAAAAGGCTCATAAGATGCTATAAAGTATAAAATTTTAAAATGGAAAAACTTTTAAATAAAATTAAAAAAAAAATTTAAAATTTTTTGAAATTGGCTTTTTTGATTGTTTTCCAAAAGGGCCCCCAAAAATAACGAGAAAAATTAACCTTTTAAGGAAAAAAATTTGTTAACCTAAAATAGGAAATCAAAATTTTTTTGGGGGTTTAAGTTTGTGGTGTTTCCATTTAAAAAAAAATAAATAAGGTGAGGACGTTTTTGCCCCTATTTGAAAAATTAAAAGCAAACCCCTTTTTATTGTTTCCCAATTTTTTCCTGAGAAAATAAAATTTTTTTCCTGGTTAAAGTTTTTGTTAAAGTTTTTGAAACCCCAAACATTTCCTTTTTTCAAATTTTTTTTCCCGGTTGGCAAAAACCCAATTTTTGAAAGTTCTAAAACCAAATATAAAACCAAAGTGAAGGTTTTCTTGCCATTGAATAAGGAGAAAGGGAATGACCCTTTAAAATGTAAAGCGTACTATTGATTAGAAATAAAATTTTTTTTCCCCCCCCCCCCCTGTTTATTTTAGTTTATGTGCCTGGAAAAACAAAACCATTTCCCTTTTCTTTTTTTTCCCCCCCCCCTTTTTTCCCTTTTTTTTTCTTTTTCCCTTCACAAAAACATTTTTAAAAGGGGGGTTTTTAGACCCCGGCATATATACCCAAAATCCCATATTTTTTGTTTTTAAAGTTATTTTAAAGAATGTTAAAAAAAAAGTTTAAATTGATTAAAAACCCCAACCACCCCAACCCCCCCCCCCCCCCCCCCCCCACCAATGCCTGGCAAAAAACCCAAACCCCCACCTCACCCCTCTCTTCCCCTTCCCCTCTCTCTTCTCTCCCCCTCTCTCTCTCTCTCCTCTTCTCTCCTCTCTCTCTACAAAAATACATTTTAATAAGGGGTCTTTTTGACCCTGAAAGCATCCATTATACTCCCATCCCCCATATTTCTTTGCTTTGTAACAGTTGTTTTAATGACAAAACCCGGGAAAAACATGAAATTGATTATGAAACCCCCCCAACACACACACACACACACCACACACCCCACCACCACACACCACCAACACAAAATCCCGCGTGTGCTAGCACGCACGCAACCCCGAACGCAAGACACATGCACGCAAAAACTCTTTTTCCCCTTTTCTCCTCTCTCTCTCTCTTCTCTCTCCCCTTCTCTCCCTCCTCTCTCTCTCTCTCTCCTCTACAAAAAAACATTTTCAATAAGTGGTCGTTTTAGACCCGAAAACATCCATTAAAACCCCTCATCCTCAATTTCTTTTGCTTCGTAACAGTTTTTTTTAATGACAACTCGGTTAAAAACAGTGATAACTTTATATTGAACCACAACACACAACACACCCACACACACACCACACAACACACACACACACACACACACCAAAAACCCCACACCACCAACCCCAACCCCCCCACACATACAAAAACCCCCTTTTTCCCCCTTGTTCTCAAAATTTCTTTAATTGGTTCTCTTCTTTGTTTCCCTTCTTTTCTTTTTTTCCTTTAAATTTTTAAATGGGAACCCATTTTTTTTGGAGATATGAAAAAAAATGCCATCCCCGTAACAACTGTCCGCTTTTTGAAAATAATCTTTTTGTGTGTGTGTGTGTGTGTTGTGTTGGAGTGTGTGTGTGTGTGTGTGTTGTGTGTGTGTGTGTGTGTGTGTGTTGTTGGTGTGTGTGGTGTGTGTGTGTGTGGCGTGCGTGGGGCGTGCGTGAGCGTGCTGGTGCGTGCGTGCGTGGTGCGTGCGTGTGTGTGTGGAAACGTACACTGCACACCAAATTCAAAAAAAATAAAAGGGGAAGTGGTTTTTAGACATCACCTTTCCCCACTGGTGCGAATTTCTCCTTTAAACCCCAGTGGCGAAACAGATGGCAACCCCTTTTCACTCCAAAACACCAAAAAGGTTTGATCAGGGAAACTGTGACACGTCGAAGGCTCTTTTCTTCAATATATAGCCCTACCATCGCCCACTCCCCGCTACTACAAGCGAAACCGAGACAACTGGACCCGTCAACTCTAATTTCAAAAAAGGGGACGTAATGATGTTTCGGGGACAATAGAAAAAATTACGACAATTCAACCAAAACGGGTTGGTTTAATGCGAATTTCTTTCACCAACGTTTTTTGGTACGCTTTGATTTTAAACCCAAAAAATGAAGCTTATTTTTGCATCCGGTTTGGACAAAACAAAATGACAATAACCCCAAAAAAATTTTTCCCATACATGGAAAAAACGGCTTTCACCCAAGAAAAAAAGTTGTGAGTTTTCCCCCTTTGCTGGTTAAGAGAAACATTTGCCCACGCCCGCAAAATTTTGGTGGGTGGGTTTTATTGTTTAAAAACATGACTTGCAAAGTAGGACAAAAAATTTTGTCGGCCTGCTTTTTTTGTATCTTTTCTGTTCATATGATCGTGGATTAAGATTTGCAGAGTGTTCCCGGATTTCCCTAAAAAAGGGCTTTTTAATCTGAAGTTGCTGCCTGGGGCAATCGGCTTCTTGTAGTTCTTTCTGTATTAAAGTAGGTCCTTTTCGTTTTCCATTGTTAATGTCATCCGAAGTAACCGGAAATATTGTTCAAAATTACAACCGTATGGAAGGAAGGATGGAGAAGGCTTGAAGGCGAGGAAAGAGTGGGTGACAGCACAGGGGGGAGCCCTCAGTGAGATTTTTATCCCATCTTCTGAATTTTGGCAGGGGTATTTATTTTTTTTTGTTTTTTTTTTGTTTTCACTTGCCGGCTTTTTTTTTCCCCTTTTCCCCCCAACGGGTTTTTTCCCCGAGGTTTACAAAAACTGAAAAAATCAAACTCTTTGCCCGTCTCGTTTTTAAGGGGCCTTTTTCCGTTTTAAAGCCCATCTTTTCTATCAATCTGACAACGGGTGTTAAAGTTGTTCAACAACGTTTTTCTCTAACTGAGTCATTTTCGTTTTCTTTAAGAATGTGTCCTCATTTTACATTTTTTTTTTAAAAAGGTTTTATAAGGGTATCTTTAAAAAAAAAAACATTTAAAAATGTGCAGGAAGGGCCTCGTATTCCGAAAATCTGTTTTAATACCCGGGTTTTTAGTCTGTGTATCAAAACCCGAGGAGTATGCTAGCTTTGATGTACAACTTCAATGTGCAGCAAAACATCAAATCTTCCTTTTGGAGGACCCCGGAAAAGCAGACTGTTTTACACAGCCAATTTTTGGTTATTTTTTGCCGCGTTATGCATTAATTCCTTTCCCTTTTTTTTCCCCCATCCGTCCCCGTGACTTTAAAAGACTTTAGAAAGGGAAATACAGCCGTAGAGATCCCCGAACCACAAATTTGAATTTAATACAGATGTAAATTTTTGGGCCCCGCTGTTGTAATATGGACAGTTTTTAGATTCTTCAGAACAATCAACAGTAATTCGAAAATGTCTTCAGCTTCACGTGTTTAAGCCACAAGGTAATTTCTCCGTTTAAATTTCTGGGATTGATTTTGTTCCCGTTGCGATTTTGGGGAAGTGTTCTTTTTGTGCGCGTTTTTTGATGTTTTTATGTCTGAAGTATAATTAGGGGGGGTGGGGAGGGTTTTAGTAAAACTTGTGAACACACAAAAAAAAAAACCTTGTTTTCCAGTGTCAACAATCCATTTCGTTGAGAAAATGCAATAATATTGGAAATTAGCGTAAGTTGCATTTGCGTGTCATTGTACTTACTCATTCCACGCGATGATGTTTTTCATTGAAAGGATGGTTTTGTGTGCAATTAAACATGTGTCCTTAAGCTGGTTAGTGTGGCAGCTTGCAATTTGAAAAACACAGTACGAACATACCCCTTACCATCGGCGATTCAATACTGAATAATGCAATGAAATGCCTCTGGGTCGGGATGCTGTTAGTTTTCAGTGTAGCATGTGGGGTTGGTTGTTTAACACTGCAGTGTGCAATGGAAACAGCTGATCGGTGCATTAACGACGAACACAAATAACTTATGTTTGGTTGATTAGAAGACGCTTGTCATTAAAAGGTGTACCTAGCCAATTGAAAGGCTGTGGACAGTCAAATAGTTTTCGTTGGCCCTGTAAGAAATGTACAACACACAATAAAATATTTCACAGAAGATTTCAAATGTCGCTGGTCGATATTATGTATAATGTAGAGTGTTATAAAAAACTAATCATGGTTTATCAAAACGCAGCATAAAACCAAACACAGTCACTGGTGATGAAATGCAGCAAAGCTCGCATGCATAAAGAGCAACAATACGGATATGAAATTGGCACATTTTCGGTTATTTAAATCCTTTTCCAGTAAACGGGGAAGAACGTATTACCAGCAGATTAAAAGGCAGTGACCAACAAGCATGTTAATTGGACAGGTTAATGTGCAGCATTCCATCAAAACATAATTTATCTGCAGCATTGCAACCAAAACGTACAGCTCACTCATTGACATGCGCCGGATGACAGAACATGTCATGGTTAATTTAAAACACAGCGTACACTGAAGATATGTTATGGGATTTTCAGCACTGAAAACATCTTTCACCTGAATTGGAAATGGACGGGTGTGCTGGATTGCCGCTGTGCTGCTCTGACAGCATGCCAGATGATTACGTTTAGGAAGGTAAGTTGACCCCACCCCTCTATCACTCTACTTGTGATTGTGTGTGTTGTGTGATGTGTGTGTGTGATGTGTGTGTGTGTGTGTGTGTGTTCTGTCTGTCTGTCTGTCTTATCTGGTCTGTCTGTGAATCTGGGTGTGTGTCAGGTGTGTATTCCCTGTGATATGTTGTGATATACCTTATTTATAGTTGATTTTCTAGTTCTGCAAACAGTTTACTATTTGTGACATGACAATATGTATTTAAAGATGTCTAATACGTGGGCACCCCCATAAGTTCTCGGATGGGATTAAGATGGTGGAAGTAACACTGGCATTTCTTACTAGCCCTTCTTTTCAAATAGTATCTCCATCAGCGCGTTATGCACTTTTCATCCTTATTAACACGAATCCAATCACCCTAGCCACACTCGACTTAGGTATACCAGAAATAAGCCTCAGCAATACGCTCGGTCATCTTCAGGGCTCTCAAACGGCTTTCCTTTCAGGTTTGTTCTTTCAAACGAGAGACAAAAAGAAGTCAAAGGGGCTAGGTCAGGAGAATACGGACGGATGAAGTGACGAGCTGCCGCTTTTCTCTAGAAGAAGTCTAAAGTGCAGCTGCCGTGTGGGCGCTGGAGTTGGCAGGGTGGAGTTGGTGGCGGATACGGTCCGTGGTCGACCGTGCACTCCAGAGCCTCGACCACTTTTGGCAGGCAGCTGTTGATATACAATTCAGGTTCACTGTCTTTTCTTTCTGATAGCGGTACAGTAGTCACATGCCGGATCTTGCGAAGAAATCTGAGTCATTTGCTTTGTGAGGTCTGCATCTCTTAATTTTCTTAGTGGTATTTTCCCTGGAACAGCCCGAAACTGAGACTGTGCTTTGTTTCAGGGTCATACTGGTAAACTCAGGTTTCTCCCGTGTGACGATATGGGAGGACTCTATCTGATCTGCCTCTGTAGATTTTTGCAGCTTAATCTGGCACCATTCAACCCTAGCCCTTATCTGCTCCCCAGTTCAGCTGGTGGGGCACCCAACGGAGCGAAACTCTTTCCTTACTGGAGAGATTGTGCGATGGAATGCTGTCTAAGCTTCCTGCTATGAAAGGTTTAGAGTATCCTTGTATTATCACTCCGTGATTCGAGGATTTTTGTAATCATGGCCTTTTCTGTGCTCACGTTCCATCGGTAGTAACTGATAACTGGACGTCCACTACGGTCCGATCTTCCAACGACATTGTATCAAAACTGAAATTCTTTGGAACCACCTCTGGACTAGTGGATAATGATTATGGAGCCTTGTCGCCAAAACAGTTTGTCAAATTAGAAGTTTGCCATTACCATTTTGCTGTCTAGAAAAATTTGGCTCTGACGATTTTTTATCATTTTTTTGGTCTTAGCTATTATGACATCGCTTGTGATGATTTGATATAAAATTGCAATTTATGAACGTCAGTGGTTTTGCGCATCCGAGAACTTGATGGGGTGGCCCTCCTACTACTATGACAGGACGTACTGCAAAGATTTTGGTATATGCAATTTGACTGATAATAAAGTGAAGAGTTTCACCATGTGTTACGACAGAAATAAAAACAAAGATGTTCATAATCTAAGAGGGCAAATAATACGATCTGACAGATATAAATTCAGATAGACCTGCTTAGTCCTTACGATTCGTCCGTAATTGCTACGATTTTTCCAGACCACAAATTACGGCACATACGGCACCTCGGCGCGAGCGTGTGGAAGAAAATATGATTTTACCGTTCACGGAAAACTTACGATTCGTTTTTTAGCGTTTGCTGGCCCGGTTCGTCGGAGGCCCTTGCTTAGTCTATCAAATGTGTGAGAAAGGCGTCACGTGCACTACACTGTTGTTTCTCTGTCCGCCAAAATGGCCTCGAGTTCGAGATGGTTGCATAGACAGATGATGAAGAATCCGATTGTGAAAGAAGTTATAGATTGGTGAGACAAGTAAAAAAGCAAAGGACAAACGCAAGTAATTGGCTCATCAACTATATCAGCAAAAGTATACGGAAAAATCTTCGACCTAAAGGCCAGTGCAAAGGGGGAAAGAGTTTGTTTTTTGCGAGGCTTTGCTGGGATGACATTTCGGATTGAACAAGGTGGAATTTAAGGACCTGTAGGCGCCATGTCAAAACTCTGAAACACCAGGCATAACTTGGGACACGGAAAAAGCAACTCCACAGAATCACCCTTTTTTTCAAAATTTAAAGTTGAATCGTGGTCCCGTTGGCCCTTCAAAGATTTCATCTCAGGAATCGAAAAGGGGAGGAGCAAAGTGTGTTGTGGTTTGGTGTGCTTGCCTTCGTTAATGTACATTGTAGGCCTGGTAAAGAAGAAAAGCTCTTTTTTTTTCCTCTTGGCCTACATTGTATAGAAGGATCCCCCCACTCCCCCTCCCCTCATCCTGCCCATATCACCTGTTCCCCCCACGTCACCCTCACCCTACCCCTCCCCCCCCACCCCCCCCCCCCCCCCCCCCCCCCCCCCCCCCCCCCCCCCCCCCCCCCCGCCCCCCCCCCCCCCCACACCCCCCCCCCCCCCCCCCCCCCCCCCCCCCCCCCCCCCCCCCCCCACCCCCCCCCCCCCCCCCCACCCCCCCCACCCCCCCCCACCCCCACCCCCCCCCCCCCCCCCCCCCCCCCCCCCCCCCCACCCCCCCCTCCCCCCCCCTACCCCATCCTCCCTGTGTAGGGGATACTCGACGTCCCCCTCGTTATTAAATATGATTTTCATATTCAGGGATGCAGGGGGTTATAGACGAGTACTTACGCTTTCACCACCAAAAGCGCTCTCGCATATGCACACGCACTCTGGCAATCTCACTCGGGGCCCGCACAAAGGTGACGGGTGAAAACCATAACATTTATAGAATATAATCAACACATTTATTAAACTTGATCCGAGCCCCACCCGTCCACTACTCAAACACAACTTTCTGTATCATACTACATATGTAAAACAGCATACAGACAATTTAATAAATCGCATCCCTGTTCAGTTATTCTTTCTTAGCCAGGAAAGACAATATTCCACTATTCAGTTTGCACACTTAAAACCTTAAGAACAAAGAAACGTCTCCATAACTTGCCAGCATTCCTTGATTGTCGTCAGTTTCTTCTTCATGTACGTACCACGAGCTGTAAGTTGCCCACTGTTGTGTCCTCCCGATTGGCAAATCCCAGTTGGGGGAACACTGGCCAACGTAGCGTGAGTCGCAACCCTCACACGAGTCTCCCGGGTCCTCTCCACACTTCGCCCGTCCTCCAC
The DNA here is from genome assembly GCA_018398815.1 of Conus ventricosus. Classification (NCBI taxonomy): domain Eukaryota; kingdom Metazoa; phylum Mollusca; class Gastropoda; order Neogastropoda; family Conidae; genus Conus; species Conus ventricosus. The sequence goes on from CM031624.1 coordinate 23,479,777, forward strand.
GGAAAGGGTCCTGGCGGCTCTCCCACAGGTCTTCTTGGCTGCTAATCACCCCACGTTGTCTGGCAAGCTCCGTCTAGGCTCCAACAGGATGACGGTCTTGCTGTCGACCGTCCCCACTCGGGAGGACAATTCTTCTCGTCGGCGGCTCGAGGCTACAGCAACCTCCACTGTCTTTACGGTCCCACCCAGGAGACAACAAGGGACAGCTAACCTCTGCTTCACGCTGTATTTTCTTGAGCCTCAGCAAGACGGGCGAGTTCACTTCCCTTTAGTGAGGTCCACACTCCCTGGTTTTCCCAAGCAGCTTATATTCTTTTCAAACAAGAGATGAACCGAGTTTAACTGGCTCAACCATTGGAATCACTGGCACACAACATTCCACACGTTTGGTTACCAATAAATCCCAAGTTATTTTTATTCCACCAATGGAACACTCGTCACCTACTCATACACACACACCATGACTGCTGAGCGCCAACAAAAACTTGGGTACCAGTGGTTAATGCATAACCCTCCTATTCATACTCATGTTCGATTCCCCGAAGCTACCCCATTGTACTAACAGCCTGGACTTCTCTACCTGCCATGACTGATTGCTTTCATGTTTTACTACCTCTATAGATACAAGGTGCGAATCACTCAATGGCCGATGCATTCATTAATCCTAGACAGGGGTCGATTGAAATGGTCGCTGTACTCTGCCTGCAGGCTGTCGGTCACCTACCCGTGACAGTCCTGACACGATCGCTTCCCTTCAGGCACTGGAAGAACCCATTGCTTAGCCAGCCAGTGTCGGATGGACACTCCTCTACCAGGACTGGAAGGTCGGCAAACTCCTTGTCACTATCCCTCGGACATGCGAAACACTTCCCCAGCAACTCCCCCTCCCGCAGTACCACCCGGGGTATTCCCTTGGTGATGCCTGGTTCGCACAATTGAAAACCCAAGGAAACTTGCTCTTCAAACAACCCAGCCCCCCCCCCCCCCAAAAACTACCCTTAATAATTTGCCTAATGCCGAGAACGATTTGGACGGACTCATGACACCCCGGACCTAAGGAAAATGTTTGTTCCAGTCAAACATTTTCTCCGGACGAATGTTTCTCCAATTGGATATAAACAAACTCAGTTTGCATGGGTAGATATAACGTACTACCCCTATGCTTCAAGACATCATTCCATAAACATTCTAACATGGATAATGTATCCATATTTATAAGTATTAAATCAGTCAGACTGTCCATTGAATCACTCAGTCATATACTGGCTTAACATTATTTAATCAGAAACTCTTCATAACGTTTGTTCTGCATTGTCCATGCATGTTAATTTATCATTCCATTCATCCTTCTTATATTCGCACAACATAATTGGCACAAGATCAATTCCAGGCGTTTGGCTATTCTCTAATACGTATCAAAGTCTGGTGTGTGGCCCGCCTATCTTAACATCAAGATCAAATTCAGGCCGTGTAGCCACAATCCACAAAGACATGATTTCAAATCAGGGCGGTGGCCCAGCTTAGTAACATCAAAATCAAATTCAGGCGTGTGGCACAATCTGCTCTCACGTCTCACACACAAGATGCTCAAAATCAACATTCATCCTGATGTCAAAACTTATGACATTTTTAACACTTTACCGTTGCTGTGACTAAACTACATGAGCAAACAGAGATTCAATCAGAAAAAGTTTAATCATTACGCGTGGCAGTAATGATTCCCGCTCCATAATGGGGCAATGAACAACCAAAAAACAACGAAATACGTGTGTGTAAACATTATCTATCAAAAAATGAAAATAAAACACATGAACATACGCAATCAATTCCACCCCACGATGGCCGACCAATCAAACATAACACAACCAGCCAGCTACAGTATTACACAGTAAGGGCTGGTTTTTTTCCGTAAGCAGATGACTGCTCACTCCACCACACAATCACAGCAACCCGTAGGTTTGCTCCTTCCAGTGGCTGCTTCTGTTGTTCATAATTAAGGCAACACCCTGGAGGCATTACTCCAACCCTTGACCTACTCTGCCCCTCTCAATCTTGACCGCCGTTTGTGGCTCGCCAATAGTACTTAGGGCAGATAGTTTGCGCATTCCAGGTTTACAAGAGAGTCAGAGCTCCGTTCACACAGTTTGTCTTAAAGGAGCGCAATGAAAAATCTGCGCGATTCTCTTCGAGCCTGTCGCAACTCTATGCCACTGCGACGACGTTCATCTCCCTTTTCAAAACTGATTATGAGTTGTTCCCTTCCACTCATCTTATCCGAACTAACGATTTTCTTTCTCTTGGTGGAACGTACTGGTTTCAAATTTCCCACTAAATGCCTATGACCACTACTTGTTGGGCCTTTTTTACTTTACCCCTTTCTGACACGGGATTATACTGCTCCTTTGAGCGGACTGTCTTGGCGTTTACCTAACGATAGCTGGTCACCTCGACCTCTTGCCATGAGTTATTACCGCTCCCTGGTTCCAACCAGCGGTGGTTCAGTTACTCTGTGGTCATGTTGACCTCGACCCTGAGGTCCGCCACCGTGGGCTCCTACTTTTCTGACGGCCAACGGCAACGCCAACAACTTTTAAACCACCAATTCTGGCTCCATGGCCCTACGGCACGCCACTACGGCCATCCTCCATGGCCTACCGGCACGGTACTCGTCCTTTTTCATGGGCCACTGCACCACCACCATGGCCACCTTAATGGCCTACAATAGCTCCACGCTAGCGGCGCCTGTGCACACCACCTGCGTTTGTTTACTTTCTACCTTCACTGCCCTTGCTTGCCTGCTTGACTGGCAGCATGGATAGGCTTCGGGAGGATATACCTACCACCCTAACAATGCTGGATAGGGAAGATTGTTTTGTACCTGCTGCTTGTGTGGTACTCCTGAACAAAAACTCTGACTCTACTTTGACTCGGGCCAAAGGCTAGCGATGAATTCGTCCAGTCTGCATATCGCACGCAGGTGTATCCCTGTATCGTTGTCTCTCTCACAAACCCGGCTCTTCCATTGCCGCTAGAGTCAGTCCTGTATCTAATAAGCTGGTCACCGGCATTCCCGTTTTTTCTACTGCCCTAGTAGTTGGTGGTGGCACTCTGCCTTCCTGTGAATTGTTTCAACTGCAAAACTGATGTATTCGCACTCCGCTACATTCCTTGGCGATTGACCTCTCGCCCACATTTAAAACATGTGCGTTTCACTCTAAACATTTCTCTTGGTGTCCACTGTTGCCACGGGACTTAGAATCCGCTTCTACTGCGGTCTAGCACTCTGACTGTTTGTAGGGAGAGTCGGGCGAATCACGCCTGGACTGTGTGTCTGGGCATTACGGGTCGACTGGTTGATCCTTTCATCCCATTACGTCTGATCCATGGCTGACTCTAACTGTCTGCAACGTTCACTAAACTCCTCTAAATCTTCCCTAATTCTCATTTCTGCCAAGATATAATGTGAGATCCTTCCGAAAGTGGAAGGAATTTGCTCCTTAACGATCGCTTCCTCATATGATTCAATTGTTTGTTCAATGTTTCCTAACCTTATCATTTGTTCAAAGAGATGCCCTAAGCCGATAAAGGAAACTGTACGTGCGCTCACCTGATTTACGAACGGTTCCTCTGAAACAATTTCTATATCTATCGGCGGTTACCTGGTACCTCTGGAACAAGCATCGCGCACGGACTCATAATCTGTCTGTTTTTCGGTGGCAAGCAGGAAAAAAGCATCCTAAGCTTTTGGGGTTGTCAGCAGCGCAGGACAAATTTGTAGCCCACCGTTTTCGGGGTAAGGCCTGGATTCTTTGGCAATCCTTTCAAATTGCGAAATGTGAAATCTCCCCTAAATGGTCCGGATTATCATCGAACTTGGCATATTGTTCAAGGGATGACATGTGGTGCAATAGTTCATTGTGGTTTTGGTCCCCCCGTCCGTTCTTTCTACCAATTTTAATTTTTCTAACTCAAACTGCCTTATCTTCTTCTTTCTCTCTCTTTCTTTCCTCCTTCTCCCTTTCTCTCATCTCTCTTTTCCCGTTTCTTTTCTCTCTCCTCTCTTTCCCGTTCATCTCTCCTCCTTTTCCCGTTCTCTCTCCGCCTTTTCCCGTTCTCTTTCTTCTCCTCCTTTTCCCGTTCTCTCTCCTCCTTTGCCCGATTCTCTTTCTCTCTCCTCTTTTTGCCCGTTCTCTTTTCTCCTCTCTCTTTTTCGTTCCTTTCTCTCTCCTCTTTTTCCCGTTCTCTTTCGATCTCCCTCTTTTTTTCCCGTTTCTTTCTCTCTCCTTTTTTTCTCTGTTCTCTTTCTCTGAATTACTCCTCTTATTCACCGTCTCTGTCTATCTCCTCTTTTTCCCCGTTCTCTTTCTCTCTCTTGCCTTTCCGTTCCCTTTGTATTTTCTGGGCCTCGATTCAACGGGGCCAGTTCTCATCATACATATGCCTTCAGTTCCGCGACCTTTAGTCCTAAAGCTTGTCTTCTCTTGAGGTCCATCGTTGTCAGCGGAACCCATAGTTCAGCTCCCTCTTCAGTCGCCATTCTGAAGCTTTCTAACCCTCGTTCAGTTGTTAATACAACCCCAGTGTAACAAGCGAGGTTATCCACACGATCACTTGTAAATAAGCGAGCAAATAGTTGTGCCCACAACCCCACAATAACCTCAACAGCAACCTAATCAAGTCAAGTTTCAAATACAAGGCCCAGTCATGAAAAAAAAGATCAAAAACAATCAACACATGACTTAAGTCTTTCCCGGTTAGAAAACAAATATTAGGTTTCACCTCATTTCGTACCTAATTTCAAATCCCTTGCAATTGAACAAAACCCAGATTCGAAAATCAATTATGTCTATTTTGTTCATCCCGGGGACGAGCCCCAATTTGTGACGGTGTCTCCGTGCTCCCCTCGTTATCAAAATATGATTACTTCATCATTCAGGGATGCAGGGGGTTATAGACAGTTGTTCTTCGCTTTCACCACCAAAATGCGCTCTCTCGCATTAGGCACTCGCACTCTGTCCTCACATCGGGCCCGCACTAAGGTGACGGGTATCATTAACATTTCATAGAGAATAATCAACTTTTATCAACTTGATCTCCGAGCCCCTCCCGTCACTACACAACACAAATATCTGATCACATACAACAATGTACATCAGATTCAGACATTTTATAAATCGCATCCCTGTTTCTTCAGTTATTCTTTTCTTTAGCCAGGAAAGACAATATTCCCACTATTCCAGTTTGCAACACTTATAACATTAAGAACAATATAACGTCCATAACTTGCCAGCCATTCACTTGATGGACCGTCAGTTTCTCTAATCAACTGTACGACCACGTGCTGAAGCTGTGCACTCTGTTGTTCCTCCCGATTTGGCCAAATCCCAGTTGGGGGATCTGGCAATAGTAGCTTTAGTCGCCCTACACCGAGTCTCCGGACTCCACCACACTTCGCCATCTCCACGGAAAGGGCTCCTGTGGCCTCTCACACAGGTCTTCTCTGGCCTGCAAATCACCCCACCGTTGTCGGGCAGCTCCCTGTCTTAGGCGCCAACAGGCTGGACGCGTCTTGCTGTCTCGACGTCCCCTCTAGGGAGACAATTCGTCTCGATCGTCGGCTCCGTGGCTTTACAGAAACCTCCAATGTCTTACGTTCCCAGCCAGGAGGACAACAAGTGGCGGTAAGCAACTAACCTCTGCTTACGCTGTATATTCTTGAGCCCTCAAGCAAAGACGGGTGAGAGTTCACCTTCCCTTAAGTGAGTCCCACATCCCTGGTTTTCCAAGCAGCTTATTTTCATTCTCAAACCTAAGAGAGAACCCGAGTTTAAATGGCTAAACCATGGGAATCCACTGGCACACACACTTCACACGATTTTTACCAATAAATCCCAAGTTATTTTTATTCATCCAGGGTATCACGATGTCACCTACACTTACACACAAACCACAGCTGCTAGCGCAACAAAGACTTGGGTACCCAGTGGTTATTAATGCATAACCTCCTATTCAAAACTCATGTTCGATTCCCGAAGCTTACCCATTGTACTAACAGCTGGACTTCTCATACAGCCATGACTGATGCCTTCAAGTATTTTCTACCTCTTTAGATAACAAGGTGCGAATCACTCATCTGGCCGAAGCCTTCCTTTCCTTTCATCAGAACAGGGGACGATTTGAAATGGTGCTTGTACTCTGCTGCAGGCTGACAGGTCACCTACCCGGCAGCGTCAGAACCTGACACGATCGCCTTTCCCGTCAGGCCACTGGAGAACCCAGTGAATAGCCAGCAGTGGTCGGACTGGACACTCCTCTACCCAGGGACTGGCAGGTCGGTCAACTCCCTTGTCCACTATCCATCGGACATGTCGAAAAACTTCCCCAGCAACTACCCTCCCTCAGTAACACAACCCGGGGTTCAGGTATTCCCCTCTTGTGATGCCTGAGTTCGCACACTTGAACAACACCAAGGAACTTGCTCTCAACAAAGCCAAAAAATATCCTAATTTGCCTAAAGGCTCGAGAACATTTGGGCCCCCGACTAATGGACACTCCCATAAATGAATGTTTTACAAGTAGAGTACATAGTTTTGAAAAAAGTCTGCTTATTGTCATCGCGATCAGTGTGAGCGTAGTATTTCTCTTTACTAACCACTCTTTCATTCCTTTGTGGCGATTCTTTTTTATGTAGTTTATAGAAAAATATTGTTATTCTGTAAATATTTTAATTTCATTTGAAAAAGGACAAAGGTGACAGAAATACTGCCTAAGTATTGCAAAAATGTGGTGAGACAGTAATAATGGTTTAAAATGAGTAATAGTTGCTATGTGGCAGAGGTAATGGCAATAGCGTGCAATAAATGTGTTGTGGCAGAGTCCAGGAGTATCCTGTTCAGAGATCGGCTGATGTGATGGGGGAAGCAGAGTCATGTATGGTGACTCGGTCAATTCGTTTTATCCTATCACATCGTTTTAATCTCTCTCTCTCTCTCTCTCTCTCTCTTCTCGCTCTCTCTCTCTATCACGATGTTGTTAATACTCTACTCTCTTCTCTTGTCTAATATCACGGAATAGTGGATAGACGTATTAAATTAAGACACTCGCTCTCTCTCTCTCTCTCTTCTCTCTCTCCTCTCTCTCTTCCTATCACGCTGTTGTTATATTCTTGTTGTTTAAGATCTACCTTCGTTTTAGTAAGGTTTTCTGTTTATACCGGAAATTGAATCTTTATTGGTATATTTATTATTACGTTTTGTGAAATTATAGAACATCATCATATATCGCCTTAGTTTTATTTATACGGAGAGAGTGTGTTTGTGTGGATATATGTTGTCGGCTGTTTGGATGATTTTGATAAATATGTTCAAACAAGCGGAAACGCTTGAGGTTTTGATTGGAGAAAAATTTCTATGTGCAAACATGCAAAGATTGGCAGAAGGCTAGAGAAAGTGAGAAAATCAAAGGAAACTAACAACAGAGGGAAGCCTGAAGTTGGAGAAAAAAGGACTAACAGAGGGATGCTGAACTGAATGAAAGAAGACTACAGCGGGAAGCTGAAGATAAAGAAACGTCAATTTAAGTTGAGGACAGTTAGAACTTGAGACTGATGCTGAATTAAAAGATTACAGGCATCGGAGAGAACCTCACCAGTTCCACCAGTCGGGTCCGCAAAGCGAGCCTCAACCAAAAAAGATTATGATTCCAAGTTACGCCTTTCGAGGAAAAAAACGGACGACAGCGATGTTATCTTTTCGATTTGAAAGACACGCAACGTTCTTGTGGTTGGCCAAAAGGTAAAAGTGGGACATTGTACATTGCGTCGTTGTTTTATGGTAGCGCTTTGACACTGTCCACACACGGCGAAACAAAATTTAACTTGGGTTCAGTTGAAAGAAGAACTCCTCAAGAAATTTCAATGTTCTGCTGATCGTTTTTCGTGAACGTTTCCGTTCTGTGCGCCCTGACAAAGGAGAATCGTTTCCGTCGTTTCTAATCCGTATGACCGAGTCATTGTTTGGATCGATGGATCGATTTATCAAAAACGAACAAAACTTTTCAATCACTGCGAGATCTCCTTCTTAGAGAACAACTTTTCCAGAGCGTGAGCAAAGATCTGGCCACTTTCCTTAAAGAAAGGCAATTTGAGAGCGTTGAGGAAATGTGGTCAGATGGCTGATCAGTATTGTATCGCTCACCCAGATAAGGCGTGGCTAGGAAAGGAGAATTTTCCATCTTTGAGTCTTATGCGTCATGTTACTATCCCATCGGGACAGGGAAGTTACAGGAAAGGAAATCGTGGGTCATTTCTGGGTCCTCAAGGATATACCTATCCTAGGAACGGACAGGGATCTTTCCGCGGTTCGAGTGACTTTCGTCAGTACCAGTACTCACCACCGGAAAAAACCCGTTGCTCCTCAGCAAACGTTTCGAGATCATGGACAACGACCACCGCGTAGACCTTTTGGGCCAGTTCGTGGACAGAACCGAAGTTCACAAAATCAGTCAGCTGCCGATCAGACAATGCGATGTTTCTTTTGTGATGGCAAGTTCCATTTGAAAAAGAATTGCCCTTTCAAACCAAATGATTCAAGAACCGCATTAGTCTCCACTGATTGTGAAGAAGGCCTTGTTTGGCACCAGATCAATCGGTTGATGGACTGGTGTTAGAAAACGGAGCCATCAACGGATTGCAGGCTTTGGTTTTGCGAGACACTGGGCGCAGCTTCTGCTCAATGTGAGGCTTGATTTCTTCAACTGACAGATTTGCTGCTGCTGCTTGATTTCTTCAACTGACAGATTTGTTGCTGCTGCTGCTGCTGTTTTTCTATGCGAAGTACCTTGGTTTGGGAAACAATCGGTCATCTAAATTTTTAATAAAAAGACATTCTGGGCCATTTTATGGTTAAGAAGCGCTAAATGGTTTTTCCCCCCAAA
>CM031624.1:23488810-23503190 GCA_018398815.1 Conus ventricosus
GCTTTAATTTTTTTTTTTCCAAAATTTTTTTTTAGGGAAAATTTCTTTCCTTTTGAATTTTTTTTCTTTTTTTTTTAAACAGGATGAAAAATGCGCAAAAACGCCCCACATAAAACCATGCTTTTCCGGTTTTTGGTATGTTTAAGACTGTTTCGTTTTAAACCTAACTCTTTTGGGGAAGGGGGAAGGGGGTTTTAAGGGAATTGCCAATTATGGGATAAAAATTTTGCTTTTTTTAAAAATTTGATTTCAAGGATTTTCCCCCGGAAAAACCCAACCCGACCCCTTAGTTGAGCCTCCCCCTTTCCCATATTTTTAAACTTTTAAGAAATTAAAATTCAGCCCAGTCAATTTAAATTTCGGGGATAGTGAAACTTTTTCTGTTTAGTTAAAACCCCAACTTCAAATTTTTACTCCCATCGGGGTTTACATAATAAATTCAGAAGGGGCTAAAAAAACACTTTTGCTGGGGGGGTTTCAAACTGAAGAGACTCGGGGTTTTAGAGATAGCTTTGTGCCCACGTTTTTAAATGAACTTTTGGGGGGGTTTAATATGTATTTTTTCATTTTAAACCCAATCCTTAATTGTTTGTTACTCCCTTTTCACCAGTGCGCGGGCCCTGTATTTTTCAAACCCCGACTCGTTTGTGGGGCCATTTTTTAAACTCAAATTTTTTCCCGAAATTTAAAAAAAAAAAAGGGAAATAAAAGTAAGTAAAACACGCTTTTATTCTTCCCCAAAAGCTTTTGTTGGAAAAAAGTAAATTTAAAAAAATTTAATTGAGGGGCCATAAATTCATTGGTTAAAAAAAACTAATCAAGAGGAAGGCTATCTTTTTTTGGGATTTTTTAAAGTGTTTGGAAAGTAAAAAGGGGCGTACTGAAAACCCCCTTTAATTTTTTATCCCCCTGGAGAGAATGAAAATATGTTTTTTCCCCCGATCCCCCCTTTTCGTATTTGCCGTAAGCCCCCCATTTTAAATTTAACATTAGGGTCAAATTTTTGCAGTTTTTCCCATGTTAATTTTTTTAAAAAAACAGGTGTTAATTTTACCCTTAAAAGTAGCATGAAAAGGGCCCGTGATTTGTTTGGAAAAAGGGGGTTTTTTTTCCCCAAATAAAAAGGAAATGGGGGTTTAAACCCCGATTTTTTACATTCCCTGGGGGGCCTAAAACGTCAGACAGTCTCTACGGGCTTTTCCCGGGAAAGTGCAAGTTCTCAGTGGCCGAAGGGGGAACTCCAGATGATTCTGTGGCAGCAGGATATCTCTTTAGAAATTTTTAAATCGCAGAAATTTTTTTCCCCCCCCATAGGCGACTTAACTTTCTCAGCGCCTTTAAAGGTTTTTAAAAAAAAAGACTTGGTTTTTTTTTTGTACTTCTTGTGACTTAAAGGGGTTTGAAAAGGAGGAAATTGTTTTTAAAAAGTAGGGAATAGAAAGAAAAAAATTGTATTTTTAAAATGATAAATTGGAAAAGGGGGTGGCTTTGCGGGTTAAAAGGCTTTATGATAAAAAAAAAGTTTTGTTTATTTAATGTATTATAATGATACAAAGGGATAGTAAGCCCCGAAGAGGGAGCGAGGAAACTATCTTTACAAAAAATGGTTGGGGTTGTTGAAAAAATTTTTCCAAACCCAAATTTTTTGTTTTGGGGACAATAAAATTATGTGTTGATAAAAAAGATTTTTGGGGAAAAATCTTTCCTTGATTGTTTAAGGGTGTTACTGTTACTAATGAATATTTTTAAAGAAGGAAACCCTTCTCTGACTTGTAGTGGTTCGTAAAATTAAAAATTTCGTTTGTCGTCGTGAGGGAAAGAGAAAATAAAAATGATAAAACATTTTTAAATCTTTGATGAAAGAAAAGGGAAAGCAAATCATTTTTTTTATTTTCTATGTTTTATTTTCTTCGTTACAAAAAAAGGTCTATGGGGGAAACCCCTGGGGCCCTTTGCGGTCAGGGGGGCTATAAGCAAAAATTATTTTCTTTGTGGAAACCCTTTTTTCCCCCAAATTGTTTTAAAAAAAAGTTTTTGGAAAAAAGAGAAGTTTATTGTGTATTGCATAAAAAATTTTTGGGGGTTTTTCGCAAGGGGTTTTTTTCCCCAAAAGCCCCTTTTTAAAATATAAAAAAAACTTTTTGGTTATAAATTTTTTTTAAATTTAACCTGATGAAAAGCCAGGGGTCTTAGTAGGTTTAGATAACCAAGTATTAAAAATTTCCCCCATTAAAGTGGGTTTGTCCTGGTGTGGACCGGGAATGGGTCCCATGTAGGGGGTTGGGGCGTAGCTGAGGTCTACCCCCGGGTTTTCGCCCTTGCTGAGGGTGGGGAGATTTCGACGAGGGATTTTGACAAAAACCCCGTTGCTCCCTAAAAAAGGGTCTGGGCTAGTCGAATCTCCCCCTGTCTCTGCAAGCTGAGGGGGTGGGGGGGTTTCGAAAAGGAAAATCGACAGTAACCTGAGGGGCCGTTGTGCCAGACCCGCCGCTGCGTCACGCCAGACCCGCCGCTCTTGGGGTTTCAAACCCCAGCGACCTGGGGGGCCCAACCGCCCCAAAGCCATCCTTCGGCGGTGACCAGGGCCGTTACTCTGTGGTTTAAAACCCAAACATCTTATTTTTTTATGTGGACGAAAGCTTTTTTTGGGGGGGGAAACCCTTTTCGCTCCTTTTGGGGACAGGCCTTTCCGCTTCTTTTTTGTGGGGGACCTGCGAGCTGCTCCTCCTGACTGTGTGAGCCCCAAAGGGGGATTTTAAACAGCTTTTCTTCACGAGAGATTTGCCCCGTCTGTAAACATCGTGTTGAGCCAAACTTTGGGCCAAAAGAAAAGAAAAGAAAAAAATTAACAAAATTTACATATTTTTTATCTTTAAATTGTTCCCTTTTAGTGTTTACGGGGGGCCCAAAAAAATTTTCTTGAATTGATATTTTTTTGTGTATTGATGTTTTTGTGTTTTGTGTGTTTTTGGCCGGGGCAGCTTAAAAAAAAAAAAGAACGTTGATTTTTTCCCTGAAAATTCCCATGTTTTCGAATAAATTATATGTGTTTTGTGTGTGTTTTGTTTTGGTGTTGGTGTGTGTGTGTGTGGTTTTGTGTTGTGGTGTAAATTTTTAAAATTTTTCCCCCCATGGGAAATTTCGTAAGTCAGAAAAAACCCCCCAAAAGCAAACGCATCCGAAACACAATTCGAAAAATTTCCACATGTTTTGAAGATGTTAAATTGATATTTTAAGTCCAGTCTTTATCTCGATTTTCTTGCATCAATAACATTTTTTTCATTTTTTTTTCCCTGTAAAAAACCATTTTAAATTCCAAAGATAGTGTGTATTTGGAAACCCAAGGGGGTTTGTTAAACCTTACGCATGGATCATTAAAAAAATTAAATTTTTGGCCCCAAAATGGCAACAGATCGTTTAGAACACACACACAACCACACACACACACACACACAACACACAAACACACACACCACACACCCCCAACACAAGATCAGAAAAGTAAATTTGTGAAATGCAACTCTTTTTTTCAAAAACGCTATAGATTTTGAAAATTTTAATGCATTTTTGTGGTCATCCAAATCTTTCCTTGCTTTAATTTATAGCGGATGGGGGGTTTGAAGGCTTTCCCACGGCACATTCATTAAATATTTTTGCTTTTTTTGTTTTTTGTAAGGGTTTTACTTTTTCGGGAAATTAAAGCCCAAAATGTGTTAAAAGAAAAAACGTTGATTGTTTTAAATCGAAGAGACTGCTTATTAGACCGACTGAATTTTTTAATTGTTTTTTGGGTTTTTTTAAATCATTGAAAAAGACAAAAAAATTTGAACGACCCCTTCTGTTTTGAAATCGGGAAACAAATCTTGTTTTTTGTTGTTGTATTTTTTTGTTTGTAGGGAAGGCCCAGTATCCTTTCGGGGGTGTAAGCCCTCCCAAGGGGAAAGTGGGGGGTTTGCCCTTAAATTAAACCCCTTGAGAAAAGGGTTTTGTTTGTAAAAAAGGGAAAGCACCTTGATTAATGATTTTTTGGATAAATTTTTCAGCAAATTCTGAATCCCAAATTCTATCCCCATCAAAACACCTAACCCTTGTTATCGCAACTTTGGTTTTTATTGAAAATTTTAACGTCCTTAAATTAGTTCAATAGCGACTAAAGGGAGGTTGGGAAAAGCTTCGAGATCATGGGGCAGAAACAGACAAAAGTCGGGTTTAGCGCTGGGGGAAAAAACGGGCGCCCGAAGGGACGGATCAGTGCCAAAGGTTTTTGCGACACTTGTTGCACAATTTTTCTTTTGAAAAGCCAAAAAAAAGCCCGCCCCTTTGGGTCCATCTTTTTGTTCAAACTTTAAAACTGGCCTGCGGAGGGATAGGAAAAAAATGGGGAATTAAAATTTTTTTGGGTTTTTTAATGGGTTGAAAAGGCCGAAGAATAGATAAGGGGATTAGGAATTGGGTGAAAATGTACACTGATTGACCAGGTTACTGACCCAAAAAATTGGTCGGGGGTTTTCTGAATTTTCTGATTGGTTAATCGTTTTTGGGCTGATTGGTCGATTGTTAGATTTTTGATAAAGCAGTCACCCGGGCAATAATTTTTTTGCTGAGACTTTATTAAACAGTGTTGGGATTACTAAATTCGTCGTAAAAAATTTTCCCGAAAACTCCATGAAAACCAAAAACACCCATGTCAACCCTATTCATGTTAATTTTCCCCCAGGGTTTTGGGTTTTAAATTTCTTTAAAAAAAAAGAAATTTTTTTTTTTTCATTAGAACAAAAAGTCTTTAAAAAAATGATCCATTTTAATTTTTTGGGGCCTGGGAAATTATGAAAAACACTGGTTTTTTTTGAGTCAATTTTTGTACCAACATGACGATTATTTTCATTCATAAAACTTAAAGTGGGAAATGGTTTAAAGGAAAAAACTACGCAGAAATTATAAAGGGAAAATCTGAAAAATAAAGGGGGGGAATTTTACAAAAAGATCATATAAATTAAATTTTTTGGTCAGAGGAACCCACTTCTCAAAAAAGTCGAGAGGAAAAATGGTCCCATTCTTAAATTTTTTTGTACATGAGTGTTTTATTATCTTTTTATTCGTGGTTTGCCCTTTTTAAAAGGATCCAAGACCAAAAAAAATATGATGGACATAGCGCTTCCCTATGCAATGTCTTTTTTAAATTTAAAAATTTTGAAAACCGATTTTTTCCCAAACCAAGGGGACTCGCTAGAAAAAAAGCAGCAACAGCAGCAACAAAACTGTCAGTTTTAAAAAATCAAGCAGGGAGCAACAAAATTTTCCCGTTTTAAAAATCAAAACAGCAGCAGCCAAAACTGTCAGTTTTAAGAAAAACAAGCCCAATGGCAGAAGGGGCCCAGTGGGCTCACAAAACCGAAGCCCGCAAAACCGTTGATGGGTCCCTTTTCTAACACCAGTCCCTCAACCGTTTTTATTGGTGCCCCAAACAAGGCCTTCTTTACAATCAGTTGGGGGCTAAACCCGGGGGCTCTTGAATCATTTGGTTTTTAAAGGGCAATTTTTCAAATTGGGAAATTTCCCCTACAAAAAAACAACGCATTGTCTGAACGGCGCTGACTGATTTTGTGAAATTGGTTTTTTGTTTCCCCGAACTGGCCCAAAAAGGTTTTTGCAGGGGCGTTGTCCATGATCCCCGAAAAAGTTTGCTGAGGAAACGGGTTTTTTTCCCGGGGGGATTTCTGGGAAACGAAAAACACCAACCGCGGAAAGATCCCTGTCCGTTCCTTGGGTGGAAAATCCTTGAGGGCCCAGAAAAAGGGCCCCCCAAATTTTCCCTTTCCCTTTAAATTCCCTTTCCCATTGGGGTGTACATGACGCAAAAAAGAACTCAAAGATGAAAAATTTTCCCTTTTTTAGCCACGCCCCTTATTTTTGGGGGAGCGATCAATTTTTTTATCGGCCCTCTGCCCCTTTCCTCAACGCCCTCCCCAAAATTTCCTTTTTTAAGGGAAAAAAATGGCCCGAAACTTTTCTCACGCTCTGGGAAAAATTGTTCTCTAAGAAGGAGATCCCCGCAGTTTAAAAAAGTTTTTTTTTGTTTTGATAAATTTGATTCCCTCGAAACCAAACAATGACTATACCCGGGTTAGAACGAAGGGGGGGGCGATTCTCCTTTTTAGGGGGCACGAACGGGAAAAGTTCGCGAAAAAGATCAGCAAACATTGAACTTTTTTGGGGGAGTTCTTTTTTTTTAACTGATCCCAAGTTTTTAAAAAATTTTTTCGCCGCGAATTTTGGTACAGTGTCAAAAACGTACCCCTTTAAAAAAAGACGCAATAAAACAATTCCACTTTTCCCTTTTGGGGGCCCAAACCCCAAAAGTTGCGGACTTTCAAATCGGAAAAGAAAATATCGATGTCGTCCGTTTTTTATCGAAAGGCGGTAACTTGGGAATATATGCTGTTTTTAGTGAGGCGCGCTGCGGAAGGGACGGTGGAAGGTGGAGGTTCTCTGGGATGCTGCAATCTTTTAATTTCAGCATTGTCTCAAGTTCTAACTGCCTCAATTAATTTGGGAGTTCTTTTCTTCGCTTCTCTGTAGTTTTTTTCGATTCGCTCCTCTGTAGTCTTTTTTCTTCAACTTCGCTTCCCCTGTTGTAGTTTCCTTGATTTTCTTCACTTTCTCTTAGCCTGTCGCCATCATGCATTGTTGCACATGGAGTTTTCTCATAAAACCCAAGCGTTCGCTTGTTGAAATATTATCAAATCTCCAAAACAACCGTCAACAGATATAAACAAAAAAATCTCTAAGTATGAATAAATAAGCGATATATGATGAGTATATGTTCACAAAAGGAATTTAATAAAAAATAAAGAATTCAATTTCCCGGGTATAGACAGAAAACGGCTTACTAAAAACAAGGTAGAATGAAACAAAAGGGAAATATTAACAACAGCGTGATAGGAGAGAGAGAGAGAGAGGAGAGAAGAGAGAGAGATGAGGAGGGGAGAGAGAGAAGAGAGAGAGAGAGAGAGAGAGAGAGTGTGTCCTTCATTTAACGTCTATTCACTATTCGTGATATTAGCAAAGAGAGAGAGAGTATTAACAACAGCGTGATGGGAAATGAGAGAGAGAGAGAGAGAGATGAGAGGGGAAGATAGAGAGGGGGAGAGAGAGAGAGGAGAGAGAGAGGAGAGAGAGAGGAGGGGAGAGATTAAAAACGATGTGATAGGATAAAACATACTTGATCTCGGAATTCCCCATTCATCAGCGGATCTCTGAACAGGATACTCCTGGGACTTCTCCCACAACAATTATTGCACGCTTTGCATTACCTCTGCCACATTGCACTATTAACTTTTACCTTATTTCTGTCACATCCACATTGCTGCCTTTGTATTATTTCTGTCGGCACACCCATTATCGCACTCTCAGCATTAATTGAGGTCACACCCCATTATTGACTCCCCAGCATTAAAGTCACACCCCTTTTATTGCACCTCAGCATTTTTAGAGTCACCCCCCTTTTATTGCACTCTCAGCATTATTTGAGCCCACACCCCATTATTGCACTCTCAGCATTAATTGAGTCACACCCCATTATTGCACTCTCAGCATTAATTGAGTCACACCCCATTATTGCACTCTCAGCATTTTGGAGTCACACCCCATTATTGCACTCTCAGCATTATTTGAGTCACACCCCATTATTGCACTCTCAACATTATTTGAGTCACACCCCCTTTAAATTGCACTTCTAGCATTATTTGAGTCACACCCCATTATTGCACTCCCAGCTTTAAATTTGAGTCAAAACCCCCATTATTGCATTTGAGAATTCAGCCCTGCCTAGCCCCTAAGACCTCTCAGTAGGGGACCCCAGTTTTCAGTAGTTTCACGGGTGTTGTCAGTAGTAAAAATCGCGGTGTTTTAGTTAATGAACTCTTCCCCATTAAAGGACTTTGTCCTTTTCAAATGAAATTAAAATATGTTACAGATAAAAAAATTATTTTCTTATAAACTACATAAAAAAGAATGACACTAAGGAATGAAAGAGGGGGGTATAAAGAGAAATACTACGCTCCCCTGATCAGCGATGACAATAAGCAGACTTTTTCAAAACTGATGTACTCTACTTGTAGTCTTGACATGGCGCTTACAGTCGTTAAAATCCACCATGTTCAATCGAATGTCATCCAGCAAGCCTCGCAAAAAAAAAAACTCTTTCCCTTTGCACTGGCCTTTAGGTCAAAAGATTTTTCCGTATACTTTTGTGAATGTTGTTGATTGAGCAATTACTTGCGTTGTTTTTTTGCTTTTTTCTTGTCTCCCCAATCTATAATTTCTTCACAATCGGATTCTTCATCATCTGTCTCAAGCAACGCTTCGAACTCGACGCCATTTTGGCGGACAGAGAACTAGCAGTGCAGTGTCACGTGACAGCTTTTCTCACACGGGTTTGATAGACTAAGCAAGGGCCTCAGACGAAAAGGGCAGCAACGCTAAACGAATCGTAGTTCTGTGAACGGTAAAATCGTATTTTTTTCAAATCGCCCTGTGCCGTAATTTGTGGTCTGAAATCGTAGCAATTACGGACGAATCGTAGGACTAAGCAGGTCTGAGAATTATATCGTCACATCGTATTATTGCCCTCCTAGGATTATGAACATCTTTGTTTATTTCTGTCGTATCACAGGTGAAAACTCTTCACATTTATTTATCTGTCAAATTGCATACCCAAACTCTTGCAGTACGTCTGTCATAGTAGTTACGGGGCCACCCCATAAGTTCTCGGATGCGCAGAAACCACTGACGTCATAGTTTCAATTTTATTCATCATCACAAGCGATGTCATAATAGCTATGACAAAAAAATGATAAAAAATGTCAGAGCCAAATTTGTTCTAGACAGCAAATGGATGGCAAGGGGGACGGTTTTCAAAGTGTTGCAGAGAGCCTGTCTTGGAGAGATTTTCGTGCCATGATTTATTATGACTATCTTCAAAGGAAGTCTTTCAAGGACAGTTTTTTAAGTTTGACAAACTGTTTTTGGGGACAAGGCTCCCTCATTATCCACAGTCCAGAGGTGGTTTCAAAGAATTTCAGTTTAGTACAATGTCGTTGGAAGATCGTGACCGTTGGGACGTCCAGTTTCATTTTTCTACCCATTGGAACGTGAGCAGTGAAAGGGCCATGATTACAGAAAAATCTCGAATCACGGAGGATGAACCAAGGATACTCTAAACCTTCATCGGAAGCTTAGACAGCATTCTTTGGCACAATCTCTCTGTACGGAAGAGTTGCGCCGTTGGGTGCCCACCAGCTGACTGGTGAGAGATGAGGGCTAGGGTTGAATGGTGCCCGTTTATGCCGCAAAATCTGACAGAGGAAAATCAGATAGGGTCTCCAATATCGTACAGGGGGCGAAACCATGGTGCGCCCCCAGTGGAATATGCGTGCAAAGTTTGGGACCCGCCCATGACAATAATATACAGTCCTCGAGAAGACCAGAGGAGGGCTGCCCGCTGGGTAGTAAACCGTATCGCCAAACATCGAGCGTGGGAGAAATGCTTGACCAACTGAAATGGACATCACTGGAAGATCGGCGAAGAAGAATCCGCCTGACAACACTATACAAATACCACCATGGTGACATCACGATTCGAGACCAATCATGCGGCAAGACTCCTGAAAAATGGATTACGCCACTCGACACTTTCATGAGCACCAGTGCGCCTTGGAGTCCAACAGCAGGAACTATAGAAAACACTCCTTCTTTCCCTGCACCATCAAGGAGTTTTAATAAGCTCCCACCCGGGCTATTCCATCAGCCTCGGTGGTGGACTTTCAGTCCCACCTCTGATCTGGCCCCCCCCCACTCCCCATTTACCCCCCCACTCCCAACCCCCATCTCCCTGACCCATCCCCCCCACTCCATGCCTAGAGTACAAACCCTCCCACCCCCTCCAAAGTAGGGCCTACCAAAGTATGGTTAGAGGCCTGAAATAGTGAGTGTGGTGGCCCCCACTTCCCCCGCCCACTGCATGCAGTTAGGTTAGTGAGCACTGGCTGCATAACAAAGAAGAAACATTTGTTTACCAGTATGACCCCGAAACAAAGCAGCAGTCGTCAGTTCGGCGGTTTTCCGGGGGGAAAACCCCACTTGTAAATTTAAAAAAGATCAAAAGTGCACAAAGCAAATGACTGAAATTTTCTTCGCAAACCCGGCCTTGTGACAAACTGCCCCATTTTCTGGAAAAAAAAAGCAGTGAACGTGAAGGGTACATAAACCCCACCGGCCTGCCAAAAGTCTCGAGGGGGGGTGAACACGCCCAGGGCCCGGGTATCCCCCCAACCTACTCCTCCACCACGAAAAACCCACGCCCACACGGAGCTGCAACTTTAGACTTCTTGAAAAGAGAAAAGGTACAGCTCGCCCACTTATCCTCCGTATTTCCTGCCCACCTTTCCTTGTGATTTCCCTTTTTGCCCCCTCGTTTAAAAAAAAAACAATAAAAAGGAAAACCGTTTGAGAGCCCGGAAGAACCCGGTGTTTCCCGGGGGGGCCCTTGATTTCGGGAAATCCCTAAGTTGGAGGGGCTGGGGTGAGGGTTTCCCGGGGTTTAAAAGGGAGGAAAAAAGTGCATACGCGTGATGGAGGATACTTTGAAAAGAGGGGCTAGGTAAGAAATCCCGTGTACTTCC
The DNA here is from genome assembly GCA_018398815.1 of Conus ventricosus. NCBI lineage: Eukaryota > Metazoa > Mollusca > Gastropoda > Neogastropoda > Conidae > Conus > Conus ventricosus. The sequence continues at coordinate 23,499,493 of CM031624.1, forward strand.
ATCTTTTCCCATCCGAAAACTTATGAGGGGGCCCCTCGTAAAAGACATTTTTTTAATTTAAAATTTGGGTAAAAACACAAAAGTTAAACTGTTTGCAGAAAATAGAAACAAATAAATAAATTTTCACAACATATCCCAGAGAATACACTGACACACGTAGATCAAGACGGGACAACAAAACAGAAAAACCCCCACACCCCACACACACACACACACACACCACACACACACCACACACACACACCCCAACACACTCACAACACCCCACACCCACAAAACACAGAGTAGAGGGGATGAGGGGGGGGGGGCAACTTCCCTTCCCAAAAGGGGTTAATCATATGGCTGCGGGCAAGAGCAGACAGGGGGAATCAGACACACCATTTTCATTCGGGTGATGAGGGTTGGCAGTGCGAAAAATCCATGCATTTTTTCCGGGGTATGCTGTGAAAAAATTTAAAACCGGGGGACATGTTTGTAAAAATTTGGCGCCTCAATGATTTAGTTACACTTTTGGGTTGCATTTCGTTTAAAAAGTTTTGTTAAATGCTGCACGTTAATCTTTTCAATTAACATGCTTTGTTGAAAGCTTTCCTTTTAAAATTTTGGTTTAAAACGTCTTCTGCCGTTTTTGCTTGGGAAAAAGGGTTTTTTAATTAAAACCCAAATGTTTTTAATTTTTATATGCCGAAATTTTTCAATTTATTAGCCCCGATCATTGGCATTTTTCACCATTTATGTTTTGTTTTTATGCCTTTTTGATGAAAAAATGAATGTTTTATTAAAACTTAAATTTTCATAAAAATAGACCAAAGAAAATATTTTTTTGTACACTGATTTAAAAAACGGTCTGTGAAATGTTTTTTTTTGTGGGGTTTTACTTTATTCCCGCCAAAAGAAAAATATTTTTCTGTCCCCAAACCTTTTTAATACTAGGTACACCCTTTTTTTGCATGCTGGGCTTTAATCAACCCAAAATTTCGTTTTTGTGTTCAACGTTTAAAAAACCGAAACAGCTGTTCCCTTCCACTTTCAGTGTTAAAAACCAACCACATGCAACCCTGAAAATACAATCCCAAACCCGAAAGGGATTTTTTATTTCATTTTTCCCGTATTTAAAAAGCTGATGGGATGTTTTGTAATTTTGTTTTTATTGCATGTTTCCCCACTAACCGGTTATTTACCATTTTAATTGAAAATTTTTTAATGATGAAAATATCGCGTGAGGGAAAGAGTATGACAATGAAAACGCAAATGCAATTACGCCTTTCGAATATTTCATTGCATTTTTCAACGAAAAGTGAATTTTCTGAGACGAAAAAAACAAGGAATTTTTTTATGTGTGTTTTAAAGTTTTATAAAGACACCCCTTTCCCCCCCCCCACCTAATTTTACCCCAAAACATAGAAAAATTAACAACACAGCAGCAACAAAAACACTAACCCCAATCAGCAACAGGGAAAAAAACAACAAAATTTTAGAAACATAATTTTTGGAGCCAAAATAACCCCTTTTGGCTTCAAACCGGGAAACTGAAGAATAGGGCGAAAATTTTTTACGTTTGGGTTTTTTCTGAAAAAAACTAAACCCCTCGTCACAATTTTTTAAAATTGGGGGGCACGTTAAATTATTTTTCTGTAATTTAATTTTCAAAAATGTTGTGGTTCGAGATAAAACCCCACTGGCTGTCGTTCCATTTCAAATTTTTCGGGTTTTGAAGACGTGGGGGAGGGAAAAAGGGAAAAGGGAAAATAAGAAAAAGACGCTGCAAAAAATTTAAACAGAAAAATTTGGGTGGAAAAAAAAGTTGCTTTTTAGGGTCTCCACAAGGAAAATTTTATGTGGACCCGATCATTGAAATCTGTAAAACAAGGCTAGCATGACTCCTCAGGGTTTTTCCCCAAAAAACCAAAATGCAGGTTCTTAAAAATTTTCGGAAAATGAGGCCCACCCTGCACATATTTTAAATGTGTTTAAAAGATACCCCCAAGTACAACCTGTATGAAACGAAATGTATGAATGAGGACACATTCTAAAGGAAAACGTAAATGACATCACAGTAATGAGAAACAAAGTTGTTCGAACAAGGTTAACACCCAGTTGTCAGATGACAATAGAGAACATGGGCTTAAAACGAGAAGATGGGCTTAAAACGAGACTGGGCGAAGAGTTTGATTGTTTCAGATTTGTAAACGAGCTCAGGGAAAATGAAACTGTGTGTGATAAATGGGAAAAAAACGTCAGAGCAAGTGAAAACAAAATAAAACAAAGCAAAATAAAATATCCGTGCCAAAATTCCAGAGAGCTAGAATATACAATCTGCACTGAGAGACTGCTCCCATGCTGTCACCCACATCATCTCCTCGCCTTCCAGCCTTCTCCAGTCCTTCCTTCCATACTGTGGTAATTTCGGAACAACTATTTGACGGTTATCTTCCAAATGACATTAACAATGGAAAACGAAAAGGACCTATTCTGTAATACAGAAAGAATCTCACAAAGTAGCCGATTGACACCAGGCAGCAGCTTTAGATCTACAAAGACATCTGTTTTTATGGACTCCGTGGAACATCTCTGCTAATCTTAATCACAAGACATCATAGTGGCACAGAAAATATACTGAAAAGCAGCAGGCCAGACAACAGACTTTTGTACCTACTTCGGAAAGATGCATGATTAAACAGTAAAACCCATCCAGCCAAAATGTTGCTGGCGTGGGCATGATGTTCTCTCTTTACCCAGCAAAGCGGCAAACTCAACAGACTTTATTCTTGGGTGCAAGCCGTGATTTCCATGTCATAGAATAAATTTTCTTTGTGGTAATTGTCATTTTGTTTTGTCCAAACCTGTATGCCAAATAAGTCTTTATTATTTTTAGGTTAAAAATCAAAGCTGTACCAAAACGTTGGTGAAAGAAACTTCGCAGTTAAACCAACAGTTTTGGTTAGAATTGTCGTTATATTTTTCTATTGTCACGAACATTCATTACGTACCCTTTTGTGCAATTGCAGAGTTGACTGGATCCGGTTGTGTCGGTTTCGCTTGTAGTAGCGGTGTGATGTAGGGCTGATGGGTGCAGGGCTATCTATACTTGAAGCAAAGTTGCACATTCGACGTGTCAGCAGATTCCTGATCAAACCCTTTCGTGTGCTGGAGTGTAAAGTGGTTGCCATCTGTTTCCGCCGATCTGTGGTTTGGACTGAAATTGACACTTCCAGTGAGGCAAGGTGAGTGTCTGAAATATACACTTCGCTTTTTATTTATGTTTTTTGTTAATTGTCTTTGGTGTGCAGTGTACGTTTCCACACACACACACACACACACACACACACACACACACACACACACACACACACACACACACACACACACACACACACACACACACACACACACACACACACACACACACACAACACACAGACACACGCACACACACACACACACACAGATTATTTTAACATGCGAACAATTGACTGACTGACGTGGCACGTTTCATAATCTCTAAATGTTCACATTTGAACTTCCAGAATGAACAAACAATTCAACTGAAACAACTGACTTAAAGAATGTGAAACAACCGACGTAGAGAACACGCTATAAAGCCTACATTCTTCCTGATTTGAACACATAGTTTGCACATCTTCATGTGGTGGTGGTGTGTGTGTGTCGTGTGGTGTGGTGTGTGTGTGTGTGTGCTC
>CM031624.1:23503290-23528139 GCA_018398815.1 Conus ventricosus
TTGGGACAGTAAAAAAATTTGACAATTTTCGTCAAAGAACATTCATTTTATGACATGAAAATCGTGGCTTGCACCCAGAATAAAGTCTGTTGAGTTGCTGCTTTGCTGGTTAAAGATTGAACATATGCCCACGGCCCAGCAACATTTTGGCTGGATGGTTTTTACTGTTTAATCATGCAATCTTTGCAAGTAGGTACAAAAGTCCGTTGTCTGACTTGATCGTTTGCAGCATCTTTTCTGTGCACTATGATGTCATTGTGATTAAGATTAGCAGAAGTGTTCCACACGTCCATATAAACAGATGCTCTGTAAGATCTGAAGTTGCTGCCTGTTTTCAATCGCTACTTTGTGAGATTTCTTTTATCTGTATTACCATGAATAGGTCTTATCGTTCTCCATTGTTGATGTCATTTGGAAGATAATAATAATAATAATAAAATATATAATTTTATATACGCAATCTTGGAATCAACACATTGCGCTCTACAATCAATACTCATATAACCACAACGGGGCTGCCTACCTGGTATGCCACTGAAGAGCGGCCACTGGCGTCATTCGGTCGTTCCCGTAGTCCTCGGCCTAACGATGAACCGTCAAATTTTATGGTGTTCAGAAATTACAATCGTATGGAAGGAATGGACTGTGAAGAAGGCTGGAAAGGCGAGGAGATGATGTGGGTGGACAGCATGGGAGCAGTCTTTCAGTGTAGATTGTATATTCTAGCTCTCTGGAATTTCGGCATGGAGATTTTATTTTTGTTTTGTTTTTATTTTGTTTTCCTTGCTCTGACTTTTTTCCTGATTCCACACACAGTTTACATTTTCCCTAGCCTGTTTACAAATCTGAACAAACTCTTCACCCAGTCTCGTTTTTAAACCCACCTTCACTTCGTCATATCGGACAACTGGGTGTTAACCTGGTTTGCACACATGATACTCATAGACCCGGTGATGCCATTACGTTTTCCTTTAGAATGTGTCCTCATTCATACATTTCGTTTCATACAGTTGTACTTGGGTAACTTTAACACATTTAAAATATGTGCAGATGGGCCTCATATTCCGAAAATCTGTGAATACACCTGGTGAGTTGTAGTCAGGGGAACAAAACCTGAGGAGTCATGCTAGCCTTGATACACAACTTCAATGTGCAGTCACACATTAAATTCTCCAAGTGGAGGACCTGGAGAAAACAACTGTTTTCACAGCCAATTTCTGCATTATTTTGTGCAGCGTCTTATTCATTATATTTCCATTCTATTTTTTTCCACATAACGTTCTCGTAGACTCGCAAAACTTGATAATGGAACTGACCTAGCCAGTAGAGTATCCTCAGAACCACAACATTATTGAGATTGAATACAGATGATTAAGTTTTTTTACGGTATCCACGCTGTGTAATATGTGCCGATGTTTAGATTCTTCAGAACAATCATACGTCAGCATATTCAACAGATTTGTTTTTAGCTTCCACGTGTTAAAGCCACCAGGGCACAAGTGCTCCAGTCTATGTTTCTGGTATTGATGTTTTTGGTTCCTGTTGCTGAATGTGTTAGTGTTCTGTAGCTGTTTGTTGTTAATGTTTTTATTCTTGAGTAATAATTATTCGTAGGATGGGTGGAGTCTTTTGTGAAACTTGAACAAAATGGTTTTTTCCCTTGTATTTTCCAGATGCACAAGACAATCACATTTGGTTGAGAAAATGCAACAAACATTGGAATGTAGGGACGTTGTAGTTTTCAGTGTAGCATGTCGTCGTTGATTTAACCTGCAGTGTGCAATGGAACATCTGAATCGCCTCAATAAGGGGGCTGAACGAACACAAAAATTATATGTTTTGTTGATTAAAGACAGCATAGCAATAAAATGTGTCTCTAGCCAATTGAAAGGCTGTGGACCATCAAATAGTTTTCGTAGCTGAATAAAGTAAACAACATATAAAACATTTCACAGACCGATTAAATGCAGTGTACAAATAAAACAAGTCACTGGTCGATTAGAACAATAAAGTAGAGTTACAAAAATCAGTTTTTTATAAAAAAGCAGCATAGAAACAAAACGGTCACTGGGGATAAAATGCAGCATATGTAGAAATGCATCGCTGGTCAATAAAGTGCAACAGAAAACGCGTATTAAATTGCAAATTTTTCGGTATATAAAATTCAAAAACCTTTCTCCAAGCTAATGGCAAGAAGACGTAAGAAACCAGCAGATGTACAACAAAGCATGATAACTGACAGATTAATATGAAGCATTAAGCAATACATACAAACTGCAAGAATGCGACATAAACGTAAACCTGACTGATTGACATAATACCTTACTAAAGAACATGTCTTGGCTAATTCAACGCAGTGTACATTTGAAAGAAATGATATGGATTTTCAGCACTGCCCAACATCGTCACCTAGAATTGAAACAGACATGTTGCTGATTGCCCGCTTGTGCTGCTCTTGACAGCCTGCCAGATGAAGTAGCGCTTTGGAAAGGTAATTGACCCCACCTCCTCTATCCACTTACTCTGTTGGTGTGTGTGTGTGTGTGTGTGTGGTGTGTGTGTGTTGTGTGGTGTGTGTGTGTGTGGTGTGTGTGTGTGTGTGTTGGGTGTGTGTGTGTGTGTGTGTGTGTTTTCCCTGTAAATGTGTGATATGCATGATTAATAGTAGATATATGTCTCAAACAGTTGAACATTTGTGATTACAGAAAGTAATATAAAGAACCAACCGCCGTGGCTAAGTGGTTTAGCGTCGCGACTCTCCCTGGCCTGGGAGGATCGTGGGTTTGCATCCCATCAGAAGTCATGTGGGTTTTTCTACCCCGACCGGCTCCTACCCAAGTTGAGATGCTGCGGACTCATTGGGAGACTGGGACCACACATTTGAGTTCATCCACTTAATGATCTTTTTCTGAGAGAGTTTGGCTCAAATTTCCTGACCAACACTGCAGGTGCCTAGTCTTCGGGCCTGGTTGACGCCAGGATAAATTCTGAAAGAAAGCGTAGAGTACAGCCCTGTCCATTATCACAACCGAAATGGAAATCCGTAGCATCATTCTAATCATCCTCCTTCTCATCGATCAGCACTCAATAAAAAAGTCTCAAATTCTGTGGCCCTTCATGCCCTGCTCTCATGATGCCACATTTTGATGTCCTCTCCACGTCTGTGGCCTTGGTTTGTTTCAGTCAGGGTCACCGTAATCGCGAGTTCATGTTGGGCTGTCGAGGAAGGACGTGGTGGCGCCCAACCGGAGGGAGAGCTCACTCACGCCCGGTCCGCTACTAAGCAATTTATTGTCCCGTCAGTAGGGGGCTTAAGTAGGTGGGTCTGCGTATGTTAGATCAGAACAGGCACCACTGAACACCAGCGAAGTGACTCGCAAGCAGTGCAGTGTCCTCTCCGGTGGGTGCCTCTTGACGACTTGACATTTGACTGCTTCCCAGAGGATTACCCAGTGGCCGTGGTGCGGAAGGAGAGCCGACTGGGCTGGGGTAGTGGACGGGGTTGTCGGAATGACGGCGTGGGTGCACTGCACTCTGAGGCGGCGTAGAGGTTGGGACAGCACAAAAGAAAAAGAAAAAAAAGAGTAATATAAAGATGTCTGATACTACTATGACAGACGTACTGCAAAGATTTTAGTATGCAATGGGACAATAAAAAATGCCGGGGGAAAGTTTTCCATGTGAATACTACAGAAAGTAACACAAAGAGTTCATAATTCAAAGAGGGCGATAATGTGATGTGGACATATAATTCTGAAGTGCGATAATCGGGTGTGACACAAATATGTGGGGAGTGGAGATAATGGGATTCAACAATAACATTGCTGAGAATGCGATAATGGGGTGCAACAAAAAATAATGCTAAGAATTGCAGCAATGTGGATGTAACAGTAATAATGCTAAGTGTGCAGCAATGTGGATGTGAACAGAAATAATGCAAGAGTGCAGCAATGTGGTTGAGACAGAAATAATGCTAAGAGTGCAGCAATGTGGGATGTGACACTAACAATGCTATGAGTGCAGCAATGTGGGATGTTACAAAAATAATGCAAAGTGTGCACAAATGTGGGAGTGACAGAAATAATGCTAAGAGTGCAGCAAATGTGGGAATGTGACAGAAATAATGCTAATGTGCAGCAATGTGGGATGTGACAAAATAATGCCTAAGTGAGTCAGCCAAAGGTGGTGATAAAGAAATAATGCTAAGATGCAGCAAAGTGGATGTGACAGAAATATTGCTAAGTGTGTTCAGAATGTTGTGAGACAGAAAAAATGCTAAGAGTGCAGCAATGTGGTGAGAACAGAAATAATGCTAAGAGAGCAGCAATGTGGGATTGTACAGAAATAATGCTAAGAGTGCGCAATGTGGGATGTGCAGCAAATGTGGGATTAACAGAAATAATGCTAAGATGCAGGAATGTGGATGTAACAGAAATAATGCTAAAGTGCAGCAATGTGGGATGTGACAAAAATAAATGCACGTATGCAACAATGGGTGAACAGAAAAATGCTAAAAGAGTAATAGTCCAATTGGCAAAGGTAATGCAAAGCGTGCAATAATGTGATGTGGCAGAGTTCAGGAGTATCCGATCATATATCCGACGATGATATGGGAATTCCGAGATCAAGTATGTGACACAGTTCAATTACTTTTTATCCATATCACCTTGTTGTTAATCTCTCTCTCTCTCTCTCCTCTCTCTCACTCACTACTCTCTCCTCTCTCTCTCATCTCTCTCTCGCTCACTCTCTCTCTCTCTCTCATCCTCTCCTCTATCTCCTCTCCTTCATGCTGATGTTAACACAACATCACCACTCTCGGTCTCCTGTCCTTGGGTGGGGGAGAAAGGGATGTAGTATCAGATGGGGGAGTGGTGGGGAGGAAAGGGGGAAGATAATAGACATCCAAACTTGGAGTAAGTGAGCGCAGCTCTGCTCAATATGCGGCTTGATTTCTTCAACCTGACAGATGGTGCTGCTTGCTGCTGTTGTTTTTCTATGGAGTACCTTGGTTTGGGAAACCATCGAGATCATCATTCTTAATGGAAAAAACAAAATAAGATATATTCGTATATGGAATAACTAATGTCCATCATATTTTGTTTGGTCCTGGATCTAATTTAGAAGGCGAACACGAAATGAAAGGTAAAATGAAAATCACTCATGTACAAAGAAATTCATGATGGAGAACCCGTTTTCCTCTCGACATTCCCTTGAGAAGCGGTCTCCTCTGACCACAAAAGGATTTATAGATCATAAGGATCAGTTACGCCTATATTTTCAGGTTTTGCCCTTATAAAATCTGCGCTAGTTTTTTTCCATAACCGTATCTCCACTTGAAGTCAAAGGACATTAGTAATTGTGAACGAAAAGTACAATCGTCATGTCTGTAATCATAAAATGACGTCAACCAGTGGTATTTTTAAAAGTTCAAAATGCGCCAAAAAAACTAAAACTGGATCGATCTTCCTCAGAAGTTTTGATCTAATGTAAAAGATTAATCTCTTTAAGAAACTAAGAAATCAAAGCTGGTGTAACATACATGAATATGTCTGGACATGGAGTCTGATATGGTTTTCATGGAGTCCTGCTGAAAAGTGTTTAAAGACGAATTTTCACGTAATCCCAACAGCTGTTAATCACGTCTCGCAAATCAATTATTCTATCGCCAAGTGACTACTTAACGAAAATCTAACAATCACCAATCATTCGACAAACGATTAACCAATCAGAGAATTAGTTAACCGACCAATTGATCAGATCAGTAACCTGGTCAATCTGTTACAAGCTTCATCCCATTCCCCATCACCTTCATCTATCATCTGCCAATTCATCCATTCATAGAAACCATACCACAATATTTTATTCCATCATTCTATCCTTAGCCAAACCAGTCCCTTCAGTTTGAACAAGAGATGCTTATCCAAAGGGAAGGTGTGTGGCGGTTTTTCCAATAGGCTGCAACAAGTGTCGCCTTACCACGCTTGCACGGGGGTGATCCGTACCTCTGGCGTCGTCTATTCCCCTCAGCGTTAAGCCCGCGACATTGTCTGCTCTGTCCCAGTGATCACGAAGCCATTTCGAACCTGCTCCGTGCGCTATTGTGAACTAATGAAAGGACGTACATTGCAATAAAAACCCACGTTGCGATAACAAGGGTTCATCGAGGTGTTTTGAATGGGGATACGAATGGCATTCAGATTAGCTAGAGATTTATCAATAAATCAGTTAATCAAGGTGCGTTTTGTTTGAAACCACTCAAAACCAATAATTCAAGGATAAATCAAGGGCAAACCCACCATCCTTTCTCTGGGCAGACTAAAAGCAGAAAGGATACTGAGCCATCCTACAAAACAACATCCCTACAAAACGAGATTTGACTCCAAGTTTTCAAAGCAGAAGGGAGTTGTGAAAATTTGAAGCCAAATGTGTCAGTTGAATAATCAATTAACAAAAATTCATTTGGTCTACAAAGGCAGATCTCTTTGATTATTCAATTAACAATGGTCACATTTTTGTTTACCCATCTATGAACTAATTGCCTGAATAAGTAATCAATTAATTACAACAACAACAAGTATGCAAAGCATATAAAACTTACCTCCATTTATCTTGAATATGCATGAGTATATCCATAAAGACCAGCGAAGTGGTTAGCGTCGCAGACTCCCGGCTGGGAGGTCCGTGTGTTCGATCCCCTCAGAAGTCATGGGGTTTTTTTCTGCCCCGACCGGCTCCTACCGAGTTGAGTTTGCTGCAGACCTCAGTTGGGAAGAATAGACCGACACAGTCAGTTTCATCCACTTAATGGATCGTTTCTTGAGAGTGGTTTCTCAAAATTTCCTGACCAACACTGCCAGGGGTGCCTGTATCTCCGGGCCTGGTTGACGCTGGGATATATTATGAAAGAAAGATGGGTAGTTTGTATTATACACCCGTTTGGCTAGTATACTTACCAGTCAGACATAGCATTCACGGCTAGTTAGTCACTCTGCCAGGCCGAAGTTTTTGTGTGGCTAATGCCAGTAATAAGACAGTCACGTGATGCCCAACCCGCTTCCGGCTAGGAAGAAGCCGGTGTCAACTTCCTGTACCTCATTCATCGAGGCCAGCGCCAAGGTAAACCCCAGAACCTGGCGCTAGTGGGTGAAGGCCAGGGCGGCATTAGAGTCTGACATGGTAAGTCATACTAGCCCAAACAGGGAGTAAAATACAAACTCCCCATTTGGCGTCATAAACTGTAGCCCCCAAGTCACCCATAGCAGAATTTATAGGAAAAGGAGATGGCGAGTGCCCTAGTGGTTCCCTGGGGTTTACCCGATATGATGCATTAGTCGCCACAAAAGGATATCCCATTAGACCATCAGCCCTGGTCATACGATGTCCCGTAAATAAACTTTTAAGAAGGGATTTCTCGAACGCCAGAAGGCTGCCCTCCAGGGATGGTGGCGCATGGGACAGAGTGCTTGAATGCAGCCAAGCAGCCACCGCACTGACCTCTTGAGCCCGGGGGGACAAGACGGGGAGATCCTTGGGGCCTGGGAATAGGCCGTTCTGACCGTCTTGGAGAGCCCACCTAGAGACAGTGCCAGCTGAGATGTCCTTAGTGTTCCTAGGGCTATGGGAAATAAGGAGACGTCTCTGTGAAAAGGGCGCCCTGGGCGCGAGCGTTCCCAGCTAGTGTGTTAACATCGAAAGGGCACAGGGCTATGTCCCCGAAGAGGTGTCCTCCACCTAGGAATCCGCCAGCGGGCGTATGACGAGGTATGGGGAGGCACTCCCGGTTCCTGGTTCTTAGCTATGGAATTCTAGGAAGGAACTTAAGAGAGACCGGAGCCGTCCCTGTGGAAGCAATGTCATCTGGGTGTCCGCCGCTAAGGGCATGGTTTCTCGCTCGCCTTCTGGCCGAAGCGAGGGCGAGGAGATAATGTATTGCTTCCATAGAGAAGGTCGAAAGGTAATGAGGATACAGCTCAAGGGGTTTACTGAGGCCGTCAAGTACAGAGAGAGGTCCCAAATGAACACGCCTAGGGGATTGGGCCTCACAAGAGCAGCCCCTCTGGAGATCTCTCTGATAAGAAGTCCCTTCTCAAAGGAAGGTCCGCTCCATTTGGCGGATGATGTGCATAAGGCCGACCTGTAGCCCCCCGGATGGAGCTAGCCGAGAGGTTAAGGTGGACAGTAAAATTTCCTATGCAGGATGTTGGTGGGGCGATTGTGAGGGACAGAATTTGTCTTTCACCAGATACCCATAGCCTCCATCTGTAATCGTAAAGGGATTCCGTGCTAGCTCTACGAGAGGACATGGCTAGGTTTTATCCAAGTTCCTTATAGGCCCCGCGACGAGAGGATATTGAGGACGGACTGGTACCTGTCCGTTCGGAGGTTGGTTTAGATGCTCGCAAACCGGCTGGCACAGAAGCCAGGCTGGGGAGGCGAAGCAATCTGGGATTGGAGTGAGGGCGACCCGAGCGGGTTTGCCTGAGCCATGTCCCACCTGGTGGTTCAACTGAGATGGGGTGCGTGAGTGAGGGACTTGAGGTCTGGGGAACCAGGACTTAGTGGGCCACCATGGGGCAATGAGAATGACCCTGGTCTCTCGAGTCTCGCCTTCCCGATCACCATGTGGAGGATCGGGGGAAAAAGGAGGGAAGGCGAAAGCTATGAGGCCGGAACCGGAAGGGAGAGGGCGAGTCGATAGCCGAAACCTGGGTGGTCCGACGAGACACAATACACTGCCAGAAACGATGGTTGCATCGTGTGGCAAACAGGTCGTCCATGGTCTGAACCAATGTTCCCACACGGTTTGTCCGGGTATCCTGCCTGAGTGTCCATAACGTGTAGAGGACGGACCTGAGCGTCTGAGAGAGTCTGCCAGGATGTTGTGTTTCAGAACCGGCAGCCAACTGAACACACACCGAAGTGACTCGGCAGCAGTGCAGTGTCACCCCGGTGGTTTGCCTCTTGACGACTTGACAATGACTGCCCCCTGTGGATTGGTCAGTGGGCGGGGGCTGTGGTGGGCCGCCCGGGCTGTGGAGCTGTGGACGGGGTGTCGAAAGAGCGGCCGTGGGTGCACTGCCTCTTGAGGTGTAGAGGTTGGGACAGCAAAAAAAAAAAAAAAAAAAAAAAAAAACAAAAAAAAAAAAAAAAATAAAAAAAAAAAAAAAAGATATTCCATAAAGAGGAAAAACCGTTTTTGGCCCGAGCCCGTAAGTCAACGGCTATAAACAGTAAAATAATGAACATGCCCTACAAATTTTCAGATAGATCGCCAAGTATTTTCTGATATATTCATAAAAAGAAAAACAGTTAGTAGCCGTTAAGAACGCCAAGTACTATCTATGACATTCCGTAAAGAAGAAAAATCGTTATGGGCCGTTATAGCCGTTAGTAACAAGCAATAACGGTCTAAATAAAACATCGGGGGCATCATCCGTGGACCCTTAATGAACATACCTAGCAAATTTTCAGAGAGATTGGCCAAGTACTTTCTGAACTTTCCATAAAGAAGTAAAACCGTTATTGGCCGGTTATGGCCGTAAGTAATGCTATAACGGTAAAATTACACAGCGGCGGCATGATCCGTGACCCAGAAGAACATAACTACAAATCTACAGAAGATCGGCCAATTCTTTCTGAGATCTTCCATAAAAAAAAGAAAAACCGTTATGGGCCTTATACGCCCGTTAGTAATGGATTATAACATAAAATAACACATTGGGACATTATGCGTGACCCATAAGAACATGCCTACAAATTTTTCAGAGATTGGCAAGTACTTTCTGAGATATCCATAAAGAAGGAAAGCCGTTATGGGCCGTTATGGCCGTTGGGTATCGGATATAACAGTAAAATAAAACATCGGGCATGATCCAAGACCCATAATTCAACAGACCTACAAATGATAAGAAAGATCGGCACAGTAGTTTTTGTCTGGAGCGAGTGGAACACATTTTGACCACGGACGGACAGACCAGACACACACACACACACACACGCGCGCGCGCCCGCGTGTCCGCGCGCGCCGCGCGCGCAGACGCACGCACGCACGCCACGCACGCACTCATGCATCACGCACGCACGCACGCACGCACACACACACACACACACACACACACAAACACCAAAACAAAAAAAAAAACACACACACACACATCACACACGACACACAACACACACACCCACACACACACACACACACACTATTTCTTCGTTCCCATTCTAAAGTAGTCCTGTTTCTATAAGAACTGGGAGTAAAACAAAAGCAAAAATAAACAATGAATATGTTTCATGAATACCTTCATCCCATCCTTATATAAAATCATTGCAAGGATAGCTGAGGATGATCCACAAAATTACATAAATGTACAGATGCACCAACTGCATAAATTTACGATCTATGACGTTTGTAAAAAAAAGAGTTGCATTTCACAAGCCAAACTATCTGAATCTGTGTGTGTTGTGTGTGTGTGTGTTGTGTGTGTGTTGTGTGTGTGAGTGTGTGTGGTGTGGTGTGAGTGTGTGTGTGTGTGTGTGTGAAGACGATTTAGATCACTCTCTCTCTCTCGTCGTCTCCTCTCTCACACTCTCTCGCTCCCTCTCTCTCTCCTATATATATAAATATATATATGGAGAAAAGAGAGAGAGATAGAGAAGAGAGAGAGAGAGAGAGAGAGAGATTCTAGAACGATCTGTAGCCAACTTAAAACAAAAATGAAAATACTTTTTTAAATGAACCCTGTCCGGTCGGACGGCCCCTACCACCCCTACTCAGCGGCCTATCACAACACTAGGACAGACACACAGCACACTAACAACAGCTTTAAATCAAGCACACTTCTTTATTTCAACACACACACTATTGCGCCACCAGTCATGTCCATTCCACAGCCGCACCACAGTATCCCACTTATCCCGCTTGACCACCCTAACCCTGCACGACCTGGGGAACGCTAACCTATTTTTTTCCTAAGACACAGTTGCGGTAATCACTGCAAACCTGGGACGCAGCGATAGCCCGCACACGTGGTGGCTAACTACTAGGGACAAGGACAAACCCAAGGTACTCTAATCTCAAAATACTACCACCCACCCCAATCCGGGGACCCAACCTTCGTATTTGACCCGGACCACTACACACCGGGTCGCTGCATCCCTAAGGCTGCAAAACATGACAGACAGACAACAACCACACCAGTTCTGCAACTGGCTGAAAGTGGCTGCCAACGAAGACGACACAGAACGTGGCAAGGCCAAGGGCACACCAACCGCCGAGGAACCTGCCCTAACCTCTAACTCGAAGTCACTCACTTACAGAACTAACGGCGCTGCCGCCAGCACTTACAAGGAGCACGTCCAACTCCGAACGAACACTCGTGGACCAAAATGAAGCTACGCCCAACCATTCCGCCCTGGTCGGATCATTAGACGCCTCACTCACAACACTAAACAGCGATTGGTCAGAACAGTGTATCCCTCCGCACAGCTGACACACCTGACCAACGGACTAGTTTTTGAGCTCGTGCAACAACAACTACATTTTACCACAACAAACATTACTCGACAACACAACAACAACCGATATCCTACCCGGCCTCTCTCATCTGGAACCAAGCAACAAGGGGTAACAGTTTGGAAACGAAACCAACTTCCTCCTACCACTCCCTCCAAAAGAATGAAGACTGGAAGGCAACATACTATATGTCCAACTTCCTCTTCCCCCCTACCTCAGCCAAACCTTCCTACCTAACCCCTAGTAACTAACCCCAAGCACACACTCTAACTAAAACCCCAATCTCACCCATGCGCACAACGCACACCCAACACATAACTCCATATGCACATACATACACGCGCACACACGCACGGCTCGCATGCATACGCGCACAAACGCTCAGTATCTTGAACCACACTGCTGAACACATGGACGAGTTGGTGTAAGTACCCACGCAAGCGGTGACAATTCCTGACAAATAAGGTTTAAACCACGTGGTGGATTTCACAAATACTCCAGAAATCTGTTTTTTGAATAAAATTGCGTTTTAAATATACATGGAAATAAATGTTTAACGGATGCATCTAGCAAGTCTTAAATACGGAGCAGGACTTTAGATGATCAACGACATCTTCAAACAAATGTACATTTCACAAATGCGTGAACATCTTCGAGATTGTGATCCCAGTAAGAAAAGCACGAGAAATCCGCATATGGTCATATACACTGGCTCGGCGACTAACACAATTATAATGTCAGCAATAGGCATTACAGGCAGCATCCCGTGTATGTTTGGATCAACACAGGCACAACAGAAGTGACAACGGCAGTGTAGTGTCCCCTCTGTGGGGTGCCTCATGGAGCACCCTGGTATGTGACCGCTCCCTGTGTCTTACCATGCCGTTAAGCCGCTCAGTGAGTCTGAATGTGACTGTTCCAAAGCTGGCCAGAAAGAGTTTTGTTGAGCTGGGTTGGATGCCGCACTGCTGATGGTGTCGCAGAATATGAAAAAACAAGAACAACTAAACAAGAATAACAAACGTCCATTCAGTTTGTTAATTTATGCTAATAACAGCAAAATATAAAACAATCATTCCAGTAACAAACAAGATCGAAGCATAATAAACGTACTCCCCATTTTCCAAACTGCTTATACCTCGGGCCAAGTGCTTTGTGAATAGGAAACAAAGGCAAAATAACGGTTTTTAATGTTATTTAACCGCTGTAACACTTTTGAAACTGGTATTTTAGTCCTCCTGGCTAAAGCCTGTGTACATACCAAATTTCATCCAAATCGGACAATAGTCAAGGATACCGGTTTTTAAACGGTCAGATTTTGAAACACTACATGGAAGTTCCATTTGTGGTGGATAACCTTTCTATATACAAAATTTTCACTAAAAACCACAATATATAAAAAATAACAGCAAAATAATGGTTAAACGGTTATGTAACGCGAAATACACTTTTGAAACCGTATTTTAGTCCCACTGGGCTAAAGCTGTGTACATACCAAATTCATCCAAATCGGACAATATGCAAGACTAACGGTTTTAACGGTCAATAATTTGAATCACTAAATAATAGAAGTGCCCTTTGTGTGGATAACCTTTCTATATAACCAAATTTCATTAAATCCATCTATATATTAAGAATAAACGCATAATAACGGTTTTTAAACGGTTGTTTTAATCCATTGCAGCATTACATTACTTACATATGGACATAGACTACCGATTTTGTCACAAGATCACCCAAACCGCTATAAATTGAGCAAGAACTTTCTGAGATCTACCATAAAGAAGAAAAACCCGTTACAGGCCGTTACAGCCTTAGTAACGGCTAAGCGGTAAACTAAAACATGGGCATCATTCCGTGGCCCATAGACATACCTACAAAATTTCAGAAAGAACGGCCGCAGTAGTTTTGTCTGGACGAGTGGAACACATATTGACCACAGACACAGACGACACACAGACACACGGACACACAGACACAACGGTCACACACAACGACACATATCAGCATTTCTTCGTTCACATTCTAAAGTACTCCCTGTTCTATAAGAACTTTGATTACATAACAAGCACACACACACACACACACACACACACACACACACACACACACACACACACACACACACACACACACACACGACACACAACTCTCTCTCTCTCTCACTCACGCTCTCTCTTCTCTCTCACCTCCTCTCTCTCTCCTTTTTTCACACCAGGCAGAAATAAAGCACTTAGTTGGTCCATAAAAAAGTTCTGTATAGATCGACATTGCCATTTACATGATAGGAAAAACAAAAATGGAATGGTGAACATAACAACACTTTATTTGGTCAAATGAACGTGGAATTTTTAACGTGTCCCTCCATTTATTCAACCATCCGAGAGATGATAATGGCAAGTCTGAAAGACTGTGACCATGAGTAACAGATAATACTGTCAAATAAAGATTATCATTTCATGCTGTGTATCAGCTAGCTTGTGCAGTGAGCTCTACCAGAGCTGTCATCAAACTGTTTTTTTTTCTGCACTTTGTGAACAAATTTTTCGGGACTTTGTACATATACTGTAAACTCCTTTGCACTTTCTTTTCTTTCAACTCATAAGTAACACATTACCAGCTTTTTGTGAGTGTGTTATGAATTGGTGACCTATGAGTGAAATTGCAACACACTGTCAATAGTGGATACTAGCCCGTCCTTCTGCGGTGTCAATCGTCATTCCTATCTGATATTTTTGTCATTTTCTTCGCGGTATTTAAATGTTTTTTGTTTTTGTTTGTTTGTTGTTTTTACAAAATGATTTTTGTCTGATTTGGCAGACACTTTCGAAAATCATGGGGAATGCTGGCAATCTCAGCACAGCATGGTTTTTGTCCGTCATGTTCATGCCATCAATGTATCATTGTCATGATTTGCTTTTGTTCTTTTGTTTTGTTTGTTGATTTGTAGTTTTGTTTTTGTTTTTTTTGCCTCCAACTCTTTTTTGTTGCCGACGTCGTTTGTGTGGCAAGTTTAGATCTTCTTATGTTTGCTTGTTGAGGAGAGGGGGGGGGGGGGGGCTCAAACCTCCTCTGTTTTAATTTTTTAAACCACTTTTTTCTTTTTTTTTTCCTTCATTTCCCTTTTACCATCGAACATTTTTCTTCTCACTATAGCAATACGTTGTGTTCCGTTTACCAAGATGGACAACAATGGAGTACAACATTTAATGTTTTGGCATAGTGAAACACAGAGTCTGTGTTTATTTTTGATCTAATTGTTTGGTCACAGACACCTTCATCACGTTTGAATGAGACAAAGCAGTATTCATAAACTGTATGGTATATACGCATAAAAAAAAAATAAAAAAAAAAAAAATGGAAGAACAGTTATTATGGAAACGTCATAAATA
This sequence comes from Conus ventricosus, assembly GCA_018398815.1. Taxonomy (NCBI): domain Eukaryota; kingdom Metazoa; phylum Mollusca; class Gastropoda; order Neogastropoda; family Conidae; genus Conus; species Conus ventricosus. The sequence goes on from CM031624.1 coordinate 23,518,198, forward strand.
CAAAATCAAATCCACAGAAGTGATGACGACTGAAAAGGAAATTCGTTTATGACCATGATGATGTCTCTATGACGTTTAGGGTTTGTTTGTTTGTTTTTGATTACCTTTATAATGATTTATGTTTAGATGATCTGCTGACCCTTTCAGGATATACGGAGAAAGACGTTTGTCTTTTAAGTGAATGGGCCATGTCCAGGCTAAAATCGTGTCCTACATGATGGGGCCATGAAAAAAATCAAAAAACAGCATATCAAGACTGATTTTCTAAGAAGGACATGCGCAAACATTGTTTAAAATCTTTTCCCTTGCCTTCTTTCCATAAAATTAAATTATTTAGATGACAGGAGATATTTATCTCTTTGGGGAACTCAACAAACACTATCAGGTGCAAAATATCTCTGAACAAGGTAAGGAAGGTGTCCTTTCTTCTCTTTCTTTTCTTTGCATAAAATCTTGCTTTCTTTCTTCCATAAAATCCTTAATATTAGATACAGATTATTCTATTCGTCTATTCGGGAACTTCAACAAACCACATCGAGGTGAATAATCACTGAACAAGGTTAGGGGTTTAGGTGTCTGAGGCCGGTATACAAAATAACGTACTGTCTGAAATCCAAACAAAGATGTCCAAAGAACCTTAACTTTAGTCACTCAAAAAACATGTTAAAGGAAAAAATAACAATCACAACACGGAAGGCACCATGGAAGCTGCTCAACCTTGAAAAGACAGTGGGGTAAGAATATAAAAGTTAAAAGACAGCACCATCTAATCCTCTGCCCGCACAAGAACTATGCTGCGGCCCCATTCACGCGATCGTACGACTCTCATAAGCGCACCTGATCAGACCATAAGTCCCTGACGCCCCCCTTGTGTGTGTAAAGCCATCTATTAAATACTACAACTAACTACTCCGCATATCACCAAAAGTGGTAGTAATCATCACTTTATTATTGTCATGTGACGTAGCTCTCACATCAAGGCATGGACGCTCCATCCATTATTAATGATATGAATCATTTTCCCCATGCCACGACAAAAGGAAGAATATTCATGTGGCTTGACTAGTGTAGCCGGGTATCCCCAATAGTTGTGATTATACTCATTAAAGAAAGAAATGGTGGTTCATGGGTTAAAGTGACCACTGCGAATAGTTAAAATAAGGGCTGGTAAGGGTGCTGGTCAGTGTTTTGAACACTGAGTATGTCACTCACTAGAGAGTGGAGGAAAGAATCATTTTAGCCCAGCAGATGCCCTAGACTCGAACCTGTCCAGTAGGTTGGTCCTCTCGCTGACGCAGTCCATTACCAGGTGACCATAGATAGTTGGGGGAAGCTACAGGTGAAAACTTAAAGAAAAAGAAAGAAAGAAATCATGTAAAATTGGTAAGCAGGTTACTTACACAACCTTATTCGTGTTTCAGCGCCCTTTCACCTTTTACCCTTCGCCCTTCACCCTTCACCATTCACCCCGTGAGGTGTGAAGATGGCCATGGTGTGGGGAACACACCGGTAGGCTGCCCAGGATTTAGGGGACTCAGGGAGAGGAGTCGGGGGAATCTCGTCTTTCTCTCCAGGGACAGGAGAAAGAAGTCGAGGGAGGAGGAGTGGGAACTCTTCATTCTCCGTGCAGGAGAAAGTCGAGGGAGAGAAGCCGGAATAACTCCTATCTCCAGGGAAAGGGGGTGGAATTCAAGGGGCGATACTCTGTCTCTGAGAGACAGGGATCATGACGGGATGGAACGAGTCTTGCGTCTGATTGCAGGTATAGCATCAAGGAGTGAAAGAATTATTCTATTCTCTGGTATGGATATTGGGCTGTGGTATGTGAAGGCCTTGGGACTTTACAGAACGTTGTAGTGATGTAACTGGGAAAATTGGTTACAAGGATGCATGTATAAAACCTGTTTATAAATTGTTGATTGTGGTTGATTTTGTAAAGTGTTTTTCCCTGAAGGAGAGGGGGGAGATGAAAAAAACAATTCGGTAGTGGCCTTTTGGTTGATTGGAAAGTTGCGTGGGGTATGGAGTAAATGCTGTATGAATTGCGCGTTGTGCAAAGTGACAGTGGAAGTGGTGATCCCCGGCTAGGCCGTCTAGGCTCGACGTAGATGCATTTGTTTTGTTCCCCCTGGGAAAAAAAAAAGAATAAAAAAGATTTTGATTGTACCCTCTGGGTTTGAGGGAAGGAAAAAAGAGGAATGATTGGTGTTTGTACATCGGGGCTGAAAAAAAGAAGTTTATTTTCTGTTGGGGAAAAAGAGGATTTGATTTCTACCACTCAAGGGTTTGAGTGAAGAAAAAAGAAAAAGAAATTAGTTAATTATTTATTGTATATAATAATTTGCATTTGGTTGTTTTTTTTGCTATTTTTATTTGTTTGTTTCGGGTGGTTGACATTTCTTTTTGGTTGCTCTACTCGTTTAGAGTTTATTTTTGTAGGATTTCTTTTTGACCCTTCCCACCTCAGGACCGATAGCCTCAACCTCCTCTTGCTCGTGCCTGGCAGCAAGGGGGCTGGGCGTTGAGGAGTCGCTGTCCTTCCCTTACGTGTATTTGAATTTGTTTTGTCCCTTCCCAGGACTGATAGCCCCAACCTCTTCCTGCGTTTTAGCTGGGGGGCATGGCGTTGGGGAGTCGGTCGTCCTTCCCTTCTCGTAAATATCTATTTCTTTCCCTTTCCTATTGTTTCATTTTTATTTGTCCCTTGCCCTCGAGTGTGGGATCAACTTCACCTCCGTCACGCAAAATAGTGATAGGTGGTGAGTTATTACCCATCAGCAAAATAAACATCTTTATCTTTTGATTATTTTATTTCTGTGCGTGTTGCGAGATTTTTTTGAGTTTGGTAGTTGAAGGTTATATTTATTGAATTGATTGTTTAGTATTTTGTATTATTACTGTAGTGTGTATAGTGTGAGTGAGTTGTTTTTCCCGTCTCCAGTTTCTCGTGGGGACAGTGACCACTAGGGTGCTGTCTAAGGGCTTCTTGTGCTGTTCTTGATTTCTTATCACGGTTCACGATCCTGTGTATCCTTTTCATTTCCTTTTTCACCCCTTTTTCAAAACCTCTACACTTCTATACAATAAGCGTCCTGTCTTGTTTTCTTTTCAACATTTTCATCTTTTAGGTAGGATTTCGCTAGTTTGTGTTTCTTCCCCTCTTTTTAATTGTTTGTGATTCATTTGTTTTGTAATTTTATATTATTTTTTGAATAAGGCGGTACTTTTGTTTTGTAAATTCAGTTGAAATTAAGTAAGAAAGAAAGACTGACAACAAGACATTTAAGAAACTAAAACTTATAAAGAATTTATTTCCAGAAACTTTTGTATTGTGTTTTTTCTTTCCCAGGATAAACAGATTAGCAATTGAAACTTAATTTTTTTTTAATTCCAATTGATGCCTGTGTGAAAACACTACTTCTGGAACAAATACATTCCTTGTGTACAATATTTACATGTTTTAGTAAGCGGTTTTCTGTTTACCGGAAAATTGAATTCTATTTGTATATACTATAGTTACGTTTTTGTGAAAACATTAAAGCGCCATCATATATTGCCTTATTTTAGTCATACTTAGAGATTGTTTTGTGTTTATATCTTGTTGACGGTTCATTATGGATGATATTGATAAATAATGTTCAACAAGCGGAACGTTGTGTTTTGATGGAGAAAAACTTCTAAATATGTACAACAATGCATAGATAGGGCAGACAGGCTAAGTGAGAGAGAAGGAAAATAGGACTACAGAGGGAAGCTGAATATCCTCCCATAGAATCAGAGGGAAATTGAAGTTGATAGAAAAGATTACAGAGGGAAGTGAAAGCTGAAGAAAAAAGGACTACAGAGGATGTGAAGCTGAGAACGTCAATTTTAAGTTTAGGGCAGTTAGTACTAGTGTCTGATGCTGAAATATTAAAAGATTACAGGCATCGTTGAGAACCTCCACCAGTCAGTTCTGCAAGCGGCGCCTCTACCAAAAACAGCATATATTCCAAAGTGACCGCACATTTCGTGGAAAAACAGATGACATCGGATAGTTTTCTTTTCCGATTTTGTAAAGTCACCGCAACGTCTTGCGGTTGGCCAATGGAAACGTGGACATTGTATATTGCGTCGTTGTTTAAGGGTAGCGCTTTGGCACTGTACCCACACACTCGCGGGCGAAATAAAATGTTACTTGGGATCAGTTGATAAGAGAAACTCTCAAAGAAAGAAATGTCAAATGTTCTGCGATCGTTTTCGCGGATCGTTTCCGTTCCTGTGCGCCTGTCTAAAGGAGAATCGTTTCGTTCGTTTCTAATCCGTATGAGTCATTGTTGGATCGATGGTTCGATTTATCTATAAACGAACAAAACTTTTCAGTCTCTGCGAATCTCTTCTTAGAGGAAAAACTTTTCCGAGGGGGAGCAAAGATCTGACACTTTCCTTAAAGAAAGACAATTTGAAAAGCTGTTGAGGAAATGTGTCAGATGGCTGATCAGTATTGTATCGCCTCCTCCAAGATAATGGCGTGGCTAGGAAAGGAGAAATTTTCTATTCTTTGAGTCTCATGCGTCATGTTACTATCCATCGGGGACAGGGATGTACAGGGAAAGGAAATAGTGGGTATTTCTGAAGTCCTCCATGGTTATTACCTTCCTAGGAACGGGTCAGGGATCTTTCTGCGGTTCGTCGTGACTTCGTCTGTTCTTTAATCGCCGTCCGGAAGACCCTGTTGCTCCCCCCTCAGCAAACGTTCCGAGGTCGTGGACAAACGACCACCGCGTAGGCCTTTTGGCCAGTTCGTGGACAGAACCGAAGTTCACAAATATCAGGCAGCTTGCCGATAGGACAATGCGATGTTTCTATTGCGATTGCAAGTTCCATTTGAAAAGGAATTGCCTTTCAAACCTAAGATTCAAAAATCCGCATTAGTCTCCACTGATTGTGAAGAAGGGCCTTGTTTTGGACCCACATCAATCTGTTAGATGGGACTGGTGTTAGAAAACGGAGAGGCCTTCAACGGATTGCAGGCTTCGGGTTTGCGACGTCACTGGATGCACCACTGCTGGTGTATGAAAAATCTTTGTGCTTCAAAACCAGTATCTCGACACTGTCCAAAAGTGTAGGTCGTTATGGAGGCAAGTTTGAAACGTTTCCGCTGGCGAAATTTTCAGTCCGATGCACGTACTACTCCGGGATTTCTTACCGCTGTGTTATCGATAAACCAGTCTCGTGCGATTGATCTGGGGCCAATTTGCCAGGTGTCGTATGTTATGGTGGTGTGGAGGATGTTTGTTCCTTGTCTTGTGAGTACCAGATCAGACATCATAGAGCAGGGAAAGGCTTCTAAAGCGCTAAATCTCAAAACTGGATGAACTCCAGATTACCCGGATTGTATCTAAAAACATGCAGGGGACAAAGAGAGACGCTGACGACAATACTTTCTGCTTGCTAATCGACTGTAACGACAAACTAACGGAAACAACGTACATAAGGAATCTGACTTTCTCTACAGGTGTTGTACCTGGCAGGAAAACAAACAAGTTGTCGTGCCAAAGCACTTAAGGAGAGGGGGACAGTGTACACTCGGTCATGATGCATTGTTCGCTGGTCACTGTGGGAATCAAAAGGAAACATTTAATAGAGAGTTCTTGATTCTTTTATGGCCAAGGTTGTTCACAAAGGAAGTTAACAAAATTACTGCCGTTCATGTTGTGTCATCGCCAAAAGACATCTCAAAAAAGGTCGACGTCCCTTTGTGAACCTTTGCACAAAATGCCTCTCATTTCCGTTCCATTTCGGAAGGTGGCTATTGATTTGTGGGCCTTTACCACTGTCTTCTTCCGGATATCGATATATCTTAAACTTTGGTAGGATACAGCGACAAGGTTATCCAGAAGCGTTTCCACTGAAGAAAATTGATACAGTGTCTGTCGCTTAAGTCTACTTGCGATTTTTTCAGAGTGGGTCTCCAGAGAAAATTCTCTCTGATTGTTGGAACGCAATTCTTTCCGATCTCATGAGAGAAATTTACAGACTGTTGTCAAATCTTCTTCCATGTTCAACCACGCCCCATATCATCCCCAATCGAATGGCTGGTGAAGTTCATTGTGGTTGGGAACGTTTTACAGTCCATGTTGAGAAGGTTGCTTGGCAGGATACCCCTGAATGGGATCGTTTCATAACCGGCTTTGCTTTTGCCATACAGGGAAATGCCGACGAAAACCCTGGGATTCTCACCAATTTGAAGCTCTTTTCGGACACTCACCAAGGGGTCGCTTTGATCTACTGATGGACACAATGGACAAATAGACGGACGTTCCTGACAGTAAAACTGGTTACCAATTACGTTTATGAACTGCATAATCGTTTGAAGGATGCATGTGAGCTAGACTCAACAGTCAGCTGATAGAAAAACAGAATGGGTACAAGGTCTTTGCAGACAGAAAAGCAAGGCACGTTTCTTTTAGTGTAGGGGATAAAGTCACCTTGTACTACTCCTCTGATCGAATTAAACAAGCTTCGTGTTATGTGGTAAGGGTCCTTTTCTTGGTGGTCGAAAAACTTTCTGCCATGTTAATTATAGATCAGAATGGCAAACACTGAGAAAGGTATTCCAGGTGAATTAACAAATCATGTTTGAAGAAGGTATGTTGACGTACATATATGTTGCCATCAACCAGTCTGGTTGCATTGTTATTTCCTATGTCAGAAACTGATGGGAAACATGACTGATATTTTCAGTGTTGATGTTGTACCAATGTAACGTACTGGGGAGGACGGGTCAATGGTTTTGGAAACAGCAAATGTAGGTGTGTTAATTCTACCAGTGCAGATTGATGTTGTACCCTTCTACTCTGTCGCATCAAAGGGTGAAAACTATGACGATGTGTTTTGTCGAATGATTTGTCTTCAAGTCAAACAGAACAGCTCAAAGACATTTGAAATTGTGTATAGATTTCGGAGTGTTGACAGATACCCCAGGTCGGTGACTGGTATTGTATAACACCATAGTATTCAGTTAACTACTGTAATAACCAGTGCGCACCTGACCATACCCCTTCCGTTTGCAAATAAAAAGAGGTTGTCGAGAGAGAAATTCATAGTGATGCTGGATTATTTTAAGGTTCATAGGAACCTTCTACATCTCCGTAAGATCACAGTTGTTATTGGTGGACAAACCTGATGGCTCGGGGGCGTTTCTGCAATCGATTACAGCATTGTAAATAAGATCACGGTGTTCGACGCCGAGCCTATCCCTGACATTGAAAGAAATTCTGTGTCATGCTCTCAGGAGGGAAGGATTTTGTGAAAGTAGACTTGACTAAAGGATACGGGCAGATTTCATGGCTGTAGCTGACTAGGAAAAGACTGCATTTCAAACACTTTTTGTCTTTTCCAATGGGACGAAATTGCCATTCGGTTTGCAAAGGCCCCCGCTTCTTTTGCCAGAATGATGCGAGCCCGGAACTCCAATGAATGTGGTGCAGTCAGTTTTTTGACGATATTTTTGTTGGCTGCAAAGTCATGGAGTGCCTCCTTTCTAACTTACGAGCTGTTTGTTCCAGACTCAGAAGTTTTGGTTTGTCTGCGAGGACATCCAAAATTCGTTGGCAGGTTTTCAAACTCTCGGGTTTTTGGTCACACTTTTCAGTGGGTAAAATGTTGCCAGAAGGAATGAAAGTGGAAAAGATTTTATCCTTACACAAAACCCACTACAAAGAAACAGATCAGGTCACTCATAGGATTGGTTGTCTTACTTCAGACGACATGTACCCCACTTTGCGTACCTGTTGGCCCTTTGACTAAACTGACGAAAGGGACGAAGAAACAAAAGTATTGTGTGGTATGATGAGAGCCTGGTAAGCTTTGGAGTGTGTCAGAAACCCTCAACTCATTTCCAGTTCTTTTGTTCCTCCCTTCAGAGACTGTTTTTGAGAAACCGATGCCAGTTCGTAAGGAATGGGAGCGGTACTGTTGCAGGAAAAAAAAGTGATTTGTTACATCCAGTTGCAATAGCAGTAAGAAGTTCTCAAAAGACACAGGAGAAATATTCCACTATGAGGTGAGAGTGCTTGGTTTTGTGATGGGCATGGGGAGTAGTTCGCCAGGTTCTTGACTGGAAGAAAGTTTCGGTTACAGAATGACCACAGGCCATTGACTTTCTTGCACTCGTCACAAAACTAAGAACAGCAGATTGTTTAGGGTGGTCTTGGCATTTGCAGGAATTCCAATTTACCATTGAACCAGTGCCTGGAAAAACAAAATTGTCATGGCAGATTTATTGTCGCGTGTATGTATATTCATGGACAAATGTAATGTCTTTCAAGGGAAAGCGAACTATTCCTGTTTTATTCTGTCCTTTCTTTTATGATTACGGTGTGCTACATTTGACAGTGCATGGTATGCTACTGACTATTTAAATCAAGTGGTATTATGCGTAATTTGCTTGTTGAAGTGACTATATATTTTACAAGCAAAAAACTATTGATGTTTGTTGATTGCATATCTTTTCTTTGCTTTTTTCTTTCGTAAACAATGGAAATAATCATGTTCTATTTATGTTAACTTGCTTGTGTAGGTGGATGTATAGGTATGTTATGATGAGAAAAAAACTCTTTGAAATGTGTTTTACCTTTTTTTTTGTTTGGCGTGAGAAAAACCTATTTTTTTCAATTTTTAAATTTGTCAACAGTGAAAAATGTGTTTCACTTTTAAAAGGGACTAAAACATTACTTTTGGGGGAAACAAAATCTTTGTTTAAAAATATGTTTTGTTTTGTTTACATGTCTATTGAAAAAACATTCCCACTTTGAAATTTCTCGTTTTCATGGGGGTTTTTAAAAAAATATGATGTGGGGAAAAAGATCAAGGGAAAAAATGTGTTCATATCGTAATATATAAACACAAAATTTTTGGGTTTGAATTTTTTTAAAATTTTTCCCAAATGTTTTATCCCTGTTAATTTGTGAAAAGGGTTTTTTTTGAGATTGGTGACAAATTTTGAATGGTTTTTTTTGCCCGACTGAAAGGGTTTTAAAAAATGCTTTTTGGTGGGTCTGATGTTTTATTTCTATACGTTTTATTTTTAATTTGGTGAATCAAGTTGTGGTTACCATTTTTAGATTCCCTGGCTGAAGATGTGTTTAAATGAAGTTGTTTATCCTTTTTAAAAAAAAATTTTTTGGAGAAAATTTTTTTTTCCCAGGGGGGGGGGGGTGGGCTTTTGGAGTGCCCAATCAAGGGATGTGAGCTTCCCTCAAATGTAGTTAGTTGATATGGAAACATTTCCCCTTTCCCCGACTAAAAAGGAAGAATATTCATGTGGGCCCTTTTTTTTAGGGGTAGCGGGGGTCCCCAAATTGTTGTGGGTTTTAAATTTTTAAAGAAAGGGAAAGTGGTCATTGGGTGAAAGTGACCCCTGGGGAGATAGTTTAATAAGGGGTTGGGAAGGGGCTGGTCATGTGTTTTGAACATGGTATTGCATCCCTAGGAGGAGGGGAGGAAAAAAAATCAGTTTTAGCCGCAGTTTTGGCCCCAGAGTTTGAACCCGTCAGGGCCCCCTTTTTTTGGGGCCCCTCTGCTGCCCGTCAATTTCCCGGTGAGCCCCTAGTTGTTGGGGGGGAAACTACAGGGGAAAAAATTAAAGAAAAGAGGGGAAGAAAGAATTCATGGTTTAAATTTTTAAGCAGGTTTTACACGAAACCCTTTTTCGTGGGTTTCCCGCCCTTCACCCTTTTTCCCCCCGCCCTTCACCCCCTTTTCCCCTTTTACCCCGGGGGGAAGGGGTGGTTTGGGGGAAGGAATTGGCCAATGTTTGGGGTTGGGGGGGGGAAAACTCCGGTAAAAAAGGCAAAAGGGCCCCCCAGGGGGAAATTAAGGGGGAAAATTCGGGAAGGGAAAGGGGGGGGAGGGCGGGGAACTCGGGGTTTTTTTTCTTTTTTCCAGGGTAGGAAGGAT
>CM031624.1:23529139-23558402 GCA_018398815.1 Conus ventricosus
TCCAGTACCATTGCGCTCGTTTCACGGCTTTAAATGGGATACGAATGTCATTCAAAAACCGGATTTACGCTGAGAAAATTTATTACAATTTAAATCAGTTAATCAAGGTGCTTTTGTTGACCAATCAACAATTATTCAGGATTAATCAAGGCAAACACACCATCTTTCTCTGGCAGACTAAAGCTGAAAGGATACTGAGCCATCCATACAAACATACATCCTACAAAACGAGATTTGACTCCATAGTTCAAAGCAGAAGGGAGTTGTTAAAATTTGAGCCAATGTGTCAGTTGATTAATCAATTAACAAAATTCATTGGGTCTACTAAGCAGTCTCTTTGATTATTCAATTAATCAATGGTCACATTTTGTTTACACATCTATGAACAATTGCCTGAATAAGTAATCATTACAACAACACAAGATGCAAAGCATATAAACGTACTCCCAGTTTATCTTGAATATGCATGAGATATTCCATAAAGACCACGAAGTGTTAGCGTCGCAGACTCCCGGCTGGGAGGTCGTGGGTTCGAATCCCATCAGAAGTCATGTGGGTTTTTCTGCCCCGACCGGCTCCTACCGAGTTGAGTTGCTGCAGACTCATTTTGGGAAGACTAGGACCACACAGTCGAGTTTCATCCACTTAATGGATGCGTTTTGAGAGTGTTGCTCAAATTTCCTGCCCAAACACTGCAGGTGCCTGTATCTCTCGGCCTGGTTGACGCTGGGATATATTATGAAAGAAAGATGGATTTTGTATTATACTCCCTGTTTGGCTATATACTTACCATTCAGACCATAGCATTCACGGCAGTTAGTCAGCTCTGCCAGGCCGAAGTTTTTGTGTGGCTAATGCAGTAATAAGACAGTCACGTGATGCCCAACCCGCTTCCGCCGTAGGAAGAAGCCGTGTCAACTTCCTGTACCTCATTCATCGAGGCCTGCGCGCAAGGTAACCCCAGAACCTTGGCGCTAGTGGGGAAGGCAGGGCGGGCATTAGAGTCTGACATGGTAAGTATACTAGCCAAACAGGGAGTATAATACAAACTCCCCATTTTGGCGTCATATACTGTAAACCATGTCAGACCATAGCAAATTTATAGGAAAAGGAGGAGGCGAGTGCCCTAGTGGTTCCTGGGTTACCCGATATGGATGCATTAGTCGCCACAAAGGATATCCCATTAGAACCATCAGCCCTGGGCATCGGATGTCCCGTAAATAAACTTTTATGAAGGGATTTCCGAACGCCAGAAGGCTGCCTCCAGAGGTGGCGCATGGGGACAGAGTGCTGGAATGCTGCCGAAGCAGCCAGCGCTCTGACCTCTTGACCCGGGGGGACAAGACGGGGAGATCCTTGGGGCCTGGAATAGGCCGTTCTGACCGTCTTGGAGAGCCCTAGAGACAGTGCCACTGAGATGTCTTTAGTGTTCCTGGGCTGATGGAAATAAGGAGACGTCTCTGTGAAACGCGCCTGGGCGCGAGCGTTCCCAGTAGTGTGTTAGACATCGAGAAGGGCACAGGGCTATGTCCGAAGAGGTGTCTCCACCTAGGGTATCCGCCAGCGGGCGGATGACGAGGTAAGGGGAGGCACTACCGGGTTCCTGGTTCTTAGCTAGGAATTCTGGAAGGAACTTAAGAGAGACGGAGCCGTCCCTGTGGAAGGCAATGTCTCTGGGTCCCCGCTAAGGGCATGGATCTCGCCTCGCCTTCTGGCCAAGCGAGGGCGAGGAGAAAGGTAGTCTTCATAGAGAGAAGGTCGAAGGGAATGGAGGAGACAGGCTCAAGGGGGTTTCCTGAGGACGTCAAGTACAGTGAAGAGGTCCCAAAGGGGAACACGCCTAGGGGATTGGGCCTCACGAAGAGCAGCCCCTCTGGAGATCTCTCTGAGAAGGAAGTCATTCTCAAGGAAGGTCCGCCCATTTGGCGGATGGTTGTGCAGATGGCCGACCTGTAGCCCCGGATGGAGCTAAGCCGAGAGGTTAAGGTGGGACAGGAAATTTCCTATCTGGATGTTGGTGGGGCGATTGTGAGGGACAGAATTGTCTTTGCACCATGAACCCATTTCCTCCATCTGTAATCGTAAAGGATTCCGTGCTAGCTCTACGAGAGGACATGGCTAGGTCTCAGAGTTCCTTAGAGGCCCCGGCGACGGAGAGGATATTGAGGACGGACTGGGACCTGTCCGTTCAGGAGGTGGGTTTAGATGCTCGCAACCGGGCTGGCACAGAAGCCAGGCGTGGAGGCGAAGCATCTGGGGATTGGAGTGAGGCGACCCGAGCGGGTTGCCTGAGCATGTCCCACCTGGTGTTCAACTGGAGAGGGGGTGCGTGAGTGAGGGACTTGAGGTCTGGGAACCAGGACTGAGTGGGCCACCATGGGGCAATGAGAATGACCCTGGGTCTCTCGAGTCTCGCCTTCCTGATCACCTTGTGGAGGATCGGGAAGGGAGGGAAGGCGAAAGCTATGAGGCCGACCAGGGAAGGGAGAGGGCGTCGATAGCGTAAGCCTGGGTGGTCCGGGACCGGAGACACATACACTGGCAGACGATGGTTGAATCGTGTGGCAAACAGGTCGATCATGGGTCTGAACCAATGTTCCCACACGGTTGTCAGGTATGCCTGCTGAGGGTCCATTCCGTGTAGAGGACGGACCTGGAGCGGCTGAGAGAGTCTGCCAGATGTTGTGTGTCAGAACAGGCGCCACTGAACACCACCGAAGTGACTCGGCAGCAGTGCAGTGTCTCCTCCGGTGGTTTGCCTCTTGACGACTTGACATTGACTGCCCCCTGTGGATTGTCAGTGCGGGGGCTGTGTGGGGCCGACCGGGCTGTGGCTGTGGACGGGGTGTCGGAATGAGCGGCGTGGGTGCACTGCCTCTGAGGTGTAGAGGTTGGGACAGCAAAAAAAAAAAAAAAAAAAAAAAAAAAAAAAAAAAAAAAAAAAAAAAAAAAAAAAAAGATATTCCATAAAGAGGAAAAACCGTTTTGGCCCGAGCCGTTAGTAACGGCTATAACAGTAAAATAATGAACATGCCTACAAATTTTCAAAAGATCGGCCAAGTATTTTCTGATATATTCCATAAAAAGAAAAACAGTTATAGCCGTTAAGAACGGCCAAGTACTTTCTAAGACATTTCGTAAAGAAGAAAAATCGTTATGGCCGTTATAGCCGTTAGTAACAGCAATAACGGGCAAAATAAAACATCGGGGATCATCCGTGACCCATAATGAACATACCTACAAATTTTCAGAGAGATTGGCCAAGTACATTCTGAGATTTCCATAAAGAAGGAAAACCGTTATGGGCCGTTATGCCGTAAGTAATGCTATAACGGTAAAATTACACATCGGGCATGATCCGTGACCCATAATGAACATACCTACAAATCTTCAGAAAGATCGGCCAAGTTCTTTCTGAGATATTCCATAAAAAAAAAGAAAAACCGTTATGGGCCGTTATAGCCGTTAGTAATGGATATAACAGTAAAATAACACATTGGGCATGATGCGTGACCCATAATGAACATGCCTACAAATTTTCAGAGATTGGCCAAGTACTTTCTGAGATATTCCATAAAGAAGGAAAGCCGTTATGGGCCGTTATGGCCGTTGGTATCGGATATAACAGTAAAATAAAACATCGGGCATGATCCATGACCCATAATCAACAGACCTACAAATTATCAGAAAGATCGGCACAGTAGTTTTGTCTGGAGCGAGTGGAACACATTTTGACCACGGACGGACAGACAGACACACACACACACACACACGCGCGCGCGCGCGTCCGCGCGCGCGCGCGCGCAGACGCACGCACGCACGCACGCACGCACTCACGCACGCACGCACGCACGCACGCACGCACACACACCACACACACACACACACACACACACACACACACACACACACACACACACACACACACACACACACACACACACACACACACACTATTTCTTCGTTCCCATTCTAAAGTAGTCCCTGTTCTATAAGAACTGGAGTAGAAAAAGCAAAAAATAAATCAATGAATATGTCAGTGAATACCTTCATCTCAATCCTTTATATAAATCAGTGCAAGGATAGCTGAGGATGATCCACAAATTACATAAATGTACAGATGCACCAACTGCATAAATTTACAGATCTATGACGTTGTTAAAAAAGAGTTGCATTTCACAAGCAAACTATCTGATTCTGTGTGGTGTGTGTGTGTGTGTGTGTGTGTGTGTGTGTGTGTGTGTGTGTGTGTGTGTGTGTGTGTGTGTGTGTGTGTGTGTGAAGACAGATTTAGATCTCTCTCTCTCTCTCTCTCTCTCTCTCTCTCTCTCTCTCTCTCTCCATATATATATATATATATATATGAGAGAGAGAGAGAGAAGAGAGAGAGAGAGAGAGAGAGAGAGAGATTCTAAACGATCTGTAGCCAACTTATCAAAAATGAATATACTTTTTTAAATGATCCCTGTCACGGTCGGACGGCCCCTACCACCCCTACTCACGCCTATCACACACTAGGTCAGACAACACAGCACACTAACACAGCTTTACAATCATGCACACTTCTTTATTTCACACACACACTATGGCGCCACCATTCATGTCCATTCACAGCCGCACACCAGTATCCCACTTCCCGCTGACCCACCCTACCCTGCTACGACCTGGGAACGCTAACCTATCCTAAGACACCAGTGGCGGTATATCACTGCAACCTGGGGACGCAGCGATAGCCCGCACACGTGGTGGCTAACTACTAGGGACAAGGACAAACCCAAGGGACTCTAATCTCTAAACTACTACCACCCACCCTATCCGTGGGACCCAACCTTCTTTTTTGACCCGGGACCACTACCACACCGGTCGCTGCATCCCTAAGGGATGCAACAACAGGACAGACAGACAATCAACCACACCAGTTCTGCAACTGGCTGAAAGTGGCTGCCAACGAAGACGACACAGACGTGGCAAGGCCAAGGGCACACCAACCCGACGAGGACCTGGCCCTAACTATGACTCGAAGTCACTCACTTAGCAGAACTAACGGCGCTGCCGCCGCACTTACAAGGAGCACGTCTACTCCGACGAACACCGGGGACCAAAGTGAAGCTACCCCAACGCATTCCGCCCTGGTCGGAATCAATTGAGCCTCACTCACAACACAAAACAGCGATTGGTCAGAACAGTGTATCCCTCCGCACAGCTGACACACCTGACCAACGGACTAGTTGTTGCTCGTGCAACAACACGACAATTTACCACAACAACTCACTGACTCGACAACACAACAACAGCCGATATCCTACCCGGCCTCTCTCATCTGGAACCAAAGCAACAAGGGGTAACAGTTGGAAACGAAACCAACTTCCTCCTACCACTCCCTCAAAAGATGAAGACTGGAAGGCAAACATACTATATGTCCTACTTCCTGCCCCCCTACCTAGCCTAACCTTCCTACCTAACCCCAAGGAACTAAGCCTAGCACCACCTAACTAAAACCCCAATCTCACCCATGCGCACACGCACACCCACACACATATACTCATATGCACATACATACACGCGCACACACGCACGCTCGCATGCATACGCGCACACGCTCTCTATCTTGAACCACCACTCTGACACATGGACGTGTTGGTGTAGTACCACCAATCGGTGACAATTCCTGACTATAAGTTTAACACGTGTGGATTTCACAAATACTCAGAAATCTGTTGAATAAAATTGCGTTTTAAATATACATGGAAATAAATGTTACGGATGCATCTAGAAGTCTTAAATACGGAGCAGGACTTTAGATGATCAACGAGCATCTTCAAACAAATGTACATTTCACAAATGCGTGAACATCTTCTGGATGATTGTGATCCAGTATGAAAAGCACGTGAAATCGCATATGGTCATGATACTCTGGCTCGGCGACTAACACATTTATAATGGTCAGCAATAGGCATTACAGGCAGCATCCCGTGTATGTTGGATCAACACAGGCACAACAGAAGTGACCAGACGGCAGTGTAGTGTCCCCTCTGGTGGGGTGCCTCATGGAGACCTGGTATGACCGCTCCCTGTGTATTACCAGTGCCGGTAAGGCAGCACAGTGAGTCTGAATGTGACTGTTCCAAAGCTGGCCAGAAAGAGTTGTGTTGAGCTGGGTGGGGTGCAGCACTGCTGAGGGGGTCGCAGAAGATGAAAAAACAAGAACAACATCAACAAGAATAACAAACGTCCATTCAGTTTGTGAATTTATGGCTAATAACAGCAAAAATAAAAAAAAAATCATTCCAGTAACAAACAAGATGCGAAGCATATAAACGTACTCCCAGTTTTCCAAACTGCTTATAAATCGGCCAAGTGCTTTGTGAGATAGGAAACAAAGGCAAAATAACGGTTTTAATGGTTATTTAACCGATGTACACTTTGAAACTGGTATTTTAGTCCTCACTGGCTAAAGCCTGTGTACATACCAAATTTCATCCAAAATCGGACAATATGTCAAGGATAACGGTTTTTAACGGTCAGATTTTGAAACACTACATGGAAGTGCCATTTGTGTGTGATAACCTTTCTATATACAAAATTTCACTAAACCCACCATATATAAAAAATAACAGCAAAATAATGGTTTAACGGTTATGTAACCGATATACACTTTTGAAACCGGTATTTTAGTCCTCACTGGGGCTAAAGACTGTGTACATACCAAATTTCATCCAAATCGGACAATATGTCAAGAATAACGGTTTTAACGGTCAAATTTTGAATCACTATAATTATAGAATTGCCCTTTGTGTGTGATAAACCTTTCTATATACCAAATTTCATTAAAATCCATCTATATATAAGAAATAACGGCATAATAACGGTTTTTAACGGTTGTTTAATCATGTCAGCATTACATTACTTACATATGACAGAGACTCCGATTTGTCACAAGATCACCCAAACCGCTTATAAATGGCCAAGTACGTTCTGAGAATATTCCATAAAGAAGAAAAACCCGTTACAGGCCGTTACAGCCGTTAGTAACGGCTATAGCGGTAAACTAAACATGGGCATCATCCGTGGCCCATAATGAACATACCTACAAATTTTCAGAAAGATCGGCCCAGTAGTTTTGTCTGGAGCGAGTGGAACACATTTTGACCACAGACACACGACACACAGACAACACGGACACACA
Source organism: Conus ventricosus (assembly GCA_018398815.1). Lineage (NCBI taxonomy): Eukaryota > Metazoa > Mollusca > Gastropoda > Neogastropoda > Conidae > Conus > Conus ventricosus. The sequence goes on from CM031624.1 coordinate 23,536,326, forward strand.
GACACACGACACACACACACACATACAGCATTTCTTCGTTCACATTCTAAAGTACTCCCTGTTCTATAAGAACTTGGAGTACAAAAAAATGCACACACACACACACACACACACACACACACACTCACACACACACACACACACCACACACACACACACACACACACACACACTCTCTCTCTCTCTCTCTCTCTCTCTCTCTCTCTCTCTCTCTCTCTCTCTCCTCTCTTTCACAGCAGAAATAAAGAACTTAGTTCATAAAAAGTTCTGTATAGATCGACATTGCCAGTACTTGATAGGAAAACAAATGGAATGGTGGAACATAACAACACTTTATTTGGTCAAATGAACGTGATTTACGTGCCATCCATTTATTTCATCCATCCGAGAGATGATAATGGCAAGTCTGAAAGACTGGACATGAGTAACAGATATACTGTCAAATAAAGATTTTCATTTCATGCTGTGTATCAGCTAGCTTGTGCAGGGAGCTCTACCAGAGCTGTCATCAAACTGTTTTTCTGCTCTTTGTGAAGCAATTTCGGACTTTGTACATATACTGTAAACTCCTTTGCACTTTCTTTTTCTTCCAACCATGAAGTATCACATACCAGCTTTTTGTGAGTGTGTTATGATTTGGTGACTATGTAGTGAAATTGCACACACTGTCAATAGTGGATACTAGCCCGTCCATTCTGCGGTGTCAATTCGTCAGTCCATTCTGATATTTTGTCATTTTTTTCGCGTTTTTAAATGTTTTTGTTTGTTTTTTTGTTTTTTACAAAAGATTTTTGTCTGTTTTGGGCAACACTTTAGAAATAAAGGGAAAATGCTGGCAATCTCACACAGCATGGTTTTGTCCTCATGTTAATGCATCATTGTTCATGTCATTTTTCTTTTTTCTTTTTTTTTTGTTGATTTTTTGTTTTGTTTTGTTTTTTTGCCTCCAACCTCTTTTTGTTGCCGCTCCTTTTGTTTGGCAAGTTTAGCTCTTTTTTTTGTTTTGCTTGTTGGAGGGGGGGGGGGGGGGGGGGGGGGGGGGCTCAATCCCCCTCGTTTTACCCTTTTTTTCTTTTTTCCTTCATTTCCATCGACACTTTCTCACATGCGCCCGTGTTTCCTTTTACCTAGAGGGACCATGGTAAAACATTAATGTTTTGGCAAATGAACACAATCTGGGTTTATTTGTCTAATGTTTGGGCACTGACATTTTTCACACGTTTGTATGTGACAAAAGCAGTATTCATATATTTTAATTATAACGCAAAAAAAAAAATGGAAGAACTTTTTAGGAAACTTCAAAAATAAAAATCAAATCCACAGAATGTGACGAAGAGGAATGTAGTTTCCCATGAGATGTCTATTGTCTTTTTTGTTTGTTTTTTTTTGTTTTCTTTTAATGATTTTTTTTTAGAGATCTACCTGTTCAGGAACACTTTGTTTTGAGAGTGATGGCCAGTCGGCAAAAAACTTCCAAATGAGCTGAAAAAAAATCTACAGCTATCAAGATGATTTTCTAAAACATGCAAACATTGTTTTAAAAATCTTTCTTTTCCCTAAAATCTTATATTTGATGACAATATTTATCCTTTGGGGAAACCCAAAAATCACATCAGTGCAATATCTCTAACAAGGTTAGGTTAGGGGGTTTTTTCCAAAAAATCTTAAATTTTGATGACAGATTTTTACTCTTTCGGGAAATCAACAAACACATCAGGGCAATTCCTGAACAGGGTTTGGGTTTTGGGGGTCTGCCGTAAAACGAAGTCTAAAACAAAATGTCCAAAACTCAAAAAACAGTTAAAGAAAAATTTCATCACACGGAAGGCACCATGGAGCTTCTTCACCTTTTAAAAGACGCCCCCAAAACCTTCTCCCCCCCCCCCCCCCCCCCCTTTGGGGTGAAGCCACATTTAAAACTACAACTACACTGCCGCATTATCACCAAAAATGGTAGTAATCTTCCTTTTAATTGTCAGTGACGTAGCCTCACATCAAAGGGGATGGACGCTCCATCACATTTTGTTATGATAGAATCATTTCCCCATGCCACGACTAAAAAGGAAGAATATTCATGTGGCTTGACTAGTGTAGCGGGTATCCCCAAATAGTTGTGAGTTATACTCATTAAAGAAAGAAAGGTGGTCATTGGGTGAAAGTGACCACTGAGAGATATTTTAATAAGGGCTGGTAAGGTGCTGGTCATGTGTTTTGAACACTGAGTATGCACTCACTAGGAGGAGTGAGGAAAGAATCAGTTTTAGCCCAGCAGATGGCCTAGAGACTCGAACCTGTCAGGACGTTGGTCCTCTCTGCTGACCAGTCATTACCAGGTGAGCCATAGATAGTTGGGGAAGAGCTACAGGGAAAACTTAAAGAAAAGAGAAAGAAAGAATTCATGTTAAATTGGGAAGCAGGTTACTTACACGAACCTTATTCGTGTTTCAGCCCTTCACCTTTTACCCTTCGCCCTTCACCCTTCACCTTTCACCCCGTGAGGTGGTTGAAGATGGCCATGGTGTGGGAACACACCGGTAGGCAGCCCCAGGATATAAGGACTCCAGGAGAGGAGTCGGGAACATCGTCATCTCTCCAGGGACAGGAGAAGTCGAGGGAGAGGAGTGGGAACTCTTCATTCTCCAGGACAGGAGAAGTCGAGGAGAGAAGCCGGAACTCCTATCTCCAGGGACGGGAGAATTCAAGGGGGCGATACACTGTCTCCAGAGAGACAGGGAATCATGACGGGATGGAACGAGTCTTGCGTCTGATGCAGGTATAGCATCAAGGAGTGAAAGAATTATTTATTCTCCTGGTCTGGATCTTGGCCAGTGGTAATGTGAAGGCCATGACTTTACAGAAACGTGTAGTGATGTAACTGGGAAAATTGGTTACAAGGATGCATGTATAAAACCTGTTTATAAATTGTTGATGTGATTTAGTAAAGTGTTTTCCCTGAAGGAGAGGGGGGAGAAGAAAAAACATTCGGTAGTGCGCCTTTTGGTTGATTGGAAAGATTGCGTGTGCGTATGAGTAAATGCTGTCATGAATGCGCGTGTGCAAAAGTGACAGTGTGACAGTGGTGACCCCGACTAGGCCCGACTAGGCTCGACGTAGCTGCCATTGTTTGTTCCCCCTGGGAAAAAAAAGAATAAAAAAGATTTTGATTTGTACCCTCAAGGGTTTGAGGGAAGGAAAAAAAGAGGAAAGATTTGTGTTTGTACACTCGGGGCCTGGAAAAAAAAAGAAGATATTTTCAGTTGGGGAAAAAAGAGGATTTTGATTTCTACCCTCAAGGGTTTGAGGAAGAAAAAAGAAAAGAAATTAGTTAATTATTTATTGTATATAATATTTGCATTTGTTGTTTTTTTTCTATTTTTATATGTGTTTCGGGTGGTTGACATTTCTTTTGGTTGCTCTACTTCGTTAAGGTTTTATTTTTGGTAGGATTTCTTTTTGACCCTTCCCCACCTCAGGACCGATAGCCTCAACCTCCTCTTGCTCGTGCCTGGCAGCAAGGGGCAGGGCGTTGAGGAGTCGCTGTCCTTCCCTTAGAGTATTAGAATTTGTTTTGTCCCCTTCCCCAGGACTGATAGCCCCAACCTCTTCCTGCGTTTAGCAGGGGGCATGGCGTTGGGGAGTCGGTAGTCCTTCCCTTCTCGTAAATATCTATTTCTTTCCCTTTCCTATTGTTTCATTTGTGATTTTTCCCCTTGCCCCTCAAGTGTGGGATCAACTTCACCTCCGTCACGCAAATAGTGTAGGTGGTGGAGTTGATTACCGCTCAGCCAATAAACATCTTTATCTTTTGATTATTTTTTTCTGTGCGTGTTGCGAGATTTTCTTTGAGTTTGGGTGAATGTATATTTATTGATTGATTGTTTAGTATTTTGTATTATTACTGTAGTGTGTATATTGTGCGTGAGTTGTTTTTTTCCCGTCTCCAGTTTCACGGGGACAGTGACCACTAGGGTGCTGTCTAAGGGCTTCTTTTGCTGTTCTTGATTTCTTCTCACTGTTTCCGATCCTGTGTATCCTTTCATTTCCTTTTCACCCCCTTTTTCAAAACCTCTACACTTCTTTACAATAAGCTCCTGTCTAGTTTTCTTTTCAACATTTTCATCTTTTAGTAGGATTTCCGCTAGTTTGTGTTTTCTTCCCCTCTTTTTAATTGTTTGTGATTCCATTTGTTTTGTAAATTTATATTCATTTTTTGTATAAGGCGGTACATTTGTTTTGTAAATTCATTTGAAATTAAGTAAGAAAGAAAGACTGACAACAAGAACATTTAAGAACTAAAACTTTATAAAGAATTTATTTCCAGAAAACTTTAGTATTGTGTTTTTTCCTTTCCCAGGAAAAACAGATTAGCATTGAACTTAATTTTTTTTAATTCCAAATTGATGCCTGTTTGAAAACAATACTTCTGGAAAAATACATTCCTTGTGTTTATATTTACCCTGTTTTAGTAAGCGGTTTTCTGTTTACACCGGAAATTGAATTCTATTTGTATATACATAGTTACGTTTTTTGTGAAACATAAAGCGCCATCATATATCGCCTATTTTAAGTCATACTTAGAGATTGTTTTGTGTTTATATCTGTTGACGGTTCATTATGGATGATTTTGATAAATATGTTCAACAAGCGGAACGCTTGGGTTTTGATGGAGAAAAACTTACTAACTATGTACAACAATGCATAGATAGGGCAGACAGGCTAAGAGAGAGAGAAGAAAATAGACTACAGAGGGAAGCTGAAGCTGAAGAAAATAGACTACAGAGGGAAATTGAAGTTGAAGAAAAAAGATTACAGAGGGAAGCTGAAGCTGAAGAAAAAAGACTACAGAGGGAAGCTGAAGCTGAAGAACGTCAATTTAAGTTGAGGCAGTTAAACTAGAGACTGATGCTGAAATTAAAAGATTACAGGCATCGAGAGAACCTCCACCAGTCAGTTCTGCAAGCGCGCCTCAACCAAAAACAGCATATATTCCAAAGTTACCGCCCTTCGAGGAAAAAACAGATGACATCGATAGTTTTCTTTTCCGATTTGAAAGTCACGCAACGTCTTGCGGTTGGCCAAAGGAAACGTGGGACATTGTATATTGCGTCGTTGTTTAAGGGTAGCGCTTTGGCACTGTACCACACACTCGCGGCGAAACAAAATTTAACTTGGGATCAGTTGAAAGAAGAACTCCTCAAGAAATTTCAATGTTCTGCTGATCGTTTTCGCGAACGTTTCCGTTCTGTGCGCCCTGACAAAGGAGAATCGTTTTCCGTCGTTTCTAATCCGTATGAGTCATTGTTTGGATCGATGGATCGATTTATCTAAAACGAACAAAACTTTTCAGTCACTGCGAGATCTCCTTCTTAGAGAACAACTTTTCCAGAGCGTGAGCAAAGATCTGGCCACTTTCCTTAAAGAAAGACAATTTGAAAGCGTTGAGGAAATGTGTCAGATGGCTGATCAGTATTGTATCGCTCACCCAGATAAGGGCGTGGCTAGGAAAGGAGAATTTTCTATCTTTGAGTTCATGCGTCATGTACTAATCCCATCGGACAGGGAAGTTACAGAAAGAAATCGTGGGTCATTTCTGAGTCCTCAAGGATATACCTATCCTAGGAACGGACAGGGATCTTTCTGCGGTTCGAGTGACTTTCGTCAGTACCATTACTCGCCGCCGGAAAGACCTGTTGCTCCTCAGCAAACGTTCCGAGGTCGTGGACAACGACCACCGCGTAGGCCTTTTGGGCCAGTTCGTGGACAGAACCGAAGTTCACAAAATCAGTCAGCTGCCGATCAGACAATGCGATGTTTCTATTGCGATTGCAAGTTCCATTTGAAAAGGAATTGCCCTTTCAAACCAAATGATTCAAAATCCGCATTAGTCTCCACTGATTGTGAAGAAGGCCTTGTTTTGGCACCACATCAATCTGTTAGATGGACTGGTGTTAAAAACGGAGCCATCAACGGATTGCAGCTTCGGTTTTGCGAGACACTGGAATGCACCACTGCTGGTGTAAGAAAATCTTTCGTGCTTCAAAACCAGTATCTCGACACTGTCCAAAAGTGTAGGTCGTTGGAGGCAAGATTGAAACGTTTCCGCTGGCGAAAATTTCAGTCGATGCACCGTACTACTCCGGATTTCTTATCCGCCTGTGTTATCGATAACCCAGTCTGCGACTTGATCTGGGCAATTTGCCAGGTGTCGCTACAGTACATGGTGTTGCTGGAGGATCGTTTGTTCCTTGTCTTGTGAGTACCAATCAGACATCATAGAGCAGGGAAAGGCTACAAAGCCGCTAAAAATCTCAAAACTGGATGAACTCCAGATTACCCCGGATGATCTAAAAGACATGCAGGGAAAAGACGACGCTGACGACAATACTTTCTGCTGCTAAACAGACTGTAACGGACAAACTAACGGACAAACCAACGTACATACTGAATCTGACATTCTCTACAGGTGTGTACCTGGACAGGAAAACAAACAAGTTGTCGTTCCAAAGCCACTTAGAGAGACAGTGCTACACACGGCTCATGATGCATTGTTCGCTGGTCACTGTGGAATCAAAAGAACATTAAAGAGAGTTCTTGATTCTTTTTATTGGCCAGGTGTCACAAAGGAAGTAACAAAATACTGCCGTTCATGTGACATCTGCCAAAAGACATCTCAAAAAGGTCGCGTCCCATGTGCACCTTTGCACAAAATGCCTCTCATTTCCGTTCCATTTCGGAAGGTGGCTATTGATCTTGTTGGGCCTTTACCACTGTCTTCTTCCGGATATCGCTATATCTTAACTTTGGTGGATACAGCGACAAGTATCCAGAAGCGATTCCACTGAAGAAAATTGATACAGTGTCTGTCGCTGAAGTCCTACTTGCGATTTTTTTCCAGAGTGGTCTTCCAGACAAATTCTCTCTGATTGGAACGCAATTCATTTCCGATCCATGAGAGAAATTTACAGACTGTTGTCAATCTCTTCCATTTCAACCACGCCATATCATCCCCAATCGAATGGCATGGTTGAACGTTTCAAATGGAACGTTAAAGTCCATGTTGAGAAAGGTTGCAAGGCAGGAACCCCATGAATGGGATCGTTTCATACCGGCTTTGCTTTTTGCATACAGGGAAATGCCGAACGAAACCCTGGGATTCTCACCATTTGAGCTTCTTTTCGGACACTCACCAAGGGTCCTTTAGATCTACTGATGACACAATGGACAAATAAGACGGACGTTCCTGACAGTAAAACTGTTTACCAATACGTTATGAACTGCATAATCGTTTGAAGGATGCATGTGAGCTAGCTCAACAGTCAGCTGATAGAAAAAACAGATGTGTACAAGGTCTTTGCAGACGAAAAGCAAAGCACGTTCTTTTAGTGTAGGGGATAAAGTCCTTGTACTACTCACTGATGAACATAACAAGCTTCGTGTTATGTGGAAGGGTCCTTTTCAGGTGGTCGAAAAACTTTCTGCAGTTAATTATAAGATCAGAATGGCAAACACTGAGAAGGTATTCCATGTGAACATGTTGAAGAAGTATGTTGAACGTACAAATGTTGCCATCAACCAGTCATTGAATGGATATGTCCTATGTCAGAAACTGATGGGAACATGACAGATATTATCAGTGATGATTTTGTACCCAATGTAACGTACAGGACGGGTCAAAGGTTTTGAAAACAGCAAATGTAGGAGTGTTAACATCTACCAGTGCAGATGATGTTGTACCCCTTCCTACTCTGTCTATCAAAGGTGAAACCTATGACGATGTGTTTTGTCGAATGATTTGTCTTCAAGTCAAACAGAACAGCTCAAAGACATTTTGAAAGACTTTCAGGATGTGTTGACAGATACCCCAGGTACGGTGACTGGTATTGAACCCCATAGTATTCAGTTAACTACTGAAATACCAGTGCGCACCAGACCATACCCCCTTCCGTTTGCAAAAAAAGAGGTTGTCGAGAGAGAAATCAAAGTGATGCTGGATTTAAAGGTCATAGAACCTTCTACATCTCCGTACAGCTCACCAGTTGTATTGGTGGACAAACCTGATGGCTCGGTGCGTTTCTGCATCGATTACAGAAAGTAAATAAGATCACTGTGTTCGATGCCGAGCCTATCCCAGACATTGAAGAACTTCTGTGTCAGCTCTCAGAGGGAAGTTATTTTGTGAAAGTAGACTTGACTAAAGGATACTGGCAGATTCCAATGGCTGAAGCTGACAGGAAAGACAGCATTTCAAACACCTTTTGGTCTTTTCCAATGGACGAAAATGCCATTCGGTTTGCAAAATGCCCCAGCTTCTTTTGCCAGAATGATGCGAGCCCTGAAACTCCATGAATGTGGTGCAGTCAGTTTTTTGACGATATTTTGTTGGCTGCAAAGTCATGGAGTGCCCTCCTTTCTAACTTACGAGCTGTTTTTTCCAGACTCAGAAGTTTTGGTTTGACTGCGAGACCATCCAAAATTCGTGCAGGTTTTCAACTCTCGAGTTTTTGGGTCTCCACTATTCAGTGGAAAAATGATGCCAGAAGGAAAGAAAGTGGAAAAGATTTTATCCTTACACAAACCCACTACAAAGAAACAGATCAGGTCACTCATCGGATTGTTGTCTTACTACAGACGACATGTACCCCACTTTGCGTCCCTGATGCCCCTTGACTGAACTGACGAAAGGGACAAGAACAAAAGTATTGGTGTGGTCTGATGAGATGCCAGAAGGCTTGGAGTGAGGGTGTTCAAAACACCCTCAACTCATTTCCTGTTCTTTTTGTTACCCTCCCTCTCAGAAGACTTTATTTTGAGAACCGATGCCAGTTCGAAAGGAATGGAGCGGTACTGTTGCAGGAAAAAAGTGATTTGTTACATCCAGTGCAATACGCCAGTAAGAAGTTCTCAAAGACACAGGAGAAATATTCCACTATTGAGAGAGAGTGCTTGGCTATTTGTATGGGCATGGGAGAAGTTCGCCAGGTTCTTGACTGAAGAAAGTTTCGGTTACAGACTGACCACAGGCCATTGACTTTCTTGCAATCGTCAAAAACTAAGAACAGCAGATTGTTAAGGTGGTCTTGGCATTGCAGGAATTCCAATTTACCATTGAACCAGTGCCTGGAACACAAAATGTCATGGCAGATTTATTGTCGCGTGTATGAATATTCATGGACAAATGTAACTGTCTTCAAGGGAAAGACTATTCCTGTTTTTTGTCTTTCTTAATGATTACGGTGTGCTCACATTTGACAGTGCATGTATGCTACTGACTATTTAAATCAAGTGGTATTTATGCGTAATTTGCTTGTGAAGTGACTATATATTTTACAAGCAAAAACTACTTGATGTTGATGAATTGCATATCTATTCTTTGCTTTATTCTTTCGTAAACAATGGAAAAATCATGTACTATTTATGTCTAACTTGCTTGTGAAGGTGGATGTATATGTATGTATGATGAGCAAATAACTCTTTAGAAATGTTATACACATGTTTTGATTGTGCAGTGAGACAAACCTATTGTTTTCAATTGTTAATTGTCAACAGTGAAAAATGGTTTCACTTTTCAATGGACTATAACATTACATGTGGGAAACAAAATCTATGTTTAAACTATGCTTGTTTTGTTTACATGTCTATTGAGAAACATTTACACTTTGAAATATTCTCGTTTTCATGAGGGTTTTGAAATATGATGTGAGACAAAGATCAAGGAAAAAATGTGCTTCATATCGTAATATATAAAACACAATTTGTGCTTTGAATTGTTAATATCCCTAAATGTTTATCCGTGTAATTGTGAAATGTATTTTGTGAGATATGGTGATCAATTATGAATGGTTTTTTTAGACAGACTGAAAGTTTGAAATATGCTATTTATGGTGGATCATGATGATTGATTCTATACGTTGATTATTAATTTGGTGAATCATGTGTGATGGTTACACATTTTGAGATTCATGGCTGAAGATGTGTTTTTAAGTGAAGTTGTATATCCTTTTAAAAAAAATTTTCTGAGAAAATTTTTTCATCCCAGGATGGGGGGTGTCATGTGACGTAGCCTCACATCAAGGCATGTGACGCTCCATCACATGTAGTTAGTGATATGAATCATTTCCCCATGCCACGACTAAAAAGGAAGAATATTCATGTGGCTTGACTAGTGTAGGGGCGTCCCCCAAATAGTTTGTAGTTATACTCATTAAAGAAAGAAACGTGTCATTGGGTGAAAGTGACCACTGAGAGATAGTTTAATAAGGGCTGGTAAGGTGCTGGTCATGTGTTTTGACACTGAGTATGCACTCACTAGGAGGAGTGAGGAAAGAATCAGTTTTAAGCCCAGCAGATGCCTAGAGACTCGAACCTGTCAGGACGTTGGTCCTCTCTGCTGACCAGTCATTACCAGGTGAGCCATAGATAGTTGGGGGAAGCTACAGGGGAAAACTTAAAGAAAAGAGAAAGAAAGAATTCATGTTAAATTGGGAAGCAGGTTACTTACACGAACCTTATTCGTGTTTCAGCCCTTCACCTTTACCCTTCGCCCTTCACCCTTCACCTTTCACCCCGTGAGGTGGTTGAAGATGGCCATGGTGTGGGGAACACACCGGTAGGCAGCCCCAGAATTAAGGACTTCAGGGAGAGGAGTCGGAACTCGTCATCTCTCCAGGGACAGAGAAGTCGAGGAGAGGAGTGGAACTCTTCATTTCTCCAGGGACAGGAGAAGTCGAGGGAAGAAGCCGGAACTCCTATCCCAGGACGGGAGAATTCCAAGGGGGCGATACACTGTCTCAGAGAGACAGGGAATCATGACGGGATTGGAACGAGTCTTGCGTCTGATGCAGGTATAGCATCAAGGAGTGAAAGAATTATTTATTCTCCTGGTCTGGATCTTGGGCCAGTGGTATGTGAAGGCCATGACTATTACAGAAACGTGTAGTGATGTAACTGGAAAATTGGTTACAAGGATGCATGTATAAAACCCGTTTATAATTGTTGATGTGATTTAGTAAAGTGTTTTTCCCTGAAGGAGAGGGGGAGAAGAAAAAACATTCGGTAGTGCGCCTTTTGGTTGATTGGAAAGATTGCGTGTGCGTATGGAGTAAATGCTGTCATGAATGCGCGTGTGCAAAAGTGACAGTGTGACAATTATTTTTGTTTACATTTTTATCATCATGATCACTATTTTTGCTATTATTACCACAAGTGGTGATAATTTTCTCTTTATCATTCTTAACATTTTTATCATTTTTATCATCGTATTACAAGAATTCCTGATGTCTCAACTCATAATCCCAGCGCTATTGATTTATCTTTAGTGTCCTCAAACTTAGCTGTAGATTATGATTGGTCCCCAGGAGAAGATTGTCTTGGTAGTGATCATCTTCCCATTACCATCGCTCTCAATGTCAATTTCAATTCAAAGTCGACAGATCCAGTGGAAAACATACCAAACTATAACTACAAATTTGCAAATTGGGAAGATTACAGCAAATTCTTAGAGTCTCATGATCCTGATTCAGTGAAGATATCGATGATTTTTTTCAAATTTGAAGAAAATATTACTACTTGCAGCTGATAAGGCGATACCAAAATGTGGTTACAAGAAAATTGGTAAACATATTGGTAATGTGTGGTGGACGGAGGAGTGTAAAATAGTGGTGACATCAAAGCGCAAGGCATTTAAGTCATGGATTAGAAATAAGAGTGAAGAAAATTTTCAATCCATGAAAATACAGAAAAATATTTGCAAAAAGGTCATCGCTCAAGCAAGAAAGACATATTGGGAAATATTTTGCAACTCGGAGATTACAGAATCAAAGGATATGTACAAGGTTTGGAAAAAAAATAAAAGAGATGAAAAATTGTTAAAGGACACAGTCATTTCCTGTGAAACTAGATACGGAATTTCCAACTGCTTTGGATAAGGCTGAGGCATCTGTGAATACTTTTTCATGTAACAGTTGTTTTGCAAGTCTGAATTCAGAGGCTAAGCTTTTTAGACAGCCGAAGAAGAAAAAGATATGTATTCAGACCTAGCCCAATTCAAGAACACTTTTTAAATTCTCCTTTACAAATTACAGAATTAAAGAAGCACTAGCTTCTATTTCTTCTTCAATTTCAGCAGTTGGTCAAGATGGCGTTTCTTACCAGATGCTCTGTCACATGCCTTCTTCTTGGATAGGTTTGCTACATTCTTTATTCCAAAAATGTTGGGATATTGGCGCTATTCCTAAATCTGGAAGAGTTCAGTAGTTGTACCAGTTCTAAAGAGAGGCAAAATTAGATCTCCGGTTAACAGCTATAGACCAGCTTCGCTTACTTCTCAGGTTGGAAAAATTATGGAAAAAATATACTCAAACGGATCACTTTTTATTGTGAAAAAAATAACATCATTCCAGTTCAGCAGGCTGGCTTTAGGAAAGGGAGATGCACTACAGATCATTTGGTTAAGCTTACTACTCAGGTCAAACGTCAATTTTCACGAAGAAAAAGTAACTAGCTGCATTTGTTGACGTTAAAAAAGCTTATGATAGTGTTTGGCATGCCAGATATTGTTCAAATTAAAGGAGATTGGAATTTGTGGCAAATTGTATGGATATATTAAAGCCTTTTTGAAGGATAGACACATGTGTACAAAAACTGGCAATACCTACTCATCTTTCAGAAGTGTAGATATGGGGATTCCACAAGATTCAATCATTGCTCCAATTTTATTCTCCATTCTTGTTTATGACCTTCCAAAAGCTTTGTCTAAGAACACACGTGTGGTTCAATACGCTGATGATATTTGCAGTATGGATAAACACCAGTTTAAGAAAAAGTTCGAATAAGAGGATTATCAGTCTGTGCAGACAATTTATCAACAGGAACTAAACAATTTATCAAATTATATAAAAGAAAATGGTTTGAAATTGTCAGGTGACAAAACATGTTTTATGCTATTTAATAATGGTGAAAATCCTTCCATATTACCTATTTTGAACTTAGAGGATAATATCTTAAAATATCAAAACTGTGTTAAATTTTTAGGAGTCTTTTTGACAACAAAACTTAGTTGGAAAAGCATATAGAACATTTATTAACCAAGGCAAGAAAAAGATTAAACTTGTAAAAAATAATCAACTGTCAGCCTTGGGGGCAAGACACAAAAACTTTATTGCATTTGTCTACTTCTTCAGTTCGATCCAAATTAAAGTATGGCCAAGAAGTATATTATTCTGCTCCAAAATATCTGTTAAAAAGCTACAAAGTTTGGATAGCAAAGCAGTGAAACTGTCCTTAGGTGTACCAGTTCATGCAAATACTATCACAAGTTATCAAGCTGCAGAGGTTTTACCTTTTCGAGAACAACGGCTCTTAGACGTATCAAAATATGTGATTAGAAGTCTGTCAGTTAAGAACTCAGTTACAACAGAACTATTGATGGATTCGAACAAAGATTATCCCAAACGAACTAGAAATATTTTATATTTACAACCAATTAGAAATTACGCGTATAAGCTTATGTCTGATTGTAACAACAGTTCAACAAATCAAGAAGATAAATGACTGATCGTTCTTCATTGTCATTGTCCTGAATGTTGTTTATTTTGCCTAAGAAGACATAAGAGGTAGACACGCGTCATGTTTTGTCTCGTAAATTGTTTGTCCCCGTTGGCTGGCAGAATGTTTATAATATTTCTTTGGAAAATAGGCAAGAGGCAGTTTGACTCCTGGATATCTCCAATATGGATGATTTTTTTATTGTTGTTGTTGATGTTGTTCTTGTTTTCTCATCTTCTGCGACCCCCTCAGCAGTGCTGCATCCCACCCAGCTCAACACAACTCTTTCTGGCCAGCTTTGGCACAGTCACATTCAGACTCAGTGTGCTGCCTTACCAGCACTGGTAATACAAAGGGAGCGGTCATACCAGGTCTCCATGAGGCACCCCACCAGGGGGCACTACACTGCCGTCTGGTCACTTCTGTTGTGCCTGTTTTGATCCAACATACACGGGATGCTGCCTGTAATGCCTATTGCTGACGATTATAAATGTGTTAGTCGCCGAGCCAGAGTATCATGACCATATGCGATTTCATGTGCTTTTCATACTGGATCACAATCATCCAGAAGATGTTGACGCATTTGTGAAATGCACATTAGTTTGAAGATGCTCGTTGATCATCTAAAGTCCTGCTCCGTATTTCAGACTTCTATGCATCCGTAACATTTATTTACGGCGTGCTTTTATTCTGCTGAATTGATATTGTTGTTATTGATGTGTTTTGTGTATTTGTGTATTGATGGCGCCTGGGCAGCTTAAAGAATAAAAGAAACGTTGACTTGTTGCCTGGCTGTCCATGTTTCGAATATGTGTGTGTGTGTGTGTGTGTGTGTGTGTGTGTGTGTGTGTGTGTGTGTGTGTGTGTGTGTGGTGTGTGTGTGTGAATTTAAAATCGAACGCGCATCCGAATTTCTCTAAGTCAGACAAACAGGCACACGCACCAACGCATCCGTAACACATATTCGTAAAATCCACATGTGTTTGAAGATGCTCATTGATCATCTGAAGTCCAACTCTGTATCTCAGACTTCTATGCATCCATAACATTTTTTTCCATGTATCTGTAAAACCCAGTTTTATTCCAAAGATAGCTGTGTATTTGTGAAATCCAGACGTGTTCAATTACAGTCATGGATCATTGAAAATTATAGATTTTTGACAAGATGGCTACAGATCGTTTAGAACACACACACAACACACACACACACAAAACACACACACACACACACACACACACACACACACACACACACACACAAAGATCAGATAGTATATTTGTGAAATGCAACTCTATTTTCAAGAACGCTATAGATCTGTAAATTTATGCAGTTTGTGGATCATCCACATCTATCCTTGCATTGATTTATATGCAGGATGGGAGATGAAGGCATTCACTGGCACATTCAATGATATATTTTTTGCTTTTTGTTGTTGTTGTAATGATTACGTATTCAGGCAATTAGCCCATAAATGTGTTAAAAAATGTGAACGTTGATTGATTGATTAATCGAAGAGACTGCTTAGTAGACCGACTGAATGTTTAATTGTTTGTTGGTTGATTAATCAATTGACGGATATGACTTCAAATTTGAACGACTCCCTTCTGCTTTGAAATCATGGAGTCAAATATCGGTTTAAAAAAAAAAGATGGTGTGTTTGCCCTTGATTAGTCTGTTGAGTAATTGGTTGATTGGTCAAACAAGAAGCACCTTGATTAACTGATTTATTGATAAATCTCTCAGCCAGTCTGAATGTCATTCGTATCCCCATCAAAACACACGAGGAACCCTTGTCATCGCAACGTGGTTTTTATTGCAATGTACGTCCTTCATTAGTTCAAGAGCGCGTGAAGCAGGTTCAGAATGGTTCGTGACTACTCAGACATAGCAGACAAAGTCGGGTGTAGCACTCAGGGGAATAGACGATGCCAGAGGTGCGGATCACTGTGCACCTGAAAGGACACACCTTTGACTGCAGCAATGTCTGTGGATGACAGTCCCGCCACAAGGATGTCCAGGGGCGTCGCAATTCCTGATGTTGATGAGTGGCCTGCGGAGGATAGAAAGATGGAATAATATGTGGTTTTATGAATGGATGAATTGGCAGTGAATAGATGAAGGTGATGAGGAATGGATGAAGCTGTACACTGATTGACCAGGTTACTGACTGAACAATTGGTCGGTTTACTGATTCTCTGATTGGTTAATCGTTTGTCGACTGATTGGTCGATTGTTAGATTTTCGATAAAGTAGTCACTGGGCAGATAGAATAATCGATTGCTGAGACGTGATTAAACAGTGTTGGGATTACGTGAAATTCGTCGTAAACACTTTACAGCAGACTCCATGAAAACCATATCAGACTCCGTGTCAACCATATTCATGAATGTTTCACCAGCTTTGATTTTTAGTTCCTAAAACAGATTAACCCTTTTCATTAGATCAAAACTTCTGTGGAAGATCGATCCAGTTTTAGTTTTTGGCGCACTGAACTTATGAAATACACTGGTTTGTTGACGTCCTTTTAAGATAACCGACATGACGACGTATTTTCATTCATAATAACTTAAAGTGGAGATAGGGTAATGGAAAAAAAACTAGACGCAGAAATTATAATGGCAAAATTTGAAATATAGGCGTAACTGACATATGACCATATAAATCATTTTGTGGTCAGAGGAGACCGACTTCTCAAGAATGTCGAGAGGAAAACTGGTCTCCATTCTTATTTTTTTTTGTACATGAGTGATTTTCATTATCTTTCATTCGTGTTCGCCTTCTAAATGAGATCCATGACCAAACAAAATATGATGGACATAGCACTTCCATATGCAGATGTCTTTTTTATAATTTAGATGACCGATTGTTTCCTAAACCAATGCACTCGCATAGAAAAACTGCAGCAGCAGCAACAAATCTGTCAGTTGAAGAAATCAAGCCTCATATTGAGCAGAAGCTGCGCTCGCATGCTCCGAGTCTTGTAAGTCAATGATCTCCCACTTCTTCCCCGCACTCCCATATCTGCTACTACCTCACCCTTTCACCCCCACCCCAGACAGACAGACAGAGAGAGAGAGAGAGAGAGAGAGAGAGAGAGGAGAGAGAGAGAGAGAGAGAGAGAGAGTATTAACAACAGCGTGATAGAAGAGAGAGAGAGGAGAGAGGAGAGAGAGAGAGAGAGAGAGAGGAGAGAGAGAGAGAGAGAGAGAGAGAGAGAGAGTATTAATAACAGCGTGATAGGAGAGAGAGAGGAGAGAGAGAGAGAGAGAGAGAGAGAGAGAGAGAGGAGAGAGAGAGAGAGAGAGAGAGAGAGAGAGAGAGAGAATGAATGAATGAATGAATGATTTTAATGAATTCAGGCCTTGGCCCATTTCATGAGTTGACATTTTTACATAAATTGGAGACGATTGAACATTGCAATGCGTAGGAGAGGAGGGGGGAGGGGCAGGAGGGGGAGGGGTAATGGGATGGGAGGGGTAGAGCATATGGGTGTGGGTGGTGGGGGAGGAGATCACAATGTTCAAAGCACATATACTAAACAGGGACAAAACGTCTCGAATACATTTCAAGCAAACTTACGGTTTGTCACGAATCTCAAAACATTTAAAGACATACCAAGCCAATTGCCTTATTTTGACTTCACTATGAGTTGACATCAAATGTGAAAACTGTCTCCATTCATTGCAAGGCGCTATATTCTTCATATGTACATGCCTGATACTATCATATTGTTTGCATCGGAACAAAAAATGTGTTTCGTTCTCAATTGCCCCTGGACAAAGGGGCAGTTATTATTAACAGTCACCCCAGGTTTAACATATCTGTTACAATGTACTTTCAAATTAGTTATGCCCATTCAGAATTAATTAAAGCGTCTCTGAAACATTTCGGCTTTATACAACCTAAATAAACTTCCGGACACAGGTCAGATTGAAGTCTCTGTAGAGAACATAACGGTCACTGGTAATCAAATTGTGCTCCCCGTCTTGGCGGTTCATATCAAGAGTCTCTGTTTGAAGACATTACAAAATCGATTCACATCACCCACTCCCTGAGCAAGCCATACAAATCCAAAACCAGTTCTATTCAGTAAAAAACCTCAATTCTGATACCCAGTTCCGTTTGCCGTTTAAGTCTAATTCATGAGCATCCTGTACGCTTGCTTAGGGAAGCGCTTACATTCATATCTAACAATCTGAACCAAAATTTCAAAGTTTTCATAAACCATTGATAATGAGAGGGTGTCTGCCGAGCTCACCATAAACCATTAGGTTTGGTGTTCGTAGGGCCACGTTAAGGTATCTTTTGCAGCAAACAAATGAATTTTTTCAGTAGGATCGTCCTTTACCAAGATACTCCATATCTCAGCAGTGTACAACAAAACGGGTTGAATCATGGCATCAAATATTTTAAAAAGGTTTTTCTTGTCATTTGGTTGAGAGAGCTGTGAGCTTTTAGAACCTCAAACAAGGACTTTTTACCTTTGACTGCAAGCTGCTTTACACTGTTGCACATATTCATTGACGTGGTAAATGTAAAGCCTAAATACACTAAACTATTTACAAATCAATGTTAGTACCATTGATGAACCATGCTTCATGCCTTCCTAGATACCTCCCTTCCTGAAAACCATGATCTTGCTTTTGTCAATATTTACAGTTAGTCCGAGTTTGGTGCACATTTTACATACACAATCGAGCTGGCGCTGTAGCCACTAGGCGAACATGACAATAATGCTAGGTCATCAGCAAACAGCAAAATAAAAAGTTCAACAAGGTCTGGTAGTAACTGGATACCATGTTTGCCGAATCCCGTGACATGTTCTGCAAGCTCATTAATAATTACAGCAAAAAGAGTTGGACTAAGGACACAACTTGGCAAGCTTGGGACATTCAAAAACTCGGTGAGTTTATTTGAATCTAACACGTCAGTACTAGATAATTGCTTGATGCTTCTGTGAAGATCGATCCAGTTTTAGTTTTTGGCGCAAAGAACTCTTATGAAAATACATGGCTTTGTTGACGTCTTTTAAGATACCGACATGACGACGTATTTTCATCCATCAATAACTTAAAGTGGAGATACGGTTAAAGGAATAAAACTAGACGCAGAAATCGATATGGGCAAATCTGAAATATAGGCGTAACTGACACCTTTATGAATCAATATTAAATTCATTTTCTGGTCAGAGGAGAACAAACATCTTAGGGAATGTCGAGAGGAAACTGGATCTCCAATTCTTAACTTTCTTTGTACATGAGTGATTCCCCCCTTACCACCCCCCCCCCCCACATTCTCCCTGCACACCCCCCCCCCCCCCTCTACTACCCCTCCCCTCACCCACCCACCCCCCCCCCCCCCCCGCCTTTCCCCCCACCCACCGCCCCTCCCACACCCCCCCCTCCCCCCCCCCACCTCCTCCCCCCCGCCTCCCCCCCCCACCACCCCCCAACCCACCCCCCACCCCCCCCAGCCCCCACCTCCCCCCACCCCCACTCCCCCATACATTCTTCCTGTTCATTCGTGTTCGCCTTTGCTAAAAAAAATAAAAAAAAAAAAACAAAAAAAAAAACACACAAAACAAAACAAAAAAAATGAGAATCCATGACCAAACAAAATATGATGGACATAGCACTTCCATCTGCAGATGTCTTTTTTTTATATAATTTAGATGACCGATCTGTTTCCTAAAACAAAATGGCCACTCCCCCCACGCATGAAAAAATACTGCCAGCAGCGCATACAAATCTGTTCCCAGTTGCAAGAAATCAAGCTCATTATTGAGCAGACAGCTGCGCTCGCATGCTCACGAGTCTTGTAAGTCAATGATCTCCCCCTTCCTCCACTCACGACCATATCTGCCTACTACATCACCCTTTCACCCCACCCCAGACAGCTGAGAGAGAGAGACGAGAGAGACGAAGAGAACGAGTAGTCGACCGGAGAAACCCCCGAGACAAATGATCCGTACGACAGAGAGAGAGAGAGAGTACTTAAACAACAGAGTGGATAGAAGAGAGAGAGAGAGAGAGAGAGAGAGAGATGAAAGAGAGAGCAGGACCCCAGCCCAGACCGACGTATCCACCCACCGAGAGAGAGAGAGGAGAGAGATAGTAACTAATAAAGCGTGATAGGAGAGAAGAGAGACAGAGAGTGAGAGATGTGAGAGACACCCGAACGGAGCGCTCTGTGCTCAAGTGGCAAGCTGACCAGACGATCCGAAGACCCAGACGACCACGATCATGACGCGGATGTGGAGGTGATATCCGAGAGTAGTGAGAGAGAATCGACCCACTCCGACACGATGACGAGTGAGGAGATTGACCAAGAGAGGAAAGAGAGAGGTCCTTCATGTACGTGCTTTCCACTATTCGTGATATTAGACACGAGAGAGAGAGTTATTACACGCGTGATAGGAGAGAGAGAGAGAGAGAGAGATGAGTGAGGGGGTAGGAGGGGGACGGAGAGTAGCACGGAAACGAGACCGAAGACGAGAGAATGAACACGATCGAAGACGGAAGGAGAGATTTAAAACGATGTGCTAGGATAAAACGAATTGAATGGTGTCACATACTTGATCTCGGAACTTCCCCATCTCATCAGCCAGATCTCTGAACAGGATTACTCCCGGACTTCTGCCTAACAACCAGTATTGCACACTTGCATTATCTCTGTCACATTGAGCATTGCACTATTAATCTTTTAGCATTATTTCTGTGACACCACATTGTCGCATTACTTAGGCAGTATATTTCTGTCACATCCCACATTGCCTCTAGCAATTTAGTAGTCAATATCTGTCGCACCCATTATTGGCACTACTCTGCATTACTCTAGAGTCACACCCCATTAACTGCCACTCTCAGCATTATTTGAGTCACACCCCATTATTGCCAGTCGTCAACCCACTATTTGAGGTACACCCCAAATTATAGCACTCTACTCAGCATTTTTTTTTATTTTTTTGAGGGGTCACACCTTTATTGCCTCTAAGAATTATTTGAGTTTGCACCCCATTATTGCACTCATACAGCATTATTTAGTCACACCCCCATTATATGCACTCTCAGCATTATTTGAGTCACACCCCATTATGTGCACTTCTCGCCCAATTTATATTGAGTAACACCCACACTTATTGCACTACTCTCATTGTTTGGAGTCACACACCATTATATGCACTATCAGCATTATTCTGAGTCACACCCCATTATTGCATCTCGCCATTTATTTGGTCACACCCCATTATCTAGCTCTCCGCTCAGCATTATTTGAGGTACACACCATTATTTGCACTCTCAGCATTAATTTGAGTCACACCCCATTATCGTATCGCACTTTGGAATTCAGACTGTCTAGGCCCCCTAAGACTCTCAGTAGTGGGACCCCAGTTTTCAGTAGTTTCGCAGGTGTTGTTCAGTAGTGAAAAAGTCGCCGGCGTTTTGTTACTGAACTCTTACCATTTAAAGGGAATTTGGTGGTTTTCAAATGTACATTAAAATATGTTACAACTAACAATATTTTCTTATAATCTACATAAAAAAAGAATGAACAATAAGGAATGAAAGAGAGGGTAGTAAGGAGCAAAAAACTACGCTCTCCTGATCAGCGATGACAATAAGCTGACTTTTTTAGAGAAAACTGAGGTACTATACTTGTAAATCAGTCATTTATGGGAGGATGGGGTGGAGGGGGGGGGGGGGGGGGGGGTGGGGGAGGGGGCAAAAGGGGGGGATCATGGGTTAGGGAAAGGTGAGGGGAGGGAGAGTTTTGGGGTGGATTCCTTCTATTAAAATGGTGGCCAAGGAGGAAAAAAAAAAACCTTTCTTCCTTTCTTCCGTACCAGGCCCTACAATGTACATGAAGAGGAATGCCACACCAAACCACAACACTCTTTGCCTCCTCCCCTCTCCCCACCATGCAACTGACCCCCACCCCTTACCCTTTTTTTTTCGATTCCTGAGTGAAAACGTCTTGAAGGGCCACTGGTGTCCACGATTTCAATTTCTTTGAAAAAAAAAGCGTGATCTTGGAGTTGCTTTTTTCGTGTCCAAGTTTGCCTGGTGTTTTCTGACGTTTGACATGGCGCTTACAGTCGTTAAATCCATCATGTTTCAATCGAAACGTCATCCAGCAGCCTCGCAAAAAACAAACTCTCTTCCCCTTTGCAGGGCTTTAGGTTATAGAAGACTTTTCCGTTTTACTTTGGGCTGGATATTGTTGATGAGCAATTACTTGCGTTGTCTTTGCTTTTTTTCTAGTCTCTCCAATCTATAACTTCTTCACAATCGGATTCTTCATCATCTGTCTCAGGCAGACCGATTCGAACTCGACGCCCATTTTGGCGGACAGAGACACTAGCCAGTAGTAGTCGTACATGACAGCCTTTCTCACACGATGTTGGATAGAATAAGCAAGGCCTTCAGAACGAACCGGGCAGCAACGCTAAACCGATCGTAGTTCCGTGAACTGGGTAAAATTCGTATTTTTGCTTTCAATCGCCGTAGTGCCGTAGCTGCCGTAATTTGTGGTCT
>CM031624.1:23559402-23592296 GCA_018398815.1 Conus ventricosus
ACCATAATGACCACAATTTTCAGAAGATCGGCCAAGTTCTTTCTGAGATTCTAAAAAAAACGTTATGGCCTATATAGCCGTTAGTAATGGCTATAACAGTAAATAACACTCGGGCATGATCGTGACCATAATGAACATGCGTACAAATTTTCAGAGATTGGCCAAGTACTTTCTGAGATATTCCATAAAGAAGGAAAGCCGTTATGGGCCGTTATGGCCGTTAGTAACGGCTATAACAGTAAAATAAAACATCGGGCATGATCCATGACCCATAATGAACATACCTACAAATTTTCAGAAAGATCGGCCCAGTAGTTTTGTCTGGAGCGAGTGGAACACATTTTGACCACGGACGGACAGACAGACAGACAGACAGACACACACGCACGCACGCACGCACGCACGCACGCACGCACGCATGCACGCATGCACGCACGCACGCACGCACGCACGCACGCACGCACGCACGCACGCACGCACACACACACACACACACACACAACACACACAGAGTATTTCTTCGTTCCCATTCTAAAGTACTCCCTGTTCTATAAGAACTGGGAGTACAAAAAGCAAAAAATAAATCAATGAATATGTCAGTGAATACCTTCATCTCCAACCATTCATATAAATCAATGCAAGGATAGATGTGGATGATCCACAAATTACATAAATGTACAGATGCATCAACTGCATAAATTTACAGATCTATGACGTTGTTAAAAATAGAGTTGCATTTCACAAATAAACAATCTGATTCTGTGTGTGTGTGTGTGTGTGTGTGTGTGTGTGTGTGTGTGTGTGTGTGTGTGTGTGTGTGTGTGTATGTTAAAATAGGTTTTTTTTTAAATAGAATCTACAAATTTGTTTCGAGCGCGTCGCGCTGTCATCAGGATGGTTTTTGGTTTGCCCACCGCCGATGTTATATAGCGTGTGGGCTCCCGTTTGCGGTTGTTTGCACGTGCGGGTTGGCTGCACGTGTTTTTTTTAGGCTTTCAGGTTTTTGTTTTGGGTGTATTCACTAACAACGATTTCCATTTAAGCCTGCAGTTGTTTACTGTACAGCAAAAATGAAACCTGGATCAAGAAAACGAACAGAAACTCAACATTTGATGTAACCATGGGATCATATGACGGTGCAGAAACATGCGAACTGGTGGACTATTTATGCTATCCAGCATCAAGAAACAACTCGGAAAACAAGTTGGATTATACAGAGACGATGGCCTTGCTGCACTAACCTACAACCCAAGAACCATTGAAAATAAGAAAAAAGAATTATGTAAAATCTTCCAAAACCACAACTTAAAAATCCCCATTGAAGCAAACAAAAAGGTAGTAAACTACCTAGACATAACACTTGATCTCATCAACTACATATATAAACCATACAAGAAGCCCAATGACACACCTATCTATGTAAACATCAAAGCAACCACCCACCATCTGTATTAAAAGCCATACCCAATGGCATAAATCAGAGACTATCAAACCTGTCATGCAATGAAAGAGTATTCAACAATGCAGCAGTAGAATATTAAGAAGCACTGCAAAAAAGTGGGTACAACTACAAACTACAATACAATCCAGACAATAACACAAATAGAAATAAGAAAAACAGGAAAAGAAAAATCACATGGTACAACCCACCATACGACGGAAAACTCAAAACAAACATAGGAAAAGAAGTCTTTAAAATTTTAACAACCTCGTTCCCAAAAGAACACAAACTATATAAAATATTCAACAAAACACCGTCAAACTATCGTACTCATGCATGCCCAACCTCAAAAATTTAATTGACGCATCTAATAAAATGAAAACCAACACAGCAAAGAAGGGTGAAGAAAGGAAATCTTGCAATTGCATCAGAAAAGAGCAGTGCCCCCTGAGCAATAAATGCCTTCACAACAACATTGTATACCAAGCCACTGTGACATCAGAAAATGAAAAAGAAACATATATAGGGATAACTGAAAACCACTTCAAAACCAGATATGCAAACCACAAACAGTCATTTAATAAAGAAAAATATAAAAACCAAACAGAACTGAGCAAATATATCTGGAAACTTAAAGACGCAAAAACAAGCTACAATATATCCTGGAAAATCATAAAAAGAGCATCACCATACAGCAATGTTTCAAAAAGGTGCAACCTATGTTTAACTGAAAAATGGTTAATACTATGCAAACCACACTTAGCAACTTTAAACACCAAAACAGAAATAGTAAACAACTGCAGGCATAAATGGAAATCGTTGATAGTGAATTTGTAGATTCTATTTAAAAAAACCTATTTTAACAAATGTTGCTCTCCTAAGGGGTCGAGAACTATCAAATCATTTTGGGTATTTTAACCACACTAATATATATATATATATATATATATTATATATATATATATATATATATATATATATATATATAGTAGATAGATAGATAGATAGATAGATAGAGAGAGAGAGAGAGAGAGAGAGACAGAGAGAGAGAGACAGAGAGAGAGAGAGAGAGAGAGAGAGAGAGAGAGAGAGAGATTCTAAACGATCTGTAGCCAACTTGTCAAAAATGTATATTTTTTTAAATGATCCCTGTCACGGTCGGACGGCCCTACCACCCCTACTCACGCCTATCACACACTAGGTCAGACAGCACAGCACACTAACACAGCTTTACAATCATGCACACTTCTTTATTTCACACACACACTATGGCACCACCATTCATGTCCATTCACAACCGCACACCAGTATCACACTTCCCGCTGGCCCACCCTACCCTGCTACGACCTGGGGAACACTAACCTATCCTAAGACACCAGTTGCGGTATATCACTGCAACCTGGGGACGCAACGATAGCCCGCACACGTGGTGGCTAACTACTAGGGTCAAGGACAAACCCAAGGGACTCTAATCTCTAAACTACTACCACCCACCCCTATCTGTGGGACCCAACCTTCGTTTTTGACCCGGGACCACTACCACACTGGTCGCTGCATCCCTAAGGAATGCAACAACAGGACACACAGACGATCAACCACACCAGTTCTGCAACTGGCTGAAAGTGGCTGCCAACGAAGACGACACAGACGTGGCAAGGCCAAGGGCACACCAACCCGACGAGGACCTGGCCCTAACTATGACTCGAAGTCACTCACTTAGCAGAACTAACGGCGCTGCCGCCGCACTTACAAGGAGCACGTCTACTCCGACGAACACCGGGGACCAAAAGTGAAGCTACCCCAACGCATTCCGCCCTGGTCGGAATCAATTGAGCCTCACTCACAACACAAAACAGCGATTGGTCAGAACAGTGTATCCCTCCGCACAGCTGACACAGCTGACCAACGGACTAGTTGTTGCTTGTGCAACAACACGACAATTTACCACAACAACTCACTGACTCGACAACACAACAACAGCTGATATCCTACCCGGCCTCTCTCATCTGGAACCAAAGCAACAAGGGGTAACAGTTGGAAACGAAACCAACTTCCTCCTACCACTCCCTCAATAGATGAAGACTGGAAGGCAAACATACTATATGTCCTACTTCCTCTGCCCCCTACCTAGCCTAACCTTCCTACCTAACCCCAAGGAACTTAGCCTAACACCACCTAACTAAAACCCCAATCTCACCCATGCGCGCACCCACACCCACACACATATACTCATATGCACATACATACACGCGCACACACGCACGCTTGCATGCATACGCGCACACGCTCTCTATCTTGAATAATCACTCTGAACACATGGACGTGTTGGTGTAGTACCACCAATCGGTGACAATTCCTGACTATAAGTTTAAAACGTGTGGATTTCACAAATACTCAGAAATCTGTTGAATAAAATTGCGTTTTAAATATACATGGAAATAAATGTTACGGATGCATAGACGTTTTAAATACGGAGCAGGACTTTAGATGATCAACGAGCATCTTCAAACAAATGTACATTTCACAAATGCGTCAACATCTTCTGGTGATTGTGATCCAGTATGAAAAGCACGTGAAATCGCATATGGTCATGATACTCTGGCTCGGCGACTAACACATTTATAATCGTCAGCAATAGGCATTACAGGCAGCATCCCGTGTATGTTGGATCAAAACAGGCACAACAGAAGTGACCAGACGGCAGTGTAGTGTCCCCTCTGGTGGGGTGCCTCATGCAGACCTGGTATGACCGCTCCCTGTGTATTACCAGTGCCGGTAAGGCAGCACAGTGAGTCTGAATGTGACTGTGCCAAAGCTGTTTGTTGGTTGATTAATCAATTGACGGATATGACTTCAAATTTGAACGACTCCCTTCTGCTTTGAAATCATGGAGTCAAATCTCGGTTTTAAAAAAGAAATGTGTGTTTGCCCTTGATTAGTCCGTTGAGTAATTGGTTGATTGGTCAAACAAGAAGCACCTTGATTAACTGATTTATTGATAAATGTCTCAGCCAGTCTGAATGTCATTCGTATCCCCATCAAAACACACGAGGAACCCTTGTCATCGCAACGTGGTTTTTATTGCAATGTACGTCCTTCTTGAGTTCGAATCATCTGTACAGGTGGAGTTTTAAGGTTTGAAAAATTTCTGTGTCCACTTAACAGTTAATGAGTGCATGATGTAAATATGGGAAAGTTAAGAAGGCGAGTGGTCCGCTTTCCATATTGCCATTTTCTCTACAAGAAGAACCCCGACAGTTTATCGTATGAGAACCTATTAGGCAACACGTGTGTGTGTGTGTGTGTGGTGTGTGTGTGTGTGTGTGTGTGTGTGTGTGTGTGTGTGTGTGTGTGCGTGTGTGTGAGTGTGTGTGTGTGTGTGTGTGTGTGTGTGTGTGTGTGTGTGTGTGTGTGTGTGTGTGTGTGTGTGTGTGTATGTGTGTGTGTGTGTGTTTCTGTGTGTGTGTGTGTGCGCGCGCGCGCGCGCACGCGCGCACGCGTGTGTGTGTGTGTGTGTGTGTGTGTGTGTGTGTGTGTGTGTGGTTTCTGTGTTGTGTGTGTGTGTGTGTGTGTGTGTGTGTGTGTGTGTGTGTGTGTGTGTGTGTTTTCTCTCTCTCTCTCTCTGTGTGTGTGTGTGTGTGTGTGTGTGTGTGTGTGTGTGTGTGTGTGTGCAGGCATATGCATGCAGAGGTGGGGAGGGGGGGATCTTAAAGCCTAAAGATTAATTTTAGAAATGGGACTGATCTGAAAGTAAAAGAACGGTGCAACCTGTCCATAAGGACCCGCAGAACTCTTTAGAACTGGTTCTTTGAACTGAAGGAGTCGTGTTTATTTGGAGCAAAATCTAGAATAGACATAGAATAAACAATGTTTATGTGGAGCTGAACCTTGATTAGATAAAGAATACACAATGTCGCAGAGAAGCAAGTCTTTGAGAAGAAACGGCCTTCGTTGGGAGGTAAACTGAAAGCGAAAGAACACAATGTCCCAGAGAAACAAGTCTTTGAAGGGAGTCAGCCTTTTTGGGGAGGTAAATTTAAAATAAAGAAATATGCTCCAAAGAAACAATATTTGAAGAGGAGGAAGCCTAAATTGGGAGGTGAATGTAGTACAGACAAAGACTAAACTGTCAGAGAGAAACAAGTCTTTAATTAGAGGAGGCGGCCTTTTTTTCGGAAAGTGAGTGCAGAACGCACAAAGAAAAAAAAATGTTTCAGAGAAGGGAGGAAAGAAGAAAAAAATGTTTTGGAGGAGGGAGAGAACCTTCAAAGTTGAAGGGGAGACCATGAAAATCTAGCACAGATGATGACAAAAATGTTGCCCCTAAAAAAGTCTGTAAAGCGAGGTAACTTCTATTGGGAGGTTAAGAACAGAGAAAGAGAAAGCACTCGGAGAAACAAGCCTAAGGAGGGAATCTTTAACAAAGGGAAGAGGGGTGGGAGGAAGTGGAGATGGGTACATTGGGAGTTTTCACTTCATGACCTCTTACGCTTATCTCCTCTTCACACAGAAGCTTCCAGAAGCAGGGGTTTGGAAGACGAGGACAGGAACTACCACTGCGAGCCACTCTTCAGACCAAAGCACTGTCGGCAGGACCCTGACAGCGACCACGCTGGTGACAGCATTTGCAGGAAAGGCGGCCGCCACACCCTGGCATGCTGTCAACTGCGGCTAGATGGAACTGGGAGGAGCGAAGACCACTAGACTGTCGCCAAGAAAACGTCGCGCCTCGTGTTCCAACGACAAAGAGAACACTGACAGACGAAACACAGTTGAGGCTGCTCGGATGGTGAAGAACGAGAGCTTGGAGTGTCAGGTCATCATCGTCACCAACGACGACAACGGTTCACACAAAGTGCCCAGGGTCCACGACACAAATCAAAGTCAGGTGCCTGTGTATCGATCTAAGAGGATCGCAGCTAGGATGGCTGCAAAGGCTGGACTGGGTGAGGCCACTGAAACTAAACCCAAAGTCAGCGTGTCGATTGTAAAGACAGCATTAGCGTCCAGAGTAAAATGAGCAATGCTGGTGGTGAAACAGGAGATGGTGGTCAAACCAGCAAGGTCAGCGATGATTGTGGAAAAGTCAGCAAGGTCGGCTGTCAGGTCAGTGAGGTCTCCAGTAAAGTGGGGTGTGATGGTGGGAGTCAAGTCGGTGATGTGGATTGCAAAGTCAGCATTATGCTGGACACAGGCATACAGGCAGAAGAGAGTGCCGGTGGAGTTCCGCACAGAAAGAAAAAGGCCAACTACAGTAAGGAGCCCAGGACTTACTCCTGCCCGATATGCAGCGAACTGTTCCCACAGAAGCAGGACAGGACACGGCATGTGAAGGAGAGGCACGGCGACAGGCCGTACGCCTGCGATCAGTGCAGCGCCACCTACCTCAAAGCCAGTCACTTGAGAATGCACAAGAACCAGCACGCCAATGTCAAACCCTACCCCTGCTCCCTCTGTCCACGCGCCTTCACCAGAGCGTACGACCTGAAGATCCACGAGACGGGACACTTGGACGTGCCCGTGGAATGCGATGTGTGCGGCCTTAGGTTGAAGAACTTGAGAGTCTTGAAGAGCCACAAGAGAAGGCATACCCAAGCTGACAGACCCTACGTCTGCCAAGTGTGCGGCATGGCCTTTCGTTCAATTTCCACCTTGAAGGATCACATCCGTGTCCACACCAAGGACAAACCATTCGCCTGCCCGCAGTGTGATATGCGCTTCATTCAGTGAGGGTCGCTGTGGCGACACATCGAACGGAGGCACAACCCTAACCGAGCCCGATCCTTCGTCTGTGACATTTGCGGTGAGGCGCGCTATGACAGAACTCAGTTCGAGAAGCATATGATGATCCACACGGGAGAGAAACCTTTTGCGTGTGATATCTGTGGGGCCGCGTTCATTCAGGTAAATGCCTTGAGGGCCACAAGAAGATCCACACGGAGAGAGAAGGGAAGTCCCACTTCTGCAGCGTGTGTGGGGCAGCCTTCAAGGTGCTGTCAAGTGTGAAGAAACACATGAACAAGGTGCACAGAACTAGCAACTCTGAGCTCTCTGTGGTCGCTGTGGAAATTATTGATGTGCCGTAAGGAATAAATAAAACTGGACCTTTACTAGGGAATCAGCATAGGAAGCTACTTTTTTTATTTTTATTTTTAAGAGAACAAACACAGGAAATCATTGAGATGCTGTCAGTATAAACAAAGGAAATAACAGATGTGCAGTGGGGAATAAACAAAGGAAAGTAGGTAATGAACAAAGGAAAATATTGATTCGCAGTAGGGAATGAATAATGGATACGAGGTAACTGTCAGTAGAAAGTAAAAAAGAAGGAAAACTATTGACATGTAGGATTGAATAAACAAAAACAAATCACAGACCTGCAATAGGGAATAAATAAAGGAAATTAATGTCATCCATAGAAGAATAAACAAAGAAAAGTGATACTGAACAGTCATGAGAAAAGGAGCAAAACCACGAATGTGCAATATAGACAGCAAAGGGAACTGTTGGGAAGAAACAAAGGCGTTGTCTGTTGTGCGGAAGGAGGAGATGAACGAAAATATTGACAGGCAGAAGGAATAAAGAAATGGAATGATTTGACACTCTGTAAGGAACAAGATTGATCAAGAAGGAAACTGTTGATGAAGAGAAATTCAAGGAATGACAGGAGCTTGCCATTCCTGTAATGTAAGCCAGCCTGTTGTGATCGCTTTTTGCAGGATCTTCCTTCACTTGCACAGGACTGCCAGTGCCTTGAATGAGTGTAGCCACCTGCCAGAGCTTCTCTTATCTCTACCAGGTCTCAAGGGTTTCTGTCTCAGTGATGTGTCGGTACCAGGGTTTTTTTTGTTCTTGTTGTATGCCAGTAAAACATTTCACTAATTCAGTTGCAGCTGGGAAATGCGCAGATTTATGTGCATAGGGTTAAGTAAACATCAAGGCCACGTATTGTCAGTATGGATGCGGTTGATGTGTGTACCATTTTGATATTTTCTGGGGATTTTTTTTAATATCCTCTTCAAGCACAAGAAAAAGATTGAGAAAGTTCTGGAATGTTTCATCAAAATATCATTTTTGCGCCAAAAAAAAGTGAATTCAAGTAATTGTAGTAGGGTTAGAATGCCATAATAGGCTAGTGCTAAGAGATGATTTAAAATTTTGATGGACAATTTTGGGTCTGATTGGTGAAAATGGCTGCCTCATTGCCTGGTGTCACTGTTGGGATGACTGGCAAAACAACATTCTGTTAAAAAATAATTTTAAAAAAGATATCGAGGTGAATGAAGAGATGGGGGTTGGGGATGAAATTGTACTGCATAGCATTATGGATAAGATAATTTAAAAAGATATCGAGAGGGATGGAGTGGTCAGGGTTGTGCGTAAAACTGTTGTGGTTAGACATGATTAAAAATTTTAATTGATTGTTTGTTAGAGCACGATTGATAAAATCGTGTAGTGATTGTTTGTTAGAGCACGATTGACGAAATCATGCTGTGGTTAGACATGATTTGACATATTTGATTAGTATTTTGGGTTCTGACTGGCGAAAACTGATAGAGGCTCATAGCTGTTTAGGGCTTAGTATTACTATTAGATTGTTTTAAGGTGTCAGGAGTCAGATCACCCATTGCTGACGAAAATTGTTTTGAGGTATCAGGAGTCACATCACCCATTGCCGATGAAAATTGTTTTGAGGTATCAGGAGTCACATCACCCATTGCTGATGAAAATTGTTTTAAAGTATGAGTCAAATCACCCATTGTTGGTGAAAATTGTTTCGAAGTATTAGGAGTCTGATCACCCATTGTTGGTGAAAATTGTTTTGAGGTATCAGGAATCAGAACACTCATTGCTGGTAAAGAGTGTTTTTGAGGTATGAGGAGTCACATCACCAATTGCTGGTGAAAATTGTTTTGAGGTATCGGAGTCACATCACCCATGCTGGTGAAAATTGTTTTGAGGTATCAGGAGTCACATCACCCATTACTGATGAAAATTGTTTTAAAGTATGAGTCAAATCACCCATTTGTGGTGAAAATTGTTTTGAAGTATTAGGAGTCTGATCACCCATTGTTGGTGAAAATTGTTTTGAGGTATCAGGAATCAGAACACTCATTGCTGGTAAAGAGTGTTTTGAGGTATGAGGAGTCACATCACCCATTGCCGATGAAAATTGTTTTGAAGTATCAGGAGTCACATCACCCATTGCTGGTGAAAATTGTTTTGAGATATCAGGAGTCACATCACCCATTGCTGGTGAAAATTGTTTTGAGGTATCAGGAGTCACATTACCCATTGCTGATGAAAATTGTTTTAAAGTATGAGTCAAATCACCCATTTTTGGTGAAAATTGTTTTGAAGTATTAGGAGTCGGATCACCCATTGTTGGTAAGATAAGATAAGATAATGTTGCTTATAGTCCAGCCGACCGCAGAGGGCTCCCATTGTTGGTGAAAATTGTTTTGAGGTATCAGGAATCAGAACACCCATTGCTGGTAAAGAGTGTTTTGAGGTATGAGGAGTCACATCACCCATGCTGGTGAAAATTGTTTTGAGGTATCGGAGTCACATCACCCATGCTGGTGAAAATTGTTTTGAGGTATCAGGAGTCACATCACCCATTGCTGATGAAAATTGTTTTAAAGTATGAGTCAAATCACCCATTTTTGGTGAAAATTGTTTTGAAGTATTAGGAGTCTGATCACCCATTGTTGGTGAAAATTGTTTTGAGGTATCAGGAATCAGAACACTCTTTGCTGGTAAAGAGTGTTTTGAGGTATGAGGAGTCACATCACCAATTGCTGGTGAAAATTGTTTTGAGGTATCGGAGTCACATCACCCATGCTGGTGAAAATTGTTTTGAGGTATCAGGAGTCACATCACCCATTGCTGATGAAAATTGTTTAAAAGTATGAGTCAAATCACCCATTGTTGGTGAAAATTGTTTTGAAGTATCAGGAGTCGATCACCCATTGTTGGTGAAAATTGTTTTGAGGTATCAGGAATCAGAACACCCATTGCTGGTAAAGAGTGTTTTGAGGTATGAGGAGTCAGATCACCCATTGCTGGTGAAAATTGTTTTGAGGTATCGGAGTCACATCACCCATGCTGGTTAAAATTGTTTTGAGGTATCAGGTGTCACATCACCCATTGCTGGTGAAAATTGTTTTGAGGTATCAGGAGTCAAATCGCCCATTGTTGGTGAAAATTGTTTGAGGTATCAGAATCAAATCATTATTCTGTCAGAACTTGTTTTTAGGTATGAAGAGTCAAATCGCCTGTTGCTGGTGAAACTTTTTTTTTTGAGGTATCAGGAGTCAGATCATTATTGTAATTTAAAATGGTTTTTGTATCAAGAGTCAAATCAGTTATTGCTGATAAAGATTGTTTTGAGATATCCAGGAGTCAAACTGCCCTCTTGCAGATTTTGTAAAGAAAAATTATATTCACCAGCCAAAGGGGTCAAACAAATTACAAGACAAAACATGATGCGTTTCTACCTCTTAGGTCTTCTTAGGCAAGATCAACAGCATTCAGGACAATGACAATGAAGAACGAGTTGTCCCTTATCTTCTTGAATTCGGCATATGAGGCCATTGGGAAGGAGACAGTGCGAGTTGAAATAATAATGATGATAATAATTATAATGAAAGTATTAGCAATAACAGTTGTAACGATGATGACAAAAATATAAAGAAATTATAAAGAGAGGATTACTACCACTTTAGGAAATAATATCGTGATGATAGTAGTTACAGTATTGATAGTGCCTATACACACAGAGGCGGAGAAAGGAGAAGAGTTAGAGGATTGTCTTTTAAAAGGGTCAGCATTCCTTGTGATGTATGAGTTGAAATAACAATGATGCTAATAATGATGATAGCAAAAATAATAATAATGACAATGATGATAAAAATGTTAAGAAAAAATATAGAGAAGATAACTACCGCTTTTGGTAATAGTAGCAAAAACAATGATAATGATAATAAAAATGTTAAGAAATAATAGAAGATTACTACCACTTTTTGGTAATAACGCGATGGTAGTAGTTGTAGTATTAACAGGGGCTATACACACAGAAGAGGGGGAAGGAGAAGGATGAGAGGATTGTCTTTTAAAAGGTGGAGAAGCTCTATGGTGCATTCGATGTGATGTATTTTTACTTTAACATGTTTTTTTTTTTTTGAGTGCTTGGACATGTTTGATGTCAGACAAACGCTTTACCGCACACTCCATGAAAACCTTGTTCAGAGATATTGCACCTGATGTGATTGCTGAGTTCTTGAAAGAGATAAAAATCTTCCATCCGATATAAGATTTTATGGAAGAAAGACTTTTAAACAATTTTTGCATGTCTTAGAAAATCAGTTTTTGATATGCTGTGGGTTTTTTTTTCAGTATCATGCAGGGACAAGATGTCAGCCTGCTATGGCCCATTACTCTCAAAACAAAAATCATATCCTGAACAGGTCAGATCATCTAAACAAAATTAAAAAGAAAAAAAACCTAACAAACAAAACAAAACGACAAAAGACATTTCTTATGGTCATAACTACATTCCTCATTCGCCACACTTCTGTACATTTGATTTGTTTTTCTGAAGTTTTCATAAGCTGTTCTTCCATTTTTTATGTGTATATACATAAGTATATGAATATTGCTTTTGTCACATACAAACGTGATGAAAGTGTCAGTGTACCAAACATTAGAACGAAAATAAACCCAGACTCTGTGTATCATATGCCAAAATATTAAATGTATTCATGTGTCCATCTAGGTAAATGGAACGCACAGATCTGCACAGTGAGAAAGTGTCGATGGAAATGAAGGAAAAAAAGAAAAAGTGTAAAACACAGGAGGATGGCGGCCCCCCCCCCCCCCCCCCCCCCCGTATGTTCACACATTGTGACAGACCATTTTTTGTCTGGTCACAAATTTTTTAGAACAGTGTTTGCCGGAACATGTTCACCCGGAAACCGGTTGGTTAGTTTACGTGACTGCTGTTCACCTGCACTCTGTATAAGCTGGGAGAGAATGTAAATATACGGGTTCAAGCTCACCCATCTTAGTTTGCACGAAAACCCCCCTTTTCATAAACAAATCACGTCCTTCTTATGCTACTTTTAGCTAAAATTAACACCTGTTTTTAAACAAAATTAACATGCAAAAACTGCAAAAATCGACGTAATCGTTAATTTAAAATGGGGGCTTACGTGCAAAATAAGATTTGGTGATCATGAACCCGCATATTAACATTCTCTCAGGGACATAAAAATTAAGGGTTTACAGTACGCTCTTCTACTTCAAGCACCATTAATAAATCAGAACAAACAACCGGCTCTCCATTTTGGTTAGTTATTTTTACATCTAATGAATTTATAGGCCCATTAATTAATTCTTTAAATTCACTGTTTTTTCCAACTGAGATTAATTGATAATCGCAACACCCGCCCTAGTTGATGGCAAAACCTTTAGAACTGTAGATGGATAGCCATCAAACAAATTAGCGTCTGTTTTTAACTGTTGTAAATGAACATACAACATTGGGTTCACGAGAAAATCAGAAGGTTTATTACCTTCAAATTGATAAACATCTTCTCTTGTACTAAATCTATAAGCTCTGTCACTACTGTGAAAGCCTAAGATTTTAGCCAGGCCTTTAGGGAAAGTGTACTCTCTTCTTTCTTCTAGTGGGAAATGTATAGTAATTCTGAGGTTTGCTTCGTTAATTTTTAACAATATGCCAAATTCGCTAAGTACTCCTTTTAAAAAGCAAAAGTTGTAGTAACCATCAGGTATTTGCACATGAGTTATTTGATTGCCCACCTCGTTACTAATATTGATCCAGTTATTCTGAGCTTTTTCAGATATGTTAACCCACATAACTTTAAAGCCAATTTCTTTAAGGGCAATCCTACAACTCCCGCGCCAATTGACAATTGGGTGCGTTAAGAACACACGCTCGTTTTGCTTGGTTATATAGATGTACATCTTTTTTATAACTATTTAAAAAAAACAATTTAAAAATGGAGTCTTTAAATATAACGAAAGTGCTACTTACGATGTAGGAGCGTTTTATAACCCCAAATCTTTGGACTTCAGCAATTTAACCATTGCAGTAGATGGATCATATGGCTTCCAAGTCAGGCTTGTAAACCCACTAACTAAATATTTAAATCCGCCAATAAAGAATGATAGAGTGCCATCAGCATGGTCATCCCGCCCTATGGCTTTTTTCCAGAATCAGTTAAATTTTGCCATTTACTGCGCAACTACTGGCTGCAGTGTTTCATATGCAAACCATTTAAACCACCCCAATCTTTTAGTAAGGTCAGTATATAACTTTCATGTTTATTACCAGTACAGACGAATACTAACTGAACAAGTGCCCCTCCCTAACGACAACGCGTTTAATCCATTTCTCAGCCCAATGGACACTAATGCATATGAAAGAATCTGCAATGAATTTAACATTAAACCCTCAACTAACTTTAGACAAAAGTTAGACCGCAATCATGGGTTAGGCACATTGTATTTGTGGGGCGAACGTAGAGAATATACTTATGACTACTGGCCTGGCCACACCTCTTTTCAACCAAACAAACAAGTTCGATTAGGGTCAATTGAACCAGGGACCGTACAGCAAAGGGATGCGCAGCTGGCCGGCTTCCCCTTCTCTGAGTCACTAACGAAGTACTGAAAGGGGCGGGCCCCACCACCTAGTGCGTACAGAACTTCCGGTGTCGGTGGTAACATGGAGTTTGGCAGCCAAAACATCGTTGAGGTAAGCATTCTTTTTCCATAATTCAGCGGTTGTTATGCGTTTACTATAAGACATGTGTTATGACTTTGTGTTGTGGAGGAATGTAGAGTGCGAAACCTATCGACATGTGCAAGTAATTACCCTATAACTGATAACGCGGCCACAGTTTACTCGGCGTACAAGCGTGTAAACAAACCATGCCTGTGCTCGAGAGATGCGCTAGTCAGTGTGTAGTTGTGCTCCGCGCAACTTTAGTCTTTCATGTCTCCCTTCTTGTATGCATTGATGTACAGCTGGTTGCTATATTTTTCAGTACTTTCGTAGATTCAGTCTTCGTTTTGGTTATTATAGTGGGTATTGGGGTTCATTTGTAGGAAACAGAAGCGACTGCAGTGAACACTGCTCAGCCTGTTGCAATGGCAGAGAAACGAACACCGATACCAGTCCGTGATTCATCAAAAAAAGGCAGCAAACCACAGCCAATGTTGGTAAGTTAATTCAACTCTCTCTCTCTCTCTCTCTCTCTCTCTCTCTCTCTCTCTCTCTCTCCTCTCTCTCTCTCTCTCTCTCTCTCTCTGTTTGTGTGTGTGTGTGTGTGTGGTGTGTGTGTGTGTGTGTGTGTGTGTGTGATTGTGTGTGAAAGACTGAGAGAGAGGAGAGAGAGGAGAGAGAGAGAGAGAGAGAGAGAGAGAGAGAGAGAGGAGAGAGAGAGACTAAATGTGTTATGACATGTTTACTGACTTTTAATACATCAACAGTGTGGCAACATCAACAAAGACAACACTCAAAATAATTACATAGTGGTATGCATCACATTATGATGCTCTCTCTCTCTCTCTCTCTCTCTCTCTCTCTCTCTCTCTCACACACACACACACACACACACACACACACACACACACACACACACACACACACACACACACACAATTCAGAACGTTGATGATGTTTTTTTTAACCTTTTCAGATTACAAGGTGCAGGCAGCCGAGTGGAGTCTTTCCTCAGGTCTTTAAGTGTGAAGTAGCTACAGGTGCAGGCAGCCGAGTGGAGTCTTTCCTCAGGTCTTTAAGTGTGAAAAAGTAGGTTACAGGTGCAGGCTGCCTGAGTGGGATGTCTTTCCCTCAGGTCTTTAAGTGTGAAGTTGCACACTATATGGGGGTTCTGGGGGAGGAGGTTCCCGTTTGCAACTGGAACTAAAGGTTATGGGTTGTAGTTGCCTGTTTTAGGAGTTCATGCTGTTATTTTTATAGTTTTTTTTTAGTTTTTTTTTTAGTTAGTGTTTTTTTTTTATATATTTTTATATATTTATATATATTTATATATAATATATTTATTACCAGTTTAAAATAGGTTTTTAAAATGGAAAGAATTAAAAATCCTTTTTTAGGAAATGTTGTTGTATGGTGTTGCTCTTTTATTATTTTCAATGATATGTTTGTAATCTATTTTTTTTCTTTAAGCTTCCAAATATATTTGCTTAGTTCTGTTTGGTTTTTATATTAATTACTTACAACCTCAGATCCTTAAAACATCATTCCCAAAAAGAAACAATGTACTATCTAAAATATTACAACAAAAAT
The DNA here is from genome assembly GCA_018398815.1 of Conus ventricosus. NCBI lineage: Eukaryota > Metazoa > Mollusca > Gastropoda > Neogastropoda > Conidae > Conus > Conus ventricosus. The sequence goes on from CM031624.1 coordinate 23,575,188, forward strand.
ACCGTTCAAGTATCTTACTCGTGTATGCCAACCTTAAAAAATATTAAATTGATTCTTCCAATAAAACCAAAAAAAACAACACAACCATAGAGGGTTGATGAAATGATATCTTGTAAATTGCACAAAAAAGAGACCAGAGCCTCTGACACAATAAATGTCTCAACAACCAAACATGGTGTTCCAAGTGCTACGGTAACAACAGACAGTGATAAAGAAACATACATAGGATCACGGCCAAACCATTTTAATAACCAGATTTGCAATGAACCATATACAGTCCTTCAAAAAATGGAAAAATATTTAAAAAAACACAAACAGAAAACTATGCTATTATATTTGGAAGCTTAATGATATGGAACAATAGATTACCACATATCATGGAAAATTTTTAAAAAGGAGCAACACAATACACAACATTTCTAAAAAAATGCAATTGGTGTACTACAGAACAAAAGTGGCGGATATTTTGGTATACCCCATCTAGCTCTTCTCTGAACTCTAAAAGTAGAAAATGATAAACTTATGCAGGCATAATGGAAATCCTTGAAATGCACCATTCCTTGCACAGCCCACCCCACCCTCCCCCCCCCACCCCCCCCATGGAGCGTGCCCCCATAGGGAAATTAAGGAATCTGCATGGAAAACGTGCCACACGCGCAGAAGGCCTCAGGCGGCCCCACACGACACACACAATATAAAAAACCGGTTTTTGGCGCGTGACACAGATTGTTACACCCTGTCGATAGGGAGGCGCCGGCTACGAAAAAAATTTTGTTGGTTTTTAATTCTTTCCATTTCATAATCCTATTTTAAAACTGGTATGTCGCTCCCTACCTAGGTCGTGCAACTTTTTAGAGTTCTAAGTGGCTTTTTAACTATGATTATATATATATATATATATATATTATTATATATATATAATATATATATATATATATATATATATATATATGTTCATTTTGTGCATATTATAACTGTAGAAAGATAAAAAAAAACTGATTACCATTCAATAATAGATTACATACATTATAGAGTCTTTCATATAGATAATACACTTAGATTCATTATGTAGATACTTTTACACTGTACAACCAAGCATGCTCTTCATTTGCATCCAGGTAATATTATTTGCTACATACTTGTTTTGTATTCTGCAGTTCATTTTCCTTTTCTTTTTCTCTTTCCGTTTTGATGACAAAATATACCGTAATGTCTTTTACTGGATTATAAATTGTTTGTTTTTTGCTTTTCCGGTGGTTTACTTTCTGTTGGTTTTTGGAGTTTCAGAATTGTGAGGACAAAGGGCTTTTGTTACTCTGTTGGGAGGCTGCCTTCTTTGAGGTTCCTCAAGTTTCACCACTGGTAATAGATACATCAGGAGGTTGTTTTGCAGGTTGTGGTTTGTATTTTTGTCATTGGGGGGATTTGATTAGATTGGAGGTCTTGGGGGCTGAGGTTTTAATTTGTTTTGTTGTCTTGTAGAGGTTCAGAGGGGGGGGAGTGGTTTTTGGTGTGTGGTGAGTGTGTGTGTGTGTGGTGTGTTTTTGTGTGATTGTATATATATATTTGTGTGTGTTGTGTGCTGTGTTTGTGTGAGAGAGAGTGAGTGGAGAGAGAGAGGGTGGTGAGTCGGTGGGAGGGGAGGGGAGAGGGGAGAGAGTGTGACGGAGGAAGATGGAGTGATGGAGAGAGAGAGAGACTTTTAGCTTGAAGGAGTCTGGAAGGAACCAAAATAACAGGGTTTCCTGTTGACTTTTGGAACTGTAATCGTACATGAAAGTGTAGACGAGTTATAACAGTCTTGGAACTTTTGTTCTTTGGAGTGTACGAGTGGAGTGGTGATAGTGGGAGGGAGTGTGTGGTCTTCCCTAAAAGGGCTTTGTAGTCTACGGATTGAAACATGTGAGTATGGCTTGACTTCTTCATGAAAGGTCAAGAGTTCTTGTACATACATTTTCTTTTGTGTGTTTAATCTAAAATTTGAAGCTTGGTTCCGGAATTTTAAGGGTAGGATGTTTTGGTCAATCGCAATCTATAAGTTTATGGCCGAGGGTATATATATATGTTTAGGTAACGTGAAGCGACGATAGATCTCTCCTCTCTCCTCTCCTCATCTCTCTCTCTCTCGCTCTCTCTCTCTCACACACACACCACACACACACACACCACACACACACACACACCAAACACACACACACCACCTAACTGAATGGAAACAGTTGTGCTTCAATGAGCGGGGCCTTTTCTTGTAATATAAACAACCAAACCACACTGGGTCATCAATGAATTTGGATGACGAACACTTAATAGTCAATTACAGAAGAAACCTATTCGATGTAATACTGCTAATTAAAGAACGATACGATATAAGAGTATATGCTCAGACTTACCAGGTTTTGAAAAAGGCTTCAATTCCTTGAAATGTAGGGAGCAAATTGCTAGCCTTGTCGGGGTTTTGTCCTTGAACGATTTATTCATTGTCTGTTGTTTGATAATGTGATAAGCCTGCAATTTCTCCCACTCATCGTTGTTCACTTTGGCCGGTTGTTTATAATTTGTGATATGGTTAAGCCCTTTGTGTTTTGATTTTCGAGGGGGGACAGCCAACCCTATGGCCAGTTTGCACCACATATATTGATGAGATGTGGTTTTTTGGTACATGGCGAAATTGGAAGGCATCCAGTGTTCATGCGAAAAAAAAAAAGAGATTTACACCGTCCGACACGCGGTTTTTGCTCCACACTTTGTTTTACTCGCTAGAGCTGCCACACCGGGAAAGGTTCTTTACGCCCATGTTTCCGGCCGTCGATCGCGAGCAGTACTTTCGGGGGGCCCATCTGGTCGTGTTAGTCTCTTGCTGTACCGGCTCCCTGATTGAACATAAACACCCTAATGCATGGGACAACTTTTATCTTAGATGGATAAGTGAAGGCCTATCAATGCAGGTGTGCAAAGACTCATGACTCCATACGGACATTTAGTTTTGTGTCTATTAGGAGCACAGCAAAGACTAAGTCTTGCATAGTTAGATCAAAATCTACTGGCTTTAATGGCCAAGGGGAAAACTATTTCTAGCCAATTTAGAAGATGCTATTAACTCTGCTGTTGATTTGCTTCCAGCATACAAAGGTTTCAAGGACGTTTTCTTGCACATGCTAGGGTCAAAGGTTGACTTTGTTGTTAGGCCATGGATTATAAATGCTACACTCTACCTTAACTACAGATTGGCATGATACGAATTAAAACAATGAAATCCTCATAGCTGGAGACGCCCCATAAACTTGGGAAACAATAAAGGGTTTTTTAAACAAAAAGGGCCTGCTCCATCCATTTAAAAACAAAGTATTAGCCTGAAAAAAGCGATCCCCAACAGTTATAAGCGCCAGAAAGCACCACCGCCTGTTAATGTGCCTCACCCTGACAGCCACACGCGAAAAGACAGCCCTTGTTTTTATTTTTAACTTTTACTGGATTAGCCTTACTTTTTTCACTAAAAATTATCCACAGAAGCACCCCTTTAACGTCCACAGATGGTCGCCTTTTTACCAGCAACTTGCCTATAGTAGACGAAACCCATTTTTACAACACTGCCAATGATGCCGGCGACATCAAGCGTTTTTGGCTGTACTTTTTTAAATTTAGTTTGCTAATGATGCAATTTTTTCTAATCCAACTTTTACCGGGGGGTGCGAAGCCTTTACTGACCCTGTTGCGCCTACCTGTTAATGCATAAACGTGTAAGATACAAACCAAACAGTTGTTAATATACTAACATTGTAATCCTTGTTCTTTAAAAAGTCCTTATTCTTTTGCTATAGTATTTTCATAAAGTATTCTGTTTATTTTTCTTGTTTCCCTTTGTTTGCGCGCTACTGCGCTCTGTTAGTAACAGCGCTTTCAAACTATTGCCCTTTTATCATTAAATCTTTATTTTCTGCTGTATTCTAGCCTTTTTTTTGCCCTAAATTGTTAAATCTGCACAGCCAGCTTATTTTTTTCTTCTTCTATCTCTCTATCTAGCTCCCAATTTTCTAAATTGTTTTTTTGTTCGCCTCTTATTGACTTTAGGCGTTCATAGAGCTTGGAGGTCACGCATAGCATGAAGAATTTCGTCAATTGTTCCTAATGTTTTTCTGACTGTTTCCTCTTTAAAAAACTCGTCTCAAATTTCTTTTTGCGGCATCATTTTTCTTGGTCCAAATCTGAAAAGAGGTAAATTTCCTATTTCAGAACGTTTTTGGCAACTCTTGCCCCAAGTTCTGTAAAAGATAACAGCCTCAGGCCTTAAATTAAAATGATTAATCGCCTTTGGTCGGCAACGGAATCCTCTGTCTAATTGTGTTTAGTTTTAAAAACTTAGTTGGGTCTGGCCTTGTAGTAACTCTTACAAAATCTCCCCTGCTAGTTCTTATATGCAATGGTTTGCTTTTATCTATCTAAAAATCAAAAGGACTAGGGCCTTCGGGCGGCTCTAGTCCTAAGCTTATGTAGAATGAGTTAATTCTATTTGTTTATATTTTCTGGACAGATGCGCTAACTGAAGGGGGTGTTTTGCTTCTTCTAATAAAGGGGATTGAAGAACCTTCTGCTCTTTCAAGTTCTTCGCGCAATGGGGAGCTAATTCTTTTTCATCTTCTTCAAATGAAGGGCCTAGCAGATTTTCTTTCTTCTTCATCAAAAGGATCAATCGGCCCAAAATTTTCAGACATATTTTTTTTTTTTATATCTTTTTTTTTATAAAAAATGAACTCATACGGTTGTGACCTCGACCCATCTAGAAAGAGGAAGAACCGTAGGCGTAAAAGGTAAAGGCAGACTGAAATTTAAGTGTAAATCCCCATCAACAGTTCAGCCTGAACAAACTTTAATAGTTAAAGTTCCGGATTTTGGGCGCTGGCGATGTTATAATCCCCAGGCACTGCTAAACTATCTTTAAAAATAGATATTAAATCGACAGATCCTAATGCTCTGTTGTTGCTAATTTGGGAAAGGGCAATCTTTTTTTAAAACATATAGCAATCAAACTGGGGGGCAGAGAAGTCTTTGTACTAAGCGAGGCAGACATGTTTGCCTCTATTCTGATCTATGGCTGCCTAAAAAAGAAAGGAAAAGAAAGTTTATCAGGGAATACAAGGCCCAAGGGTCTCATGCACAGGCTTAAAGGGAGGATGAAAAGGATGATGTTAAAGATGAGGCAGTAGCGAAGCATTTGGCAAACAGATTCTGCATCCCTAAGATTTTGAACTGTTAAAGACGCATAGCCATATTACCAAGGTGCACTAAAAAAAAACTTACTTATGAACTGACATTTAATCCTAGCGATTCTGTCGTTTCTGTCTGAAGACCCTGAACTAAATACACAGTTAGTGACATCTCTCTTGAGTTTGATTTTGTTACTCACCCTGAACTGGCCAGAACAATCTTAACCGGTATAAAAGTAAAAGGGTTATTTTTTATGAAAGGGTTTACACTCCACTACAGAAATAGAAACAGTGAGACACTCTCTGGAACATACATCAAAATTCAGTCTCTGAAGTCTTTTAAAGGAATTTTGTTTTTGTTTACTAAGGAACAACTCCTTTTCATGAGAACCAGAAGCGTTTTATAATCCAAAAATTGAGAAGGTTGGACTGTGCAATAAATGGCAAGCCTGATCCTTGTATTCAGGTCGTGGACTTTACCTCACAAACACTTTGATGAAATAAGAAATTATGCTGGGTAGGCAAAAGAGATCCTGCAGTTGATCGTGTATGTAAAAAACTTCGCCTTTATGATGTAAGACTCGAAGACTACTAATAACCAAATATGGGCTGTGGTTTGGTTTTTAGACCCCACATTTGACAACAGATGTTTGGAAGTGGAGAAAGGGTAGGGCAGATGTATAAAAAAAAAATATTCAAAAGAAAGCAGACGGAAACGCCCAATAAAATGAAATGTTTTTATGGTTTGTGATGCCAGTTAAACATTGAAGAAAACGGCTAAAAAAAAACGTGGCTTATTAAAAACAAAGAAATTTTCAATAAAAAACAGATGGATGTTTGAATTCTGCCAAAAGATCCGCACTGTTCTCTTATCTGCATTAGGGGTGGGGGAAAAACTGTTTTGTATTTGGATTGTTACAAACAATATACAGGTTTCTTACGAGTACATTGTTTATTCGCACACCATTAAGCACAAAAAATCTTAAAAAAAAGAATTTATTGGACAGGACGATAATATATTTTAGTTGCCTAGGGGACAAAAGAGAAAAGGTTTAGAACATTACTATAGACTATTTAGGGAACTGAAACCCGGTTATTTTTAGACTGTCGCTGAAGAACCATTGTTATAAAAAAGAAAAGCTCTGTCAAAGCTGACCTTTGGGTCGCCACCCCCTTAGTTCGGTGGCCCCTTAACTCAAAATATTGCTGTCTTAAAAGACTTTAGATCGCATTAAATCGGTTGTATTATTTTACACAAGGACCAAAATAGTTTTGAAAAATGTTTAAGTAAAAATTTATAAAAGGGACAAAGATGACCCCAAAAAAAGAGCATTTAGAAAAATCTAAGCACGCTAAGCTAGCTTACGGACGACCCCCCATAAATACTTTTTTTAAATTGTAGATTGTTTATTATTGATTGTTTATAACAATTGTTTATTAAATTTTTAAATATTAAAAAATTTTACGAGGGCCAGATAAAAAGCACAAGCTAGCCCCTAATGCACTGCATAGAGCTAAAGCCTAGCAGACACAACTGAGTTGATCTATTTGGAGTGCCAGGAAATGTTATGGATTTGAGTACACAATGATGGGGTTTACAAACGAACGATATTGAAGCCCAAAAAACGACAGCATTCCTACCCAGAGGATAAAAAATTTTAAGGGCAAACGTTTTGGGCAAACACGAATCAAACTTCTTTAAAGAAGAACTGGCTTGCTTCCTGAAATGCTGGAATTTAAGTTTGAAACTACGAAGCCCCAATGTATACTTTGATAAGAAAAACAAATTTTTAGAAAAGCCTTAAAGCAGGAACCCATTTTGTTACCTAGTTCCAGAACACACGAAAAACAGATTGAAATAACTAGGCAGGTTCTGAATATGCTACGAGAAAAGGTCCTTAGCTGAAGTGGGGGATGCCCACCGTTGGCTTAGAATTTCCCCCACGCACTGTCACTCCCTGGGCAAATGACGATGATTTTCGCTTTATTTATTACCCAGGAGGGCTCCTATTTTGCCAGAACATACGTTATTAGAGGTATACGATAAAGGCTGAAAACTTGGATGCCCCTCTTAAGCTCGGTATTGAAATTACAAAAACGGAGATGAAATAAACCCCTTTATCATCTGACAGGTTACGTGAGGTTTGACAAAACCAAAATTACCGTACTCGACTTATTTCATTAAGTATGTGTTTTTATTGCGTTTTAACTCTGTTAATGAAGTGCTGCCAGAAGATTAATAAGAAGAAGATTGTACAAGTTTAAATTTTAAAAAAATTCTTAATTAAAAAATGGAGGTTCAACAGTTAGGTTAGAGCAAATAACTGAACTTCAAAGGAAATAGAAAGCGACTTGGATAAGTATAGGGCTATTAGAAAGAAATATGCTAAGCTTTAAATACTCTTTCTATGTAATTACTGGCTCCTCAGCTGTAGCTAGCGTAAGTGCTGGGTCTAGTGTTGCTCTTCTTGCTACTGGGGCTGGGGCGCCAGTCTCTTTAGCATTAGGGAGTCTGGGGTTGGGTTTTAAAGGCGGCAGGTCTATGATTGTAAGTGTGTTTTAAAAACATTAACTCCTAAATTACAAAAGCACACTGCTATTGTTGCCCTAGCATCACAAAACTTTGTTCATTAAGATTAAGAATAAGCAAATCATTACAGGATGAAAACATTACAGATGAAGAATTTCAGAAGCTTTGGCTGATGGTGAGGATTACAGACGACAAAAAATTAAAACTTCAAAAGGAGTGGAGAAAGACTTTTATTCACAACGGGTAGACACTGATGCAATTAAACAGAACATTGAAAACAAACACATGATCAGTTAAACCCAAAATAGGCCCAAAAAAGTTTAACAAAAAAATAAATTAAAAGTTTAGCAAATACTTTTTTTTTTAACTCACTGCGTTTGGTGGAGACAACTTGCAGCTCTTCGCGAACAAAACGGCCTTTAGGGGCAGGCTTTTAGCAGAAAAGAGTCTCTCTAAAATTTATACACGGGAGGGGATTTGTTTTCATAATTCTTTCAATTTCATTTTACATCTACGCTCCATATGGGATCTGTAGCTCTAATTCTAACATCGCATTCTGCCTCTCCAGGAGCATACAAGTATCTTACTTTTAGTCCAAACGGCAAGAGTTTTTTGAGTCCCCGCCACATCTTTAGTAATGCTATTTTTTTTAATTTGATTGCGTTTACTGGTTTCACCCTTTGTTTTAAAATTCTTTCATTGTTCTGGCACGTAAGACTGCTGGCAATCTCCTAACCCATTCTGTGTTGCGTTCTCTATCCAAAATTTTTTGTGATATTGAAGTAAACAGGCGTTCAGCTAGATTCTTATTAAAGTTTTCTACTAGGGCTTGTGATGATGGTTGCCTGGGATCCCTCCTTACTTTTAACATGATGTTTTAAAAAACAGCTGGTTTACAGAACCTTTTAAAAACATTTTCCATCATCAACTTGAATCACCTAGGATACTTTAATGGGCCTCGCATGTATATTTGTTGTAAAGCCACAGCCACAGCAGTTGAGCTTTTATCCGTTAAGGTTCAGCGTCTTTGTATCTTGAAGCCATGTCAACAACTGTCAGAGCATACTTAAACTTTTTTCTTCTAACTTTATCATGTGGAAGATACAACAAGTCCATCTGGTGGGTGTCTTTTGGAACTGGTTAAAAATCTAAGCCTTATATTCTTTTTGGACAGGCAGATATATTTGCCAAATTGCTTGTTTTGAAAGCCAGTCTTTTGCATCTGTTTCAGACACTCTAGCAGCTTTACTCAGTTTTTCAATAGCAGTCTTTCCTTTCAATGCCCTTTAGGAGAATAAATATATTTTTCCTATTTAAATGCATTTTATTTTACACAAGAAAATGAGCAACAAGAAGACTGAGGGCATGCCAACTGCAATAAAAACTATCTCTGCAGTCTTCTGTTCCTCAGATAGTTCATAAAAGTCAGACAGTTCTGGCGGTGGCGATGTTAGAAACTTCTTTCCTGTCACTAAGAATACTCATTCATTGCGTCATCAAAAGTCTGTAAATGTGTGCTCTGCATCCCCTGTTCTCTTAAAAAAATTTATTAATAAAGTCTTTTTTCTTTCTTCTTTTCTGCGTACGCAGGCTGATACTCCTGCGGACACTCCCTGTTTAGCCAGGCAGTGGAGTTTTGTGTGTATGACCTTTTTTATTCCCGCCATTAAGGCGCCAAAACTCCATCTTCGGGGAAGGTGATGCTTATGTGTCACGTGTCATCCATACCAACGGCCAAACTGGCCTTCTCTTCCGAAAGTTGGTGATGGGATTTTACATGTGTGCAAAGATGTTATGCGTGCGTTCACACACGGACCTCGGGTTTTTAGTCTCATTCGAAGGGCTATATGGGGAATGGAGTCAGAACCAAGTTAACTCGAGGGAAAAATCCCCCTATACCGAAATTTGAACCGCAACCCCAGGATCACGAGTCCGGCGCTCTACCAACTGAGCTATCGGCCCCCTAATAAAGTCTAAATGAGCAATTCACCTTTTCTCATAGCGTCTCTTGCCTTTGGGAATCTTCCATTGCTTTGTTATGGCGTTCTCTCTCTTCATCGGACCGCAATTTACTAAACATATAATTGCTTCCAGAGAAAGCCAATGCATTAACAATAGCTCCTCCCACCATCAGAACCAATCCAGACATCTTTTTATAAATCAATATTTTCTAGATTAATCTTTCTATGCAAATTTGTATTTTCTGGGATAATCCCTGTGTAACAAGTAAAGTCTTTTGACGCAAAACCCTGCAGTAATTACAACTATAACCTTAACAACACTCAATGTCTAACCTTCCTAGTCAGCCGGCCCCCATTTTTAACATTTTTTTTTTGCTAACACGCTATAAACCTATACTAAGACCGCTAATTACCGCAGAATGGTAAATCGTATTGATATCTTTTTTCACTCATCTTTTTATTAACTAAAAAATAATTAAAAATAACATAATACGAAAGACTGTCTATGTGCTTTTTAATTTAGATAAACTTTTGTTTGTTAAAGCTAAAAATAGGTTTGCAACTAGTTTTTGGCGAATCTTCTATCTACCCATGTTGGGCGTTTTATTCCTAACAAACAAATTTTTTCAAGGGTTTGAATTGACTATAACACCAACGATAGGCACTGCATAATTTAAAACCCGCGTTAAACTCATGGTTTTTAAAAGTATTATATTATTTTTTATTGTTTTAAAAATGGATTGTGACGAACTATTAAAGTGTGAGGAGCAAGCAGACTACTCCGAGCTACTCAGCAGACCCACGCCATAAAGAAAATTTTACTCTCGGCTGCGTGTGGAAAAAACTAAACAGTATTTAGGCACTGAACTAAAGTTTGAACAGATTCAACAATTGTCTACATCAGACGTTGAGAAGAAATACGCTAGGGACGAAGCACCTAGGGTAAAAATGGGTTGATCGGTGGGGCAGACAATGATTATCTATATGCTAAGTTAGTAAGTAATATGGCGCCGGTTGATCAGAAGAAGATTTAAATATGACTTATCACAAGATCCGGTTTTAAACAATCCCAAAAACTCTTGCATGTGACATGTATTACAAAATTTGGGACATTTTTTTATGCCCATTCATCATGGGATTAATTACTTTTAATCATATTAAATTTTGATCATATTAAAATTTAATCGCAATAAAAAAAAATGAGCGAGAAGACGCCCCCAGGACAGTCTGCAGGAGCAGAATGTAACCACAAGTGAATGTACCGCAAGAGAATGACCACAAGTGAGTAGTGTTACTAAGCCTAAAAATCCTGGACGTGTTGAGGCATGGGGTAAACTAGCTGAATGGAACAGACTGCAAAAGCAAACCAATCAGCAAAACAAAAAATTGGTTTGATAGTAATACAACATCGCCCCCCAACAACAACACAATTAAAAACAACAACAACACAATCACAATCAAACGATAAGATTATTTTTTATTTTTGGAAGCGCTGTTGTTGGTGGTTTTTAGCATACAAATACTTAACGCCATACCTAGCAACAAAGTCACAAGCCCCCACAGGGAAAAGGAAGAAGAAACCAGCTTTTGCAAAAAAAAAGTACAACCTCCTGCTGTAGACCCCATTTTCTATGGAATAGTATTTAATGAACTAGATTAAGAACTAGTAAGTACAAGTTAAGTTAGTTATAGAAAGTACTTTTTAAGTTAGTGCAAGTAAATTACAAGTTATTAGTACAAGTAAAATTATAAGTTAAAAGAAAGTAACTAGTTAGGTTCTTAAGTAGTACTAGTTAGGTTCTTAAGTAATTTCTAGTTAGGTTCTTAGTTAAGTACAGGCCAAGTCAGTCAGTTAATCATTTAAAGTTCTCCAAGCCCTACAGCATTGAAAACTCAGGATTTACGTAAGTTCTCTTGTTATTTTTAGAGACTAGTGGGTTTTTTTGTTAACAGCAGTTGTGTTTACTTGTGAAGAGTAGAGCGCGATTAACAAATTTGTGTGATAAAATACTTTGTTTTCAAAGAGAGCTTGCTTGTAGTTGTCGTGAGTTATATTTTTTTTTACAACTTCTTTACTTATGCCCTTAGCCTTCTTCATTACAGAAGTCTGGCTAGCAACGCTATACATCTCGACCGCCAAACCAACATATTCTTTAAACTGTCCATTAAGTTCATCCTTCATCTTTCCAAACCACTTTCTTGTTTGCTGTTGAATGTTAAAGGCGAATCTTTTGGGTAATCGCATGTGTCGTACCATCCATCAGCTCCTTTGGCTACCCCGTTTCTAAATCCTTATAAAGTCTTCAGTTGGAACATCCAAAATAAAACTATCCGTGTCTGTGTAAAGGACTCTTGCTTCTGGGTACCGTGGTTTTAGTGTCATACAGAATTATTTAGCATCAATAAATTTTGACAGCTCTAATACGGTAAAGCCGATAAAAACATGGCTTGTCCAACGTAATATTTCCTTTTTCTTCATCATAATGCCAACCAGGCGTCGCTAAATCTTTTAAAGTCTTTATAGTTAGGTTAAGACCATGCTTAATTGCTTGTTTTTCTTTTGTAACAAATTTCACATCTTTACGTTTGTGTGGATTTTCCCATAGTTTTGCCAAAACAGCTGTTGTTCATCAGTTTAAAGAAGTCTTTTTCTGAAGCAAACAGTTTGCTTGGGTTCTAAGATCAGTATTCTTTAATGTATGGCCTCATAAAGGGCTCTTGATCACAGATAATTATTCTGGGGAACAGCTCTTAGTTTCAGCCCATGCTTAGGTAAAACTGTAAAGGGGTCTGTAATGACAAACAAACTTAGTTTTGGTGGCGAAGGGTTGGGCACAAGTTTAAAGGGGGTTCTGTAGGGGTCATCTTTAATCTTTCTGCGGCCAGAGGATAATCGTTGTGGAGATCGTGTAATTCTTTAGGATATTCTAAGTCTACTTTTCCCAAAATTAGTCCTATTGGATTATTAGAGTGAGCTCTGACAACATACCCAAAAACAGTGTTAACACCATGAGGTCCTTTTATCATTGTGAAGTTTCTCAGTGGAAGCTGCTGACTCATGGCCCATCCATACAGATTGTTGGCCCTCTAAGTACATTAGATAGTTGGATGGCTTAGTGGGATCATAGTCATCTAAAAAACTTGTTAAATTTGCTTTGCAGTAAGGATGTAAGGCCATGCTAATACCTCCCTTAGGCCGTCTTCATCATCTGAAGTGTGGGTAGATCAGAAATTAAGTCAATCTGGATGTTTGTAACTTTAAGAAAGCTCCCAAGAAAGGCCTGGGGCAGAGAAGTAATGGGGATGAGTCAAGTGTAATGTTTCCCTGCAGTAGATCTGTAATTCTGAAAGACGTCTGCCAATAAAACACCGTCAGCCATCAAGTATTGATCGTGATAATCGGCCATTGTTTGGCAGTGTAATTCTGTCCAGGCTTCTGCCCCATATTCATTCAGAGTCGGTTATGTCTTTGCCTCTAAGACTAGAAAAGAAAAGCGCCTTTACGGGGAAAGTGTTCTTCATCAAACCTATCCCACGAGTTCATGTATAATAGGGGTAAACACCTTTAACGCCACTAAAGGGTCAAAGTATTGTTTAGTTATTGGAAAGTCTTGTAGAGATCCCGCAACTTATCCAAACTTTCCCCCTCAGATGTTGGGCAGAGTCATAGAAGGATAAACGTCAAGAGTAAAAGGCATTTACTTTTCTGAAGGGCTGTGCAATGCAGGTAACCCTCTTATATCAGAAGTCCTGCTTGCATGATAAAATGAGAATTTGTAACCTCGTAGGTTTTTGAAAAAAAGATAGGCAGTTTCCATTTTTGGGGTCAACCTTAAGCTGAAAATTACAACTATTATTTCAGCTCCCCCTGAAAATTGCCAGTAATGTGATCGTGGTCCCCTTACTGTGTCCGCCTAATAATTCTCTGTTAAATATCCAACAGTGTGTAGATGAGTCATATCGTTCTTGGTCTTCAGGAGTCCATAAAATGTCTGAAAGGTTCAGTTGATTGGATAACTGATAGCGAAGTTGTTTCGTGTGTTGTAAAAATCTACTAGCTGCTTGGGGCCTCTGTAAATCTCGGGTGTAGTGTGTTGCCGTCTGACCTAACAATAATAAACGCATAAGAACGATCTGATGGTGGGTTTAATAAGGTTTTTTTTGTTCTTGTTGAGGGCCGTAGTACTGTGGGCAAGATTGATTCAAAGTCAGCATAGACTACGTATGGGCTCATTTGCATTTTGTGTACATTCTTTTAAACTAACTTTAGACCCTGGTTTAGGGCTGAGGAGTTCGGTTTCACAGTCTACAACACTTTTACAAAGTTTTTTTATGACTGGCAGCTGCTTCTATAGTAGGGATTCTGACCAGACACACTTCTACAAAGCTCTTGTTTAATTTATCCTTTGATGTAAGAGCCTAAGTCTGCTTATTGTTCTAGTTAATTTCTAATGCCTCCCTTTAGGTCGTTTGCAAAAAGTATCAAGTCTACAGATTCTAAGTGATTCACCTAAAGTAGGAGCGTTGGGAAAGCCCTTAAGGGACTAGATTGGCTTCAAAAGACCAATGTGTATAACGTTTAAAAGTGATTTGGGTTTTTTTTGTCTTCAAACTGAAATTTGCTTTCTGTGCTTACTGGGAAGGTTTATGTTTCAAAGTTCAGCTCTTTCTTATATTGTTCATAATTGGATACTCTTTCTGCGTTCTTTTAACAGGATGTAAAATCGCTAAAAAACGCAACCCCCTAAAACACAGCTGTCAGGATTTGTATGTTTAAAGCTGCCCCGTTTTAAAACAACTCTCTTGGAAGAGGAAGGTAAGAATTGCCAACTATTGGGATAATATTTTGCTTGTTTTAATTTGATTTCAAGGACTGTTCCTTCTGACCAACCAGACCCCCTTAGCTGAGCCTCCTCACTTGCATAGTTAAACTGTGTAAGCATGTAATCAGCCCATCAGAGTTAAAGTCGCGATAGTGAAACTTCTTCTGTTTAGTTGAAACCCAGACTTCTATGTTACTGCCTTCGGGTGTTACATAATCAATCAGAATGGCTAACAACACTTTTGGCGGCGGCTCTATCGAAGAGACTCTGGATTTTAGAGATAAGCGTGTGTCACGCTTTTATGAACATTTGAGGGTTAAATGATGTCCAGTCTACTTCACAAAACATATTCCTTAATTGTTTGTTATACCTTTCCCAGTGCGCTGGCTATAGTTTTTCAAACTCAGACTCGTTGTGAGGCTCTTTTTTAACTCAAAATTTACGTAAATTAAAAAAAAATGTAAATAAAAGTAAGTAAAACACGCTTTTATTCTTCACCCAAGCGTTTGATGGAAACAGTCAATTTAAAAAAATTAATGAGGGGCCTATAAATTCATTGGGGTGTAAAATACTAATCAAAGGAAGGCTGTCGTTTGTTCTGATTTATTAATAGTGCTGGAAGTAGAAGAGCGTACTGTAAACCCTTAATTTTTATGGCCCCTGGAGAGATGAAATATGTTTGTTCACGATCACCTATCGTATTTTGCACGTAAGCCCCCATTTTTAAAATTTAAAGATTACGTCGATTTTTGCAGTTTTTGCATGTTAATTTTGGGTTTTTTAAAAAGGTGTTTAATTTTAGCTAAAAGTGCAAGAGAAGGACGTGATTTGTTTGTGAAAGGGGTTTTTCGTGCAAAATAAGATGGATGAGCTTGAACCCGTAATTTACATTCTCTCTGGGTGAGCTGAAACGATCAGACAGTCTCTACAGCAGTTCCGGAAGGCAAGTTTCAGTGGCCGAAGAGGACCTTTCCCCCTGAGTTGCGTGGCAGTCAGGGATCTCAAACATTAGCAATTTTTTAATCGCAGAAATCGTTTTTCCCTCCTATAGGCGACTGTAACTTTCTCAGCGCCAGTAAAGGTTTTTAGAAAAAAAAAGTACTTTGGGTTTTTTTTTTTTTACAATCTTGTGACTTGACAGGGTGATAGGGGGAAAATTGTTTTAGAAAGTATGAATAGAAAGAGAAAAAATTGTATTGTTAAAGAGTGATTGGAAAAGGAGGTGGCTTTGCTAGTTCTGGCATTATGTAAAAAAGTTTTGTTTATTCTAATGTATTAAAATGATACAAATGATAGTAAGCTCCGCAGATGAGCGATGGAAACTATCATACATTAATGGTTGGAAGTCTGTTGATAAATATTCAAACCATCATTTGATATGGACAATGAATATCTATGTGTTGATAAACAAGAGTGTGTGGAAATCTTTCCTTGATACGTGTTTAAGGGCTGTTACTGTTACTAATGAATACTTTTATGAAGAGAAATCCTTCTCTGACATGTAGTGGTTACGTGAAATGATAAAATCGTTCTTGTCGTCGTGATGGAAGAGACATGAAATGATAAAAACATTCTTATCTTGATGAAAGAGACGAAAGCAAATCATTTTTTTTATATGCTATGATTATATTCTTCGTTATCATAAAAAGGTCTATGTGGAAATCCATGTGGCCCTTTGCGGTCAGCTGGGCTATAAGCAACATTATCTTATCTTATGTGGAAATCCTTTTTCCCCAATGTGTAAAACAAGATTTTGGAAAAGAGAATGTTCTATTGTGATATTGCATGGAAAATGTGTGGATTTCGCAATGGGTATTTTTACCCAAGTCCTGTTGAAATATAAAGTAACTGTTGGTTATGAATATGATTAATAACCATGATGAATAATAGCCATGTCGTAGTAGGCTAGATAATCAAGGTAGTTATCAGTTCCCCCAGGTAAAGTCGTTGTCCTGGTGTGACCAGGAACTGGCTGCCACTGCTAGAGGGTCTGGGGCGTAGCTGAGGTCTACCCCCTGTTTTCGTCCTGCTGAGGGTGTGGAGAGGTCGACGAGGGAGTTGACAGTAACCCGTCCTGCTGCTAATAGAGGGTCTGGGCGTAGTCGAGATCTACCCCTGTCTCTGCTATGCTGAGGGTGTGGAGCGGTCGACAAGGGAGTCGACAGTAACCTGATGGGCCAGTTGTGCCAGAGCCGCCGCTGCTGTCACGCCAGAGCCGCCGCTCTTGAGGTATTCGAACCAGCGACCTGTTGGGCCAGCCGCACCAGAGCCATCGCTTCTGCTGTACCAGGGCCGTTACTCTGTGGTGTTAGAACCAACATCTTATTTTGTATGTGAGACGCAGCTTTTCTTGCGTTGGAGCCTTCGCTCCTGTTGTGGACAGAGCCGTCGCTTCGGTTTTGTGCGGACTCTGCGAGCTGCTCCTCCTGACTGTGTGAGTCCCAGGAGAGGACTTCTACAGCATTCTTCACGAGAGACTTGCAACGTCTGTGAACAGTCGTGTTGAGCCGGACGTGGCCAAAAGAAAGAAAAGAAAATAATAACACATTACATATTTATATCGTAAATTGTATGCCTAGTGTTACGGCGTGCTT
>CM031624.1:23593296-23666346 GCA_018398815.1 Conus ventricosus
GTTATCTAACAGCATTTGGCAAATTTATTTACCTGCCCTAGGCGAATACAGACCCACTTGACCAATACCGAACGCCATCAATGGATCTTCTTATTACCCTCTGATAGATTAGCGAAAAGATTTAAGTACGCACTTACAGTCATTGACAGCTTCAAGATACAAAGATGCGAACCATTAACACAAAAGAGTGCTTCTGTGTTGCTGTTGCCATACAGCTGATATACCAGCGAGGCCCCTTAACTTTCCCTCGCATGATTCAAGTCGATGATGGAAAAGAATTTAAAGGCCAAGTGAATCAATTATTGTTAAAACATAGAGTTACCATTAAAAGAGGCATTCCGGGAGTTCACAGATCACAGGCTTTAGTTGAAAACTTTAACAAACAGTTAGCTGAAAGACTTTTCTCCTACCAGTATCACAGAGAGCTTATTGACAACTCTCGCAACACAGAATGGGTTAGAAGACTGCCCTCAGTTTTGCGCGCAATGAATAATGAAGAATTTAAAGGGCTAAAGCCAGTACAAGCAATCAAAAGAAAAACAATAAATGTTGTTGAAGGAGAGTCTTCATCCGGCAAACTATTACCGTTTGGTTTGAAAGTAAGGTACCTTTATTTACCGGGGGAAGCAGAAGGGGACACTCGCATCAGGGCAACCGATCCAGTTTGGAGTGTTGACCCGTATGAAATAAAAAGAATTGTAAAGATGAATCCGCCCGTGTATTATTTACGAGAAACTGACACAACAAAACAACCAGCTCCTCAAAGATCTTTTGCGAAGGAAGAACTGCAGATAATCCCGCCGGCACAGTTCCGCTTTAATTAATTTACGGTTCTCCAGTGCCCGATTGCATATGAAAACTCTGGATTAACAAACACCCGTTTTGTGTTTGTTCTATCTAATGACTTCTTTGTTACAACTGTTGTGTTGATCTCATGTAGATTAGATCGTAGTTTTACGTTGTCATGATGAAAAGTCTTATTGCCAAACAATGCTTCTTTGTAGTTGTCATGTGATATGTTTGACTGCACAACGCTGCGAGATATTCCCTTTGCTTTCTTAATGATTTTCTCCTGGCTCGAAATACTGTACATTTTTGACCTTAACCCCACATACTCCTTGATCACCTTTCCAGATAATTCATCCTTCATCTTTCCAAAAACCTTTTTGTTAGTAATTGAATGTAAAGGCGAACCCTTTGGGAAAAATGGGAAGGGGTTTTAATCCCAAATCCTGATGCCCTTTTTGCCATTTCCCCCTTTTCCCTTTGTCTTTATAATGACTCCGTAAAATATCTTTTAAAAAAACTGTCTGTTACTGTTTTTAAAAGTACTCGGGACTCGGGATACGATGGCTTAAAGAAACTAAAAAAAAACTCTAACATAAAAAAAGTTTTGAAAAATTCTAAACAGTAAAACCCCAATAAATACAGGTTTGCCCTAATTTGACTTTCTTTTTTTTCTTCATTATGCCCAAAAGTGATCATAAAATTTTTCTTCTGAACCCTTTGTTTAATTTGGTTTTAAAAGTTAGCTTAATTGCTTCATTTCTCTGGTGCCCAATCTGACATCTTTACGTTTGTGGGGATTCTCCATAGTTTTTTTCCGAAACAACGTTGTTCATCAGTTTGAAAAAGTCTTTTTCTGAAGCATTGTGGATTTTGTTCTGAGTTCAGTGTTTTTCATGATGTTTTTGGTTTATTGAACGTTTTTGATCAAAAGAAATTTAAAGCGAGGGAACACCCCTGTCAACTTAAAACCCCTTGCCTTAAAAAAAATTTTTAAAAAGTCGTAATGCCAGACAATTTTTTTTTCCCCCCCCGAAGTTTTGGCACAAGTTTAGGCGGTTCTCTTGGACCATTTTTTGACTTTTTTGCTGCAAAAGGGATAGTCTTAGGCGGTCATGGAGTTCCGGGGGTTTTTCTAAGTCAATTTCCCTAAATGAAGCCCCCGGTTTTGATCAGGCTTTAAAACTGTTAAAACCCATTTTAAATTGCCTTTTAAAATATTATTCGAAACCTGTGTACTTTTTAAAATTTACGAAATGGAAGTGATTCCCGCCATAGGCCCATCCTTTACAGATTGTTTGCATTTTAAATTTTCTTTAAAAAGGTTGGGACCTTTTACTCGGATCTTTAATCCCCAAAGTATTTTTTGGGTTTTGTTTTTCGTTTTTGGCGCCCGCCATACAAATTTCCCCAAACGAAATTTCCGTTTCAATCACTAAACTTTGGGGAAAAAACCCGAAAATTAAATCAATCGATTTCCATTTAAATTTTTAAGAAAGCGCCCCCGCTCATCCCGGGGGTGCGAAATATAAGGGCCAGGTTTCCAAACTGTAATGTTTCATGCAGGTCTTTCTGAATTTTAAAAGACGCCCGCCAACAAACAAAACTCTCCCAAAATTTTGAACAGGGATAGTCCCCCATCGTTTTACATTTCAAAAATTCGGGCCACGATTTTTGGCATGCTGGAAAATGGGAAAGGTCGCTGATGCCCTTTTTCCCTAAGCTAAAAAAGGAACGCGCCTTTAGGGGGAAGCGTCTCTTTTGTAAAAATTTTCCCCCAATGTTAATGAAAAACTCAAAAGGGAAAAAAAACCCCTTTTAACAAGCGTTGGGTAAAATTTATTCTTGTTATTGGGCAGGACTTTAAAGGGGACATGGGCCAGTGCCTCAATGAGCCCATCATGTGTTCATGGGAGTCGTAAAAAAGAAAAATTTTTTTTTGATTAAAGCACATGTACTTTTCTGGGGACGTGCAATGCCTGACCCCCAAAAAGCACCGGGGTCTACTGTTTTTCATTATAAAGATGAGATCGAAACCCCTCGAAAGTTTTAAAAAATTTTTGGCAGCTTCCCATGTCTTTGGACCCAAATTTAGTTGAAGTTTGCTTTTACTGTGTGCTGCCCTCTGAACTTTCCACTAATGTGATCATGGTCTTTTTACTGGGGGGGTTTAAAACCTTTTGGGGGCGTTAGCTCTAAACCGAAAATTCCAACAATGCTTGGCTGGTCTACGGGTTGTTGGTTTTCCCCGGCCCCATTAGTTTTTCAGATAAGTTTAGATTATTAGAACGGGCGTTACGCATTTTGCTGCATGTTTTTTAAAGAATGTTTTCGGGGCAGCATCGGGTCCCCCTATAAATTCTGGTTCTGAATAAACCCCCATCCGCCTGCAAAAAGGGAAGGAAATAAAAAAATTGATGATTACTCTTTTAAGACTTTTTTTCAAAGTTTTTGGGCGCGGGGGCCCTTAAAAGGGAACAAGGATTTGATTCAAAGTCTGGGGTAAAAAACATATGGAAAAATTTGCAGTTTTTTTTTTTTTTTAAACAAAATCTTTAGATCCAGGTGGGGGGGGGGTTAATTTAGTTTTTGTAAAAACGGGTCTACAGAATTTTTTTTTTACAATGTTTTTATGTTCACTCGCAGTTTGGGGAAACAGAGGGAATTCTTTTTAAAACCATTTTTGCAGAATTTTGTTTTTTAGGTTTGTTTTAGTTAACCAATTAATTATCATTGGGGCGTATAAATTGTGAAAAAGGGGAAACCCCGTGGTAAAAACTTTGGGGAAGTAAGTCAACAAAATTTTTGTCTGGTTCGCCTATTGTGGGACTGGTTTTTGGGACATTTTAAATTGGCGCCAAATTTGTTCCTCATCCCATGTGTTTAAAATTAAACCCGTTATTGGGTTGTTTTGTTCTTAAAACCGTAAATTTGGGTCTACACAAAGGGAAAAAGGATTTTCCCTTTTGAAGTTAAGATCTTTGGCGTTTTGGGCCGTTTGTTTTTCACTCATCTTGCGGTTCGCGGACATGATGCACCCTTTGGGAAAAACCCGCACCACATGAAAAAACATTTGTTGTCTGTTTTTTTAAAATGTTTAAAAACTGCCTCTTTAAACCCAACTCCCGGGGGTAGGGAATGTAACCCCTTGGGCCTACAATCGGGGCATACTTACCTTTTTTAAATCTAATCTCTAAGATTTGCCCTCTGCCCAACCAAAAGGCCTCTCATTTTACCCTTCTTAAACAGCACGTCAAACGTTAAGCTTTCGTTTGCCCAAGGGTTTTAAATTTCATTATGAGAAAGAATAGTCTGCTGTTTGGGGTTGAAAACCCGATTTAGTTTTCTTCATTTATTTTTAAAATAGTCGTTTTAAAACACTAACTTTATTTTAAACGGCGGGTCTATTGTTAGTTTGCCTGGAATTTTGGAAAAAATTGCAGGTACAAACTTTCCCTTTTCGTTTTTTGGGGTTTAAATTGACCCCTAAAATAAAATATCTTTCCCATGCTCTTGAAAAAACGCTTCTCTCGACCCTTTCCCTTAAAACCCAATTTCGCTTGTCCTTCATTTATCTTAAGCCATGCTGTCTTTTTTTTTCTAAGCCAAAATATTTTTTAAATAAAAAAAAAAAAATACTTAATCAGAACCAATATCCCCGGTTTTTTTTTGGCTTAGACCCCATAAACTAAAAAAAACACCCTTCGGTGTTTTTAAATTGTGAGCTGTTTTAAAAACAGAGTTTAATGTCTCTTTATTTTTTTTAAAAGCTTTCCTTTTTTACCCTTGCTCGGGGTTGGCGTGAGAAAAACTTGTCACCGCCTTTCTTTGAAGATCAAACTTTTGTCTTTTGTAGTAAATCAAAATGGGCCCTGAAAAACCGTTTAAAATTTCCTTCATCCGTGATGTTTAAATTTCAACAAGCGCTTTATTTTTTGGGCTTTTAAAAACGAACTAAGTTTAGCTTTTAAAGGTTAAACCATAGCGGGTGTGCTTTTGGAGTTTTTTTTTTATTTTTTTGCTAGAAAAGCCCCCTCGGAAAAAGGGGAAACACAGCCCGGAGCAAAAGAAAACCCTAGAGGTAAAGCTGCGGGGGTGCCCCTTTTCCCCCGTTGCTAAGAGCCCAAAAACTCGTTCCTGCTGTTTAGGGCGTTAAGTCGATGTTTCCCCAGTTTAACATATGAAACAGCTTTAAAAAGGAAAGCATTTTTCCTTTTTTTTGGGGGTTTTTTCTGTATTTTAAAAGGGCTTGCCCCTTAGTACTTGCGGGCATTTGCGAAATTTTTGGGTTTAAATCTAAAGGTTTTTATGTTAGGGGTTTCTTTAACAGAAATTTGGCCTCCCTATCTCTTCTTTTGGGGGCCCGCTGTGGGCCCAATTTTTTTTTAAACCCTTGAACAGCCCAGTTTTTTTATAAAATGAAAAAAAATTTTAAAGTTTAATAAAATTTTTAATCTTTTTCCCCCTCGAATATTCAGTTTGGCACAAAAATAAAAACAAATGAAAACATTTTAAGGGGCGGTTTTTTTTCGGCTTTTTCTTCTTTATAAATTTTAAATTGTTTATTACGTCTCCCCTTTCTTTTTTTTCCCCCGTTCCATACAATTTTAATCCCTGTTGACCTTAGGTCAATCCATAAACCAAAATTTTGTTGTTAAATAATCTCGAGTCTAACCTGTAAAGATTTTTAAATCTTTAGACACTGGGTTTCTGTTTTTGGGGATTTCAAACCCCCCCCCCCCAAAAAATTTTCCCTTATTTCGTCAAAAGGGTTGTTTAAGGTTTTTTAAGGGCCCGCAAAGCGTAGTTTTGGGTTAGGACTCCCGGGAAATTTGTTTTTGGGCTTTTTCCCGTTTTTTTTGGTTTTAAAAATTTTTAAACTTGCTCTTTTGAACGGTTCTTCATTTTCACACAGCAAAAAAATTTCCCTTTTAAAAAGCGATCTTGCTGCGACGCAAAAAAAAAAATTCCCATTTAGTGTTGCCCTGCTTCTAGGATATGTTGTATGTTTAAAAATCACCCCTTTCGTAATATTTTGGAAATTTTTTGTCTGAAAATTGTTTTCAATCACCCTTGCAAAGTAAAGGGTTTTGCAAACAACGTAAAACTCAAAAACAGATGTCAAAAATCCCTGTATTTTGGGTTTCCCGGTGTCGGATAAATCTGATTACGCGTTTGTATTCAAAAAAGGGGTTTTATTAATATACAATCTTTTTTTAAATGCCCCTTTGAAAGTTGGGTCCCTCGCTTTTAACAATAAAAATCAAAGGGGAAAGGAAAAAAACGATTTCCTTACGAAAATTTCGTTTAAAACCCTTTTTTGCTGCTTTTAGACCTGAGGCGAGTTCGGCCCCCTATTCAAAAGTTTAGTGTTTTCTTCATTTTAAATTCCTTGAAACGAAAGTTTCAGCCCTTTCGTTCCCGGTTGGGCCATGATCAGAATAGGTTAAAAAAAAAGCCCGCTTTAAAGTAAAAAAAAATATTTTTTGGGCCCCCAAAGTTTTATAGAATTTTTTTCTTAAACGATTGCCCGCCCCAGATCTGCAAAAACTGCCTGTTTGGGTCTGTTGTTAAAAAAATTTCGAGCGTTTATTTTAAAATTTAAGACGCGCAGGGGCCTGGCACAATCATTTTCATCCGCTCCTGGGGTCGGGGAAATTTGACGTAAGAATTTGTCTGCATCAATAGTAGTTGGTTTATTTGGAACGAAAATTTTTCCGCTTATTTCCCTTCACGCCAAGGGGCTTTTTTTCAGTTTTCTTTTCCCGGGTTTAAAAGAATCGACCCTTTGTACTTTTTTCTGGCATTTTTTTTGAAGGGCAAAATAAAAATTTAATTTTTTAAAAACATGGCGGGGATTTAAAAGGGTGAAAAAGGGTTATTTTTTTTTTTGATCGTGGAGACGACATGAGGGGGGGGGAATTGTTTCCCTTTGACAAAAAACCCCCAATCGCTAAACCGCTTAAATTGCAGCGTGAATTAAAAAATACGGTCGGAGCATTTTACAAAATTTTTGGGGTCAAGAACCTCCCGAATTTATGCCCCAAATGATTTTAAATTTAAAAAAGAGGGGTCTTTTGTCTGTAAAAAACGAGAAAGGGGGCAATTTGTTCGGCTTACAACAAAAACCCGCCCCTTAAAAGTTTTTGGGCCGGGGGTTCAATTGAAATAACTCAGGGGGAAAAGGATCAAAACGCCTTGGCATTCTAGAAAAAAATTTAAAGGGGGCCGGAAAGGAAAGTTGCTAAACTTCAAAACACACTACAAAACCCCCCGCCAAAAACCAAATGCAAAACATGGAACTTAAAAAATTTAAAAATCAATCCAGGCGAATTAAAAAAATTTAAAATAGAAGCAGAAACCATTTTCAGAAGAAACGCGTTAAAAACTTTAAATTGTTCCCCTTTGGGCCTATGGAGAAAAAGGGCCCTTTTAATCGTACTTTAAAAACCCAATCAGGGGGGAATTAACAAACAATTTAGAAAAAACTAGGTGAACTAGATGAGCAAAATAAAAAAAAAAAAAGAAAAAACTCGTTGGGGCTGATGAGGGCCAAACTTAGGCCCATGATATTAAAGAAAGAAAAAACCCAAAAGACTAAAAGATTTTGGAACAAGAAAGTTCAGAAGACGAAGTGCGTCTACAAACCGGGAAAACCCTTTACAATCAAGTGAGCAGAAAAAAGGGAAAAAAATATCCAAAAGAATTTTATTGAGCACACACTAGCAGAACAAATACAAACACTGTTTAGAGAGCAAGGAGTAACATTAGAAAGGGTTTTTAAAAAAGGGCCTTAGGATTTGCAAAAAAGGTACCCTGGTGATGGTATTACAGGCGGTGGTGGTGGCAAATTTTTAGTCCCAAACCGTCCCCAAAATCACCTGATAAATCAGGGTTTAAAAAAAAAACTTGTTTCATCTTGAAAAATTTATTAAAAAAATTAGCTGGAAAAAAAGGCCCGTGGAGGGTTTTAAACCCGGGGAAATTTTGGGGGAGTATTGTCGCTGGTTTTTGTTACTGCAAGCAAAGTAGTTGGTTTTATGGCCGACCCTTAAAGGGGCATTAGCTCTCTTTAATTTGGGGTTTTAATTTTTAGTAAGATAAAGACCAAGAAATTTCCTATGCCATTTAAATTTCCAAGAAAAAAAGCGCTGCCCTTTTCATTTTCCCGGGTCATCGCGAAAAAAGGTCTGCGGCTTTGTTAGTTTTAATGTTTTTTTTTTTTGGGGGGTTTTGGACTTCGGGAATTAGATAAACTTAATCTTGGGTGTTTGTTTACTGTTTGGGAAAATTACTGGTCAGAATTTAGGGCTTTTTTCCCCCAAACCTTCTGTTCATTCCCTGCTAAAAAGAATTTCATTATTATGGGTTTTTATTATTCCACCGGGAGTTTTTGGAGGTCAAAAGGGCAGCATGTATAAACCAGGGGCCAACAGCAAAGTCTACTTTCGATTTTGGGAAAAATTGTAAAACTTTTTTGGTTTCTTTTAATATTTTTAAAGGAAATAAAACTTTTAAATTTAAATTTGGGCGCCCTTCTAAATTTGTAAGATTGTTTTTGTGCGTCAAACCCGGGTAAAAGGGGTCAGTTATGTTGATCTTTGCCTGTGTTTTGCGCCCCCTAGCAAACCCCAAAAAGTAAATGGGGAATAGAGTCTTTTTAATTCGTTCTTTTCCCGCTCTAGTTGGGCCCCCTTAAAAAAGGTCAAAATAAATTTTGGGCCCTTGCGGGTTTTTCCCTTTTGGCTGAAAGGGACCCAGGCTGAACATTTTTGGCCTTTAAAAGGGGAAATTTTTGAAAGGGGGAAGCCAGTCTTTGTTATACTTTTTTGTGCGTCCCCCGGGAAAAAAAAAGGTCCCCTTTAGGCCATGATTAGGATCCAACTTTTGTCAAAAAGCCTGTCTTGATTTTTAAAAATTTTGAATTGGGTTACAAATCCTTTCAAAAGCCTTCATTCTTTTCTGTTGCTAATTTGGATTAAATGGTTTGTAAATTTGGGTAATGGCGCTTGCAGTTCAGCCCCAAAATACGTCTAAAGGGGGTGTAATAAAAAAAATTGAATTCGGGTAAATGGGAAAACCCCCCCCTTTCCAAACAAAAAGGTTCCCCCAATGGTTTTTGTTTTTTAAAGGGGTTAAATGCTGGGGCCAAAAACGCCACCCAAAAAACACCCTTTTTTGTTGGGGGAAAATTTTCCCGGGGGGGGGGGGGGGGGGGGGGGGGTGGGGGGGGGGGGGGGAGGGGTGAAAGGGGGGGGGGGGGGGGGGGGGGGGGGGTTTTTGGGGGGGGGTTTGGGGGGGGGGGGGGGGGGGGGATTTTGAACGCCCCCTCATTTTATTTGTTCAAAAAATTTTTGGAAAAATTAACAACTAAAGGGACGCCCTTCTTTTTTTAAAACCCTTGCTTTTGGTAACATTGGGGGGGGAAAAAAGGGTTTCGCGCTCCATGAATTTTTTACAAATTTTTGTAGGGTTTAAAATATAAGGGGAAAAAAAAAAAAAATAATAATAGGGTTTCTAAAAGTTAAAAAAAGAAAGGAGACAACTTACCCATTTAAACCAAAACCTATGGTTTACGGGTTTTGCTCGTTTAAAAAAGCAATAAAGAAACTTTGACATTACTTCCCCCAAACTTAACAAGGGCAAATCAAAAAATTAAGTTTTCAAACCTGAAAAAAGAAGTGTACATTACCTTTTTGATTTTTGAGTAGCTAAAATGTTGGGCCCTTTCCCAGTGACAATCTTTAGATTTAGAGTTACACCAGAAAAAACCTATTTTATAGGGAGAAAACCTCGATCTTGCATTACTTTCATTACTCTATGTTCATTTGGATGAGCTGAGCACGGATAAAACTTTTTATGATGGAAGGCCCTCCACTGTTTTAAGAGCTCTTCCCGGGCAGGGAAAAACAGCATATTGCGATTTTGAAATTAAAAACAATTCCCTAAATTTTTCGTTTAAAAGATTGGTTTTTTGGGGGGGTTGGATCATT
Organism: Conus ventricosus; assembly: GCA_018398815.1. Lineage (NCBI taxonomy): Eukaryota > Metazoa > Mollusca > Gastropoda > Neogastropoda > Conidae > Conus > Conus ventricosus. The sequence goes on from CM031624.1 coordinate 23,603,076, forward strand.
TTAAAAATAAAAATCAAAGACAAAAAAAGGGAAAGTCGTGAAATGTGTTTAACCCCGCACATTTTTTTGGGAAAAAAAAATAATACCTACTAAAAAAAAATGTCGCGTGGGCCCGAAAAACCAGGAGTTTTCATTAGCCCCCTGTTTAGGTGTATACCCTTTTGAATTAAAAAAACCTTTTCAGACGTTGCGGACTTTGAACAGAATGGTGGTAGGCCCTTTTATGGGGTTTTTAGTACACCAAAAATGGGGATTATAAACGCAAAAAGGTTTAAAGACAACAAAAAGGGTTTCCAAACTAGAACCAAAAGCAATCTAGAACAAATAATGTTTGGCCCGTAGAATATAAAATAGTTCGGAAAAAACCCACCTCAAATTTGGGACTTTTGAACCCCTATTTAAAAAGGGGGAAAAAAATTTGAATTCATAAACCATTTAAAATTTTTTGACCGCCAAAAAAGGGTTTTAAAAAAAGCATTCAACTCTGGCCCTTTACATTTTAAGTCTTTTAAAACCGGGCGATAATAGTTTGAAAAAAAAATTGAAAAAAACCCGTATGGGGAAAAAAAAGTACATCCTCCACGAAAAGAAACCCGTTTTTAAAAAAAGCTTTTAAAAAAATTACGTTTCTTTCCAAGCCGAAAAAATTTGGGGACCCCGTTTTACCCCTGATTTTTTAAATTTCTGGGGCTTTAAAAAAGGGGGGAAGGGGTGGGGTTGGGGGGCGTTTTTTTATGACCTTATAAAGGAAAATTTAAAATTAGGTGGCAAAAAACCCTTTGACGTTTAAAATTTTTTAAGTTGTTGTTTGTCGTTCTTCACAAAGGCGAGGAATTTTAAAATCATAACAAAAAAGCAACCCAAAAACACTTTTGACTTAAATTTGAAACAATCTTTCAGGGGCTAAATTGGAATTTAAACTTTCACCCTTTTTGCCTAAGGGGTTTTTTATTTTACGAACAAGGTTTTTAAAGGAGATTTAAAAAAAAAAAATAACTTTAAATTTGATTAAATCTGTTAAAAACTAAAGGAGCAAATTAAACTTTATGACAAAAACTCCCATTGCTCATTGGGTTTGTGGGCAGACTGGTTGTGGAAAAAACAATATTTATCCTCGGGCCTTTTTTAAAAAACCCGTTTATCGTTATTTTTTAATCATATTTTGGTTTTCTGTCCCAACCCCTTAAAAAGGAACAAAGCATATCATAATAGAAAGGTTTTTTATGGACAGATGATGACATATATTTAGTTAATCCTAGCAATTTAAAATAAAATGAGTGTTTAGAACAGTTTTAAAACTGTTTGAAGGGGAAAGCAACCCTATTTTATTATTTGATGCCTTTTTCGGCCCGAAAGAGGGCTAGTTAAAAAGAAACCAAATTTTTTCGAAAAATGGCTTTTTAGTGGAAGACATGCTGGGATAAGTGTGTGGATTTTATGGGCCCGAAATATAAAACGGTTTTAAAAGATTTTTGGAAACGTTAAAGGGCTGTAGTTTTAAATTTTAAAATGAAAAACAAACCCCATTTGAAGAAGTTTGCGCGAAAAATTTATGTTATTGAAAAAGACCAGGGAAAAAAAAAAAGATTAAGCAAAATTTTGAAAAACTAAAAGGTTTTGTAAATTTTTTTTTGAAAACGGATAACCCTTTCGCAGTACTTTGTTTGTAATAATCGTTATTTTTTTAAATTTTTAAAGTCTTACCCTTTTCAGAGAACAGGGAAAGGGGGTTCCCGGGTTACTTTTTCGCCCAACTGAGTGGGGGCGGGGTGGCCCAGAATTTCCCCTTTCCCTGTTTTTTTCACCGCCCTTTAAACCCTTTTTGAGGTGGCGGATACCATTTTCATGGTGTCAGAATGTAGAGAGAGAAAAAACCCAAAGACCATGGCAAAAGACTGTCATCTAAGGACACCAGATCCGCTCTTGTCCCAAAAGCAGCAACCCCAGTGGGTGAATGGAGCAAGTGGAAGATTTAAATTTAAAAAATCTTTCTTTTGGCTACTGGCGCCAAAAACAAAGCCCCAAAGTCGTCAAGGTAGGACTTCCTCCTAAACCTTTTGGGGATGAAGGAAACGAAATCTATTCGAATTTTTTCCTACCTTTCCGCCGAGACAACCCGGGAAAAAGCTGACGAAAAACCCCCCAGCAGAAACCCCAAAAGACTACGCAACCGTCCTGCGGAAGTCCGGGCGAATTTTTTAAAAAAAGGGCGCGAAAAACCCCAAATTTATTTCTGAGGGAACAGTTCTGGTATAATCTGCGGGAGAACCGTCCCCGACATTCGAAAGGGGGCTAACGCATGGAAAAAAAAAGCTAGTGCATTTCAAATTTTACAAAAGCGACACGATGGTTAGAGAAAATTGGGATTTCCCCTTTTCCAGACGACATTGCAAAAATGGGAAACTGTTGGGCGTGGGAGCTGGAATCAAACCCTTTAAAAAAAACAGTTTGAAATCTTTCTATAGAGAACTGACGAAAAAAAAAACGGCCCAAAAAACGAAGTCGGCAACAAATGGACCGGCCCCCAGGCTGGGAGAAAAAAGGGGAAAGGGTCATTGTCGGGACAAAAAAAAGGGCCACAATTTAAAAAGGCACGCAGTCATCCAACTGGGGGGGCAGTGAAGACCAATACTGTGGGGTTAAATGCAAACCAAAGACAACCCCATAGGCAAAGGGAAAAAAATGCCCCCGTGCAAAAAAATCAGGGAGAAAAGCAACAAAATGGGACACTTTGCTATTGTCTGCAGGGAAATTCCTTGGGGTAAAAGAGGTACAAAAAAAAAAAACCGCAAGTCGAAAACTTTCTTTGTTGGGGGTGTACCCGAAGAAACCATCAGATCCAGGCTGGCACATCAGGGCTGGGAAAATTGGAAAATTTAGGAACCTCACCTGGGGGTATCGGCACAGGGGCCCAAGTTTTTTTGTGATGCCCCAAACCCCATCTTTTAAACCCCAATGGGAAATTACACATCCCGACCTCAGCTCCTTGGACCTGGAGACCAGCGTCTTTTTGGGTCAAGGGTTTCGGCCCTTTTAAACCCAATTTTCTCAAAGGGAAGACCCACAAAGTGAGAAAGTTTCCCTTGGAAAAAGTCCCAAAATTTCTGCTTTTGGGGGGCCTGCCCCTCCAGGAAAATGGGGGCTGATAAAAGACATTCCTGGTGGATTTACCGGCGTGCCCTCCCACTATGCCAAGCAAAACAAAACACCAAAACGCCCAAAATTTGGGGAAACAGCCCCCTCCGAAGTTCTGGTTCCCAAAAAAAGATGTGAAATGAAAAATCCACAACTCTTTGGAAGACTGGGTGGGAAACCCAAAAAAGAAAAAACATATTGAGCTTAAAGGGCAACCCCCCAAAAAACCCTTTTGTCAGACCGTACCAAGAAAGTTCCCACCCCCCGTTGGAGGGAAAAAGGAAGCAGAAAATTTGGGCAGGGGTGGTCAGAAGCAAGTCATTGAACCGTAGAAACACCAAAGATGGGTTTTGCCCCAATCGTTGTCCCCAAAGCCAAAAAGGGAAGTCAGAATTGCTGGACCCCGACGAAACTGAACACAAGTGGGAAAAAAAAGAAATCTACGCCATGCCCTCGGTTTGGGAAACGTGAACAAAATCGCCCCTGGCAAAGTTTTCTCCAAAAATTTTATTTCAAAACTCAGGGTTTTTCAAAAAAATCAAAACTGGACGAAAGGGGGCTCAAAGCTTACAACTTTTATTACTTCCCTTTTGGGCCCCTACAGGTTCAAAAAAACCCTTTCCCCCGGCATCTCTTTTAGGCCAAAATTTTTAGAAAAAAAAGGGCCAAAATTTTTCAAAGAAGGGGTTTAGGGGGGTACGGGGTCCATAGATGACAACCTTGTCTTTGGCAAAGACAAAGTAGAACCCTGATGCAAAGCTGAAGGAATTCTTGACCCCAGGGGGCACAAAAGGGGGGGGTAAACCCCTTTTTTTTTAAAACTTTGGTTTAAAATTTTAATTTTCCCTCCCCCCCTCGAATACTTTTGGGGCAAGTGATCGTGCCGATGGGGTGAAGGGGATCCAGCAAAAGCCAAGGCCCAAACGCTGATATGAAGGAACCCCGAAATGCAGCAAAATCCAAAATTCCTGGGGGTGGTCAACCCCAAAAAATGAAGTTTTTGTACCCAACCCGGCTGAGAAAAACCAAACCCCTGAGAGAAAATTACTCCGAACAGATTTCAGCATGGACTTGGGGAAACCCGATTCCCGCAAAAAAAACCTTCAAAAAACCCGGGAAACAAAAACTTGCGGGCACCAGTGACTCTTTCTCTAACAGCCCCGACGGGGACGGGAGTTTTACTGAAATCAAGCCGCTTCGGACTGGGGGCTGGGCCCCTTTTCCCCCCGGGCCCGGGCAATGGCATGCCTTCATCCCGTCGCCTATGCAAAGTCGCTCATTAAACCCGGGCCCCAGAGCAGCGGGATGCCAGATCGAAAGGAGGCATTGGCGAATTTCCCCGGGTCTTGAACACGGTCTGACCTGCTCATTTCATGGGTTTTTCCCAGTACAACGGACCCCAAAGGGCCCCGGTACCTCTGTTCTTTTTCCAACGGAAATTGGGCGAAAATGCCCTTTTGCAAACCAGGCATTTCAGGGAAAGGACTGGTGCGGTTTTCCTTCCTTGAGATCTCCCACGTTTCCCCGGGGATGGAGCTTCTTTCTGCAGAAAGCCCCTTTTCAAGAGCCCTTTGCCAACGACAGACCCCTAAGGGCAAAAAACCCGACAGGCCATGTAGAGGCATAAAGCAATTCTGTGCTTTTTGACCTTTCCCTTTAGCGACAGAAGACCGGAAGGGAAAACAAGGGCAGAGCTACGAAGGACGATATCCTCGTGTTTGGGCTGCATCATGTTCAGACTGGCTGGCCAGATTTGACTAAACCCAAAAACTTTCCCCCCCAAAACCTACTTCAATGAGGAGGGGCATGGGTTTTACTTTATGGTTTTCCTACTCCGAGGGAAAAGGGGGCCCTCATTTCCCCTCATCAGTTTTCAAGGGAAAAAAAGTCCTTTCCCAAAACCTCCAGGGGGCATCAAGGAGTCAACAAAACAAAGGAAAATTTTGGGCCCAATCAGTTGGGGGTGGCCTGGCCTCTCCCCGATGGTTTGCAGATGGTGAAACCCCGGCCGGGGGGCACCGGCCCTTGAAAGGCTGGGTGGAAACCCATGAAGGGGACTTTTCCCTTTTTCCCGGGAGACCTTGGTCCGGGTTTTTCCCCGCAGATTTTTTCCCGTTCAAAAGGCAAGCTCTTTCTGCTTGCCCTTGACTAAAAACCCCAAGCATTTAAATGACCCTGGTTTTTCCAAATAGAGTCACAAAAAGCAGAAACAATTAAACAAGAAGAAAAAGATCTCAGTCCCCCGGCACCCAGGGGAAAGGGGCGGGCAGCAACGGGCCGCAGTTCAAGGGAGAAAACTTCAAGTCCTTTTTGGGAAAAAGGGCCTGGGGGTTTGCCCCGTCACATTTTTCCCCCACTATTCCCCCGTCTAATGGGGGGTTGAAACCTGCCGTTTAAACCATCAAAAAGGGCCCCATCAAGAAAACCAAAGATGAAAACCTTTGGTCCTAATTTTTAGGAATACCCCCCTTTCCCAATGGTTTTTCCCCGCCCAGTTAAGCATGGGGCCAGACTCAAAACCAGAACCCCTGCCATCCCAACCTTTTCCCCTTGCCCCCGACCCCCGATTTCAGCGGTGAAGAAGAGGGAGAGAGAGTACCCCGGGGAAAAAATGAAAAACCCGGGCTTCGACAAAGGGCACAGGGGCGTCCCCCCCCCAAAAACCCGACCCCCGGTATGCAGTCTGGTCCCCCCCCTGAAGAAAGAAAAGGGACGTATCCAAACCCATGGGGGCTCCCAAAATCTGTGGTTTATCGGGAAAAATTTGACGGTGGGGCCCCTACGGGAAAAACCGTCCGATAACCGGAAGCTCCAAACCCCCCCCGCAGACCAGTCCAGCCCCGCACACGTACCCCCCCTCTACAGGGCAGCCCCCAATTTTGGAAGAGAGGTGGCCCCCCTACCCCAAAATCCCCCAAAAACGGGACCAAAATCTGGAGAGAGATCCCTGGGCCCGAGCCCCTTAAAGCCCAAAAAACGACGGGGCCAGAAAGGAAAAACCTACATCCCCAGAAGGGGCTTTTAAAAAACCCCTTTCCCCCAAAAATCTGCACGGGGGGCCCCCAAGAAGCCACAGCGCCTCATTTGAACAGTTGTAAAAAAAAAAAAAGAAAAAAAGAAAAAAAAAAGAAGACGCGGTGAAAGGGCCCGGGGCCCCGAAAAGGGAAAAGCAAAAAGACCCCTGGTGAAAGACCCCGGGGCCAAAAAAGGCAAAAGCAAATAAACACGGTTTAAAAACCTGGTGCAGTGATTTACATTAGTCAACACCCCTTTTCGGGTTTAAATCAAAATAAAAATTTAAAAAATTTTTCAAGAAAAGATTAAATCGCAAACACAATTCCCTTTTTAAAACATTTTAATTTTGATTGGGGAAAACTGAAAACTGATTTGATAAAAGGGAAAAAAAAACCCTTTTAAGGTTTTTTAGTCAGGAAAGGAACCTTTAAAAAAAGGGAGAAAAAATAACTTTCCCGGGCCCTTTCAAAAAGGGGAATGTAGTGTTTCGTTTTAAGCATGGACTGGACCGGGAAAGGTATACCAGTTCGGCTCTGCATGGTTTGGGGGCGACCCCATCTGGGACTTCGTTGGGACTTACAAATAAAGTCCATTTTCTTTGGGAAACAGCAAAGCCTTTCCTTATTGAGTGGGGCGGCATACCATTCTAAAAAGCTAAAAAGGGTAATCTCTCACCCGGGCTTACAACCTTTAACAAAAAAGTTAAAGGGCTAGTTGCAAAAATGAGGAGACTGGGAGGCGGGAAAACTAAACAAATTTTTAAAAAGCGTTTTTAAAAAGCTCCGCCGGGAAAAAAGAAGACAAAAAAAACACGAGACAAAAAAATTTCGCGTTTCGGGCCTATTTTGTCTTTCCAAAAATTTTGAGAAACAGAAAAAACAAAAAAACGGAAAGGGAAACAGTCAGTGGAATCAAAAATTAGATCCAAGTTGCAATGTGAGGGGGACTGCAGGGGAAAAACTAAACAATTTAAAAAAAAAATTGTCTTTTTTTTTAAAGGGTCCGCCAAAAACGTTTTAAAAAAACAAAAAAATAAGACAAAACACGACGCGTTTCGAACCCCCCCCAGGTCCCTTTTAAAAAAGAAGACGGGAAAAAAAAAATACCAAAAAAAAAGAAAAGGTAGCAGTCAGTATGATTTAAAGCCCACCCTTGCGCCGAACCCGGGTAGGGGGAAAGATTTTCTCCCTTTATTTTCGTTGGGCTTGAGTTTTTTGCATCTTGCCTGAAAAAGACCTTAAAAAGGTCGAAACACGGTTTTGCTTTTTCTAGTGAATCGTTTCTCTAAAATTTTTCGGGCAGCCCTTTTTCAATACTTTTTAAAATTTTTTGGGGGGGGGGGGGGGGGGGTTGGGGGGAAAAAAAATGGGGGGGGGGGGGGTGGGAAAGGGGGTTTTTTGGGGGTGTTTTTTTGTTTTTTTGGAAAAAAAGGGCAGACAAAAACAAGGGAGGAGGAAAAATTTTTAAAAAAGTACGTAAAAAACCGACTGGGCCCAAAACAGGGCCACAAAAACCAAAGGTACCAAACCCATGCACAACACACAACAAACCAAAAAAAACACACACCACACAACAACACCCCCAAAACCCACACACACACACAGGGCACACACACAACACACGCACACACACAACCCCACCCCCCAAACCCCCAAAAACCCCCCCACCACACACACACACACAACACACCCCACACCAAGGGTGGGCAAAACTTTTATTTCAGTTTTGGGGTTCCCGTCAATTAATTGCCCGGTTCCCTTTTGGGGAATGTTTTTTTCTATGACTCAGGGTGTGTGTGTGTGGTGTGTGTGTTTGGGTGTGTGTGTGTGTTGGGGGTGGGGTGGTGTGTGGGGCGTGCGTGCATGAGTGAAATGGTGTGTGTTTTGTGTGTTTGTGCGTGCGCACGAGAGAGAGAGAGAGAGAGAAGAGAGGAGAGAGAGAGAGAGAGAGAGAAGAGAGAGAGAGATGAGAGAGAGAGAAAGCTCCTTAAAATTCTTACATTGAAAAAATATGAGATGATTTGTTTATGGATATAAATTCTAATGATGAAATTCGTGAGGTTTTGTGTGTGTGTGTGTGTGTGTGTGTGTGTGTGTGTGTGTGTGTCCATTGGTACCTTGAGCTGTGTTGTTTTTGTTCAGCTGTCATTTGTGCCGGTGTCTTGAGGCTGAGTGAGCGCTATTGTGTGTTTATGTGTATTTCGCATTATTTTAGAGTTTTACCTTACTGACTTGTTTCAGTGTGTGTGTGTGTGTGTGTGTGTGGTGTGTGTGTGGTGTGTGTGTGTGTGTGTGTGTGTGTGCACGCGCCATGTGTGCGTACATTTCTGCGTGCGTGTGTGCATGCGTGCGTCTGACAGATTTGTTTATGTAACCCCATGTACCATTTATGTTGTGTGTCGTTTCAAACGCATGATTTAAAGACACACACATAGGCTGACTCTGATAATAACGGCTAGCAGGCAACTGTGACTCGTTACGCACGTGCACATGTGCACCCGTGCACGCGCACATGTGTGTGTGTGTGAGTGACAGACAGAGAGAGGAGAGAGAGAGAGAGTGAGAGAGAGAGAGAGAGAGCTTGTGTTCAAGTGTTTGGATGTTTATCGGTATGTTTGTCAGTATGTGTGCACCGTTGCGCGACGTTTGCTTGCATGCGTATCACTGAGTGTGTGTGTGTGTGTTACTGGTACGCCAGTGCGTTCATGTGGCAGAACTGTTTAATAAGCATAAATCATGTGCTTTTCGTATCACTTCTAGCATACGATTCATCTCAAACTGTGACTGATGATTCAAGAACATTCTTTCACACACATTCACAATCTCTCTCTCTCTCTCTCCAGCACACACTCACACACACACACACACTGGGCTGCGGGAACACTTTGCTTCCGGCAACTCGCAAGTCAAGCGAGGCGTATGGAGAGTTAGTGGTTGGGTGGCTGCGGCATTGTGTTGGACCGATGATATTGCACTGCATCACGTGGTTTGATATGAATCACAACATTGCTGGACATAGTTTCAACACTGCCCTACTCTATAAAACAGTCTCTCATCTCCACACCGCCGTGCGCCTCATCATGTACGCAACTGTGTCTTCAATTGTCCAGGAGTCAAGTGATCCAGGCGTAGCCTGGCGGATGTTGGTTCGTGCGTTCCTCATAACTTGCTAAAATTTGGAAAAGTAATTGAATAGTGCACATACCATAGGTCATGTCACAGCTGTGATGGTACAGGTATTTGTAATATGCATTCACTACGATTAGGTTTTAGTCGATTGTACGATTTGTGCTGATGTTGTGATTATTTGGCACGTTAATGTGTGTGTGGGAAAACATGCGTCGTGAGATTGACAAGAGTAGGTGCACGTCAAAGATTAGATACACAAACACAAGGTTGACCTTACACACAAGCAGGCAGCCGTTCATGGATTGTGAGCACAAATTCAAAATTGTTGCAGATCGACAACTGTATGAAATACAATTTCACAGTGTAATATTTGTTTCGACAGAATTAGCGCCAATGTTTACACGAAGGTGAAAACTTGAGACTTCTTTTATATTTAGTTCTGTGCGACTTTCCTAACTCGCGCATAATGCCCAGTGCACACTAGCGTGGTTCGTCTATATCACGTTTAGTGGAAAGACGTTAAATGAATGACACACACACACTAGCGTGGGATGCTTGGTTTATGACACATACGCTGTTAACACACACATACACGCATCCGATTACGAGTGCGCGCGCGCGCGCGCGCACACACACTCACTAAAAAGTCCATTTCATACATGTACACTTCAAGATCATGAATATATGAATCTAAAAGAAGCAGTTTCTGCCAAGATTAACTCATTAGCTGAGATAGAACAGGAATCTTTAGGATTTACTTTTCCAGGTCGTGCTAATTTTTCTTTGTTGTTGTCATTGTTTCATGGACTTTCTCAGTTTTGTGCGGTAGCAATGCAGCTATCTTTATTTGTGGAAGGAATGGAATAATTGTGCAAGGACTGGGCCCATTAATGATTTAATTGATGCATATATTGAACTGCAGTAGCAGATTCTCTCTCTCGCTCTCTCTCTCTCTCTCTCTCTCTCTCTGTCCTTTTTCTTCTTCCTAAAATACTGGTTCACTCAAAAACGAGTAGGTCACCAGCTCTCTCTCTCTCTCTCTGTCTGTCTAATGGGGTATATGGCCCATGATTATTTCATTTTCAAATGTTTTTTTTCACACCTTATCATGGCTTATTTTAAGACTTTAAAATTTTTTAATCTGTTAATTTTTTTGTTTTTTTTTTTATTTTTTGACAAAAACGTCAGCTGGTCCCAAACTTGATGTTTTTTGTGTAAAACGAGGAATAGTTATGCAGCTTGAATAATGGGTTGCGGGGACGGGATTATCATGCAGTGTGTTTAAGTTGATGCATTGTGAGATTTGATGTAAGTCACGCATCAAAACCTGGATTTTAAATTTTAAAAATTCTATCAAAAACCTGACTCGGTGAGTGGGGAAAAGCTTTACTTTCCGCCTTTTAACCCTTTGAAAGGGCAAAAAACAAGGCTTTACACATTTGAAACCCAAAATTTTTTGTTGGTTGTCTGGCGGGGGCATGTAAAAAACTTGTGTATACTTAACTATAAAAATTTTTAATTTCCCCAGAAAGTGAGACATCATTTTTGACAATATTGTGTTTTTTGTCTTTGTTTAATATTGCCTGACCCTTCGTACAAGCTTTCATGCGGATCTATGTTTTTCAGAAAAAACCCGTCAGTTTGGATTAAAGAATTGTTGGGAAATTTGCCAATTCGTATTCAAATGAGAAAAATTACATTTTTCATGACAAAACACTTTCAAAACCCCAGCCCCTTGAATGGCCCCCTCAACCTTTCCCCAACGCATTTGCCAGACCCGCTATGCAAATGACTTCGTTGGCCCCAAAACAGTGCGGTTGTGGTGGTGGGGGCGGCCTGAAAAAATTCCCTTTCCCCAACCCGCATTCAAACTTGGTTTGCAGCTGTAAATCCCCCCGATCAAAACTAAGTAAATTGCTCTGAACAGCCGTGGATGGAAAAAATGATGAGGGGTGAACGACCCATATTTCTTTAAAAAAAAATTTTAAAAATTTTTTTTATTGTAAAAAGACAAGTCAAGCTTTAAATGAGACTCGTAGAGCAAAGTAAATCAAAGTTAGAATTAGGGGTTTAATTTTTTGCAGTTTTGATTTTGAAGGTTTGTATTTTGTCTTTGTTTTTGGTGGTAACTTAGAACTGTATTTTTTTATATGTAACCTATGTTTAAGCTCCTCCTTTTACCTGGGGGGTAGGTGTGTATAAATTTTTGAAAAGAAATTTCATCATTTTTATTATCTCATATTGGAGTGTAAAACACTAAACAGAATGGTGGGCTTCTGAGTTTGAACCCAGATGTATTTTCCTTGCATATCAATGGATAAAGTATCATTTTAAAGATAATTTTTATTTTATTATTAGTAGTATTATTGTTATCATTATTGTTGTTATTGTTATTATGATATTATCATTACATAATTATTACAATTGTTATTGTTATTATATGATTATCATTTTTAACGTGGTGACAGCCCTGATGTGGCCCTTTGCGGTCGGCTGGGCTATAATAAGCAACATTATCTTATCTTATCTTATGATTATCATCATGATCAGTTATTTTTCTTTTCTTCCTTTTTTTTTTTTTTTGCGTGACAAGATATTTTGCATTTTTTCTGAATTTCTTGGTGAAATTACACCGACAGTGTGTTGGCTCGGAGGGCTGGATGGACTATAGTCGATACACAATAAACAGTGGAACTGAACTGGAGACGCAGCAAGATGATGTCTGGGCGGACAGGGATGCAGATGCTGACCACGCTGGTGACTCACAAACAGGAAACACTGCAGTATCTGACGGTGGACAGCACCACCTACCTCCACTGGAGAACCCTGGCTCGTAGCTTGCATCTGTCGTCCGACTGCGATGTGGCCATCTTCCTTCTCCAGCAGTGAGTTGCCTCCATGCGTGTATGTGTGTGTGTGTGTGTGTGTGTGTGTGTGTGTGTGTGGTGTGTGTGTGTGTGTGTGTGTGTGTGTGTGGGTGTGTGTGTGTGTGTGTGTGTGTGGTGTATGTGTGTGTGGTGTATGTTGTGTGTGTGTGTGGTGTGTGTGTGTGTGTGTGTGTGTGTAGAACTAGTGCGGGAAGTAGATGAAATATTGTATTATAAGAGAGAGGAGAGAGAGAGAGAGAGAGAGAGAGAGAGAGAGAGAGAGAATGTGTGTGTGCGTGTGTGTGCGTGTGTGTGTGTGTGTGTGTGTGTGTGTGTGTGTGTGTTGTGTGTAGAACTGCTAGAAGTAGCAGATGAATTTAAGTGTGACATGTAGTACATTGTATTATAATGTACATGTGGTTGTGTGTGTGTGTGTGTGTGTGTGTGTGTGTGTGTGTGGTGAGCATGTGTGTGTGTGAGTGTGTGTGTGTGTACGTGTGTGTGTGTGTGTGAGTGTGTGTGTGTGTGTGTGTGTGTGTGTGTGATACTGTGTATGTTTGTGTGTGGTGTGTGTTGTGTGTGTGTGTGTGTGTGTGTAGAGTACTGGAAGTTAGCAGATGAATTAAGTGTGACATATAATACACTGTATTATGAGTGTGGTGTGTGTGTGTATGTGTGTGTGTGTGTTGTTTGTGTGTGTGCGTGTGTGTGTGTAGAAGTGTTGGCTGTGGTGGAATGAATATGTGTGTTGCATAGTACACTGTATATAAAGTGTGTGTGTGTGTATACAGTGTGTGTGTGTGTGCGTGTGTGTGTGGTGTGTGTGTGTGTGTGTGTGTGTGTGTGTGTATGTGTGTGTATGTGCATTTGTGTGTGTTGTATGCATGTGAGTGTGTGCGCACATGCGCACATGTGTGTGTGTGTGTGTGTGTGTGTGTGTGTGTGTGTGTGTGTGCTTGTGTGTGTGTGTGTGTGTGCGTCACTTGGTAGTGTATTGGTGGGATATACGTGTTTCTGTTCAGATATTCATTATTTTTAAAGTTTCACCCATTTTCATGTGATCTTCACTGTGTATTACTTCTGTGTGTGTGTGTGTGTGTGTGTGTGTGGTGTGTGTGTGTGTGTGTGTTTTCTCCATTCACTTTTAAGAAGACCCATCTGCAGCTATTGTAATTATTCTGTGAGATGGATAAAATTTTGAACTTTGTTGTTGTCTTTTTGTTTGTTTTGTTCCCGTTTTATGTTTAAGGATTCATTTTAATACTTTAACACCAGGAAAATGTTAACTAGAACCCCCTGAATCCATTAAAAAGACGATCAGTTTAATACATTACAAATGAAGTGTTTAAATGTTAATTCTTTATTTTTTTTTAAAGAGGGGATATCATTTCGGCAAGTTAATGAACCAACAAGATTACAGGACAAAACATGATGCATTCAGCCTCTTGGATCTTCTTCAGGCAAAACAAACAACATTTAGGACAGTGAAAACGAAGAACGAGCAACCACTTGTCTTCTTATATTCGGTGCAAAATGTGTGTTGAATGTGAAGAAATAAATTGCGCTGAATATGAGAAGGTACGTGGTTGCACATTCTTCATTTCATTGTTCTAAATGTTTTTTTTGCCTGAAGACGACCAAGAGTCGAAATGCATCATGTTTTGGCCTGTAATCTGTTTGTCTGTATTGCCTTGTGGAAGTGACATCCCTTCTTAGTTCTTTTCAAAATTTGCTTCAGTTTCTGCCTTCAGTTGCCTTGCTTTGAAACTAAGTTTAAATGCTAATTCTGCCCATTTGAGAGAGGTTGTGATTAGCGTCACATGAGGACTGTGTTGTTGGCAGCTATGAGAAGACGGCCAGCTGCAGATGACCCAGTGTGTGACATGTGGAGCTCGGTGGTGCAGTACTGCGTGCCCTGCAACATCTAATGACGCAGCCACCACCACCCTTCCCCCACCTCACCCTGCCCCAGGATGGTGCTGCCCTCTCAGTGTGCGACGAGTCCATGTTGTCGTCAGACACCATTCTCCTGGATTTGGGGATGTTGTCGAGACGGATCAGTTCCTGTTGCAGGACATCGCTTTAAGGTAAGTGTATAAGGCGGTGCTGTTGGAGAGTAAGAAGGAGAGAGGTGGTGGAGGGTGAGGTGAAGGGGTGGGTTGTGAGTGTCTGGTCACAGTTAATCTATAGCGAGTTGTCAATGGGAGCTGATAAGATTGGGTAGGGAAGAGTGGTGTCAAGCCTGATGAATGATGGGAATTTGTGTTAAGATTTTAAAATCATCTACCATTGACCCCCTCTATGCCCTTCCTCTGACCCCACCATCTCCCTTGATTTTCCAAAAGATTTCAGCTGAAGCATAGAAAAATGTTTAAAAACAAACTTTGAAAATGATGATAATTGAAGCTCGAGGGACAGCTGAAAAGGATGCTGGAATGCACCAGATTTGATAGATTATAGCCACTTCTGGTAATATTTGAGAAAAATACCATTGTTTATGCACAGACTTAGAAACGAGGGTAATTGAAGGGGAAGTGACGGCTGAAAAATGATGCCTGGAATTCAGCAGAGTGCGTAGATTCTAGCGTCTTGATATTTTGAGAGAATATTGAACGCTTATAAATACACAAGCTTAAAAATAATGATAATTGAATAATAATAATAATAATAATAATAATAATAATAATAATAATAATAATAATAATAAAATAATGAATACTTATATAGCGCCTATTCTCGGCTAGAGGCCAAGCTCTAAGCGCTTTACAATCAACACTCGTTTACACAACGGGCTGCCTACCTGGGTAGTGCTGACTGAAGAGCTGCCAGCTGGCGCTTCATTCAGTCGTTTCCCGTTACATCCAGTCAGTATCGTTCAATATCGATCACTCATTTTCCTTACTTTCTTCATCTTTCAATTTCTCACGCAGGGTGTGCATGCTATATGTAACGTGTCATCCATACCAACGGCCAAACTGGCCTACTCTTCCGAAAGTTGGTGATGGGATTTTACGTGTGTGCAAGATATGCGTGCGTTCCACACACGGAACCTCGGTTTATAGTCTCATTCGAAGGACTGTGTATGGGAAATGGAGTCAACCAATGTTAACTCCGAGGGAAAAATCCCCTGTACCGAAACGCCCCGCGGGGGTTCAAACCCGCAACCCAGGATTACCAAGATTACGAGTCTGGCGCTCTACCAACTGAGCTATTCGGCCCGGCTTGAAGAGGAAGGACGCTGAATGGATGCAAGATTGTACGATTCTAGCTGCTTTTGCTCACATTTTGAGGGATACAGGAGCGGAGGGGGGGGGGGGGGGGGGGGGGGGGGGGAGCAAGCTGTCATTACAAGGCTGGTACTTTGAGTGTATTTTTTCCTCACAAGTTTTCTCTTGTTTTATGCCTCACAGACAGGGACTATGGAAATATATGATAGTGCAGCCAGAATCGTCACATTAGTTACCATCACATGGCCATTATTGTTTTGACTTAATGACAGTTGCCACACACAATTCCTTTTGCTTCCACAGATGGATAGCAAGGCAGACAACTCCACGACGGATGGGGAGAAGGGAGGATCATATCGGCGATACCTGTCATAATGGGACGGTCAGGGGGGATAAGCCGTGGGCAGACAGAGGAGCCCAAGAGCAGGGCGGGCCTAGCCGGCTGAGGATGCTAAGGGGAAAAGTTCACCAAGGAAGGGAGACAATCCTCAGTCTTTCTTTGCCGTCCTCTTCTCAGAGTCAAAAGGCCAAGTCGTTGCTGACACCGATGTCCTGCATAAGATAAAACCCGGGTGCAGAAACCTGGAGCATCTGCACCATCACAGTGTCGTGCATCAAAGGGGGAGCACTCCCGTCTTCTGTGTCTGTGGCACCTCTGACAGCGCAGAAAGCAGTCGAATCTCTGCCTTTGGTACCAGCCTCCGTGAATGTGGCAGAATCTACACTGTCCTCATTGGCATGCAAGAGAGAGAGGGGAATGCACTTTCGCTCACTGGGGCCTCGAAAGAGCGGCAGTTCTTTGACTTGTGAGCACCCATTTTGAATGTGTGGGAAACCTTGCTGCTGTCTGTGCTGCCTCAGAAAGACGCAGAAAATCGGCCGTCGTCGGCGACACTCCAGAAAGCGGGTGTACCCCTTTCAGAGGCATTCCGACAGAGGCACAGGGTCACCAGTCTACCCACAAAGACACGGTCACAGACCATTTCAGCGACGACGCCCACAAAGTGGAAGGTCTGCCTTCCCTCAGAGCCCTGCTGAGAGAGGCACAGCGTCGACAACCTGCGGCAGTTCCTCAGAATGAAACGGACAGTGTGTTGTCCACAAAGGTGTGCCAGACAGAGGCAGGATCTCTGCCTTCCCCAAAAGTCTTTGGCAGTAGCTTTACCTGAGGGGTCAGCCTGGAGAAGTCTCTAGGGGATCAGCCGCCCGCTGCCAACACCCGGCTTGATGTCACCAGTGCACGCCGTCAGAAAACAGAAAGTGTCATGAAATTGGAAGAGTCCCAGACATTTAGCGGGGTGGAGAAATTGGAGCAGCAGAGATGGTAAAGCCTGTGCTTGTTTGGTCATGTGTGTGTGTGTGTGTGTGTGTGTGTGTGTGTGTTTCGAGGAGAGAGAGTGGGGGTGAGGCTGAGAGAGCTTTTTAAAGCATATAAAAGTTCTGCCTGTAGCATTATTCGTTTAAGAGAGAGAATTAAGCTTAGCTCACCGGGACATCATCCGGAGGGGTGGGGTTAGCTTGTGCTAGCTCTGCAAAAAGCAGTTCTTGTCGTCATGTAAAGGTTGTTAGGTCAGTAAAGGTTGTAGGAGGAGCACGGTAACCTGTGTATGTTAGATCAGAACAGGCGTCATGAACTTTGATGAATTGACTCAGCAGCTGTTCAGTGTTCCTTCAATGGGCATTCCCATGGCAGCCTGATATCTTTTTTTTCTGTGTTGACTGCTGAGGTTGACTGGTGACGGACAAGCTTTGGTGAGGCTGTATGTGGGGAAGGTGGTATGTGTGTGTGTGTGTGTGTGTGTGTGTGTGTGTGTGTGTCTGTGTGTGTGCGCGGCCCCGACGGTATGTGTGTGTGTGCGTGAGTGTGTGTGTGTGTGTGTGAGTGTGTGTGCGTGAGTGTGTGAGTGCGTATGTGCGTGTGGGGGTGCGTGCGTGTGTGAGTTTGTGTGTGTGTGTGTGTGTGTGTTGTGTGTGTGTGTGTGTGTGTGTGTGTGCGAGCATGTGCATGCAGAGGTGGGGGAGAAAATCTGAAAGCCTAAAGAATTATTTTGAAAATGTGACCGATTTGAAGGTGAAAGAACAGTGGAGCCTGTCCATAAGGCCCCACAGAAATCTTTAGAACGGTTCTTCGAATTGAAGGGAATCATGTTTATTTGCAGGTAATCTAGAATAGACACAGAAAAAAACAACGTTTATTTGGAGCTAAATCTGGAATAGATAAAGAATATAGAGTGTCGCAGAAAATAAGTCTTTGAAAAGAAACGGCATTCATTGGGAGGTAAATTGAAAGCAAAAAAAAAATTTTCCCGAGAAACAAGTTTTAAAGGGAGTCGGTCTTTTTGGGGAGGTAAATTTAAAAAAGAAATATGTTCCAAAGAAACAATATTTGAAGAGGAGGCACCCAAAAATTGGGAGGTGAATGTAGTACAGACAAAGACTTAAGGGGATGGGAAACAAGTTTTTAAATTAAAGTAGGCAGCCTTTTTTCAGGAAGTGAGTGCAGAACGCACAAAGAAAAAAAATGTTTCAGAGAAGGGAGGAGAGAGAAAAAAAATGTTTCAGAGAAGGGAGAGAACCCTCAGAGTTCTTCGAGAGACCATGAAAATTAGCACAGTTAATGCTAATTTTCATCGTTTCCAAAAAAATGTTGGAAGAAGCATTCTGTTGAGGGAGGTAACTTTTGTTGGGAGGTTGATAGAACAGAGAAAGAGAACGCACTTGGAGGAACAACCCCAAAGGGAAAGGGAAATCTTTAACAACTTTTAGGGAAGAGGGGAGGGGGGAAGTGGGAGGGGGTACATTGGGAGTTTTCGCTTCATGACTCTTACACTTATCTCCTCTTTGCACAGAAGCTTCCGGGAAGCAGGGGGCCGGGAAAAGACGAGGACAGCGACTACCACTGCGAGCCACTCTTCAGACCAAAGCACTGTCGGCAGGCCCCTGGCAGCGCCCAAGCTGGTGACGCTTTTGCAGGAAAGGCGCCGCCACATCCTGGCATGCTGTCAGCTGCGGCAGGAGGGAAAACCGGGTGGAGCGAAGACCACTACACTGTCGCCAAGGAAACGTCGGGCCTCGTGCTCCAACGACAAAGAGAACGCTGACAGACGAAACGCAGTTGAGCCTGCTTGGACGGTGAAGAGCGAGAGCTGGAGTGTCAGGTCTCATCGTCACCAACGCGACAACGGTTTTTCACAAAGTGCCCAGGGTCCACGACACAAAACAAAGTTTAGGTGCCTGTGAAACGATTAAGGGATCGCAGCTAGGATGGCTTTAAAGGCTGGACTGGCGAGGCCCCTGAAACTAAACCCAAAGTCAGCGGTGTCGATTGTAAAGACAGCATTAGCGCCAGAGTAAAATGAGCAAAGCTGGTGGTGAAACAGGCGATGGGGTCAAACCAGCAAGATCGGCGATGATTGTGGGAAAGTCAGCAAAGGTCGGCTGTCAGGTCAGTGAGGTCCCCGGGAAAGTGGGTGTGATGGTGGGAGTCAAGTCGGTGATGTGGATTGGCAAAGTCAGCATCATGCTGGACACAGGCATACAGGCAGAAGAGAGCCCCGGTGGAGTTCCGCACGAAAGAAAAAGGCCAACTACAGTAAGGAGCCCGGACTTACTCCTGCCGATATGCAGCGAACTGTTCCACAGAAGCAGGACAGGACACGGCATGTGAAGGAGAGGCACGGCGACAGGCCGTACGCCTGCGTCAGTGCAGCGCCACCTACTCAAGCCAGTCACTTGAGAATGCACAAAAACCCAGCACGCCGATGTCAAACCCTACCCTGCCCCTCTGTCCACGCGCCTTCCCCAGAGCGTACGACCTGAAGATCCACGAGACGGGACACTTGGACGTGCCCATGGAATGCGATGTGTGCGGCTTAGGTTGAAGAACTTGAGAGTCTTGAAGAGCCCAAGAGAGGCATACCCAAGCTGACAGACCCTATCTGCCAAGTGTGCGGCATGGCCTTTCGTTCAATTTCCCCCTTGAAGGATCACATCGCGTCCACACCAAAGAAAAAACCCTTCGCCTGCCCGCAGTGTGATATGCGCTTCTTTTCAGTCAGGGTTTCGCTGTGGCGACACATCAAACGGAGGCAAAACCCCTAACCGAGCCCGATCTTCGTCTGTGACATTTGCGGTGAGGCGCGCTATGACAGAACTCAGTTCGAGAAGCATATGATGTCCACACGGGAGAGAAACCTTTTGCGTGGGATATCTGTGGGGCCGCGTTCATTTCAGGTGAATGCCTTGGGGGGCCCACAAGAAGATCCACACGGAGAGAGAGAGGCAAGTCCACTTCTGCGCGTGTGTGGGGCAGCCTTCAAGGTGCTCGTCAAGCGTGAAAAAAACACATGAACAAGGTGCACAGAACTAGCAACTCTCAGCTCTCTGTGGTCGCTGTGGAAATTATTGATGTGCCTTTAAGGAATAAAATAAATGGACCTTTACTAGGGAAATCAGCATAGGAAGCTACTTTTTTTTTTTTTTTTTTTTTAGAGAACAAACACGGAAATCATTGAGATGCTGTCGGGGTATAAACAAAGGAAATAACAGATGTGAGTGGGGAAATAAACAAAGGAAAGTGGTAATGAACAAAGGAAAATATTGATTCGCAGTAGGGAATGAATAATGGATACGAGGTAACTGTCAGTAGAAGTAAAAAAGAAGGAAAATATTGACATGTAGATTGAATAAACAAAAAAAATCACAGCCCTGCAATAGGGAATAAAAAAAAGGGAAAATTTAAATGTCTCCTTTAGAGAATAAACAAAGAAGTGATACTGAACAGTCATGAGAAAAGGAGCAAAACCAATAAATGGGGCAATAAAAGACAGCAAAGGGAAACTGTTGGGAAGAAACAAAGGCGTTGTCTGTTGTGCGGAAGGAGGAGATGAACGAAAAATTGACAGGCAGAAGGGAATAAAGAAATGGAATGATTTGACATCTGTAAGGAAACAAATTTGATCAAGAAGGAAACTTGATGAAGAGAAATTCAGGGAATGACAGGAGTGCCATTCCTGTAATGTAACCCAGCCTGTTGTGATCGTTTTTGCAGGATCTTCCTTCACTTGCACAGGAGTGCCAGTCCCTTGAATGAGTGTAGCCACTGCCAGAGCTTCTCTTATCTCTACCAGGTCTCAGGGTTTCTGTCTCAGTGATGTGTCGGTACCAGGGTTTTTTTTTGTTCTTGTATGCTAGTAAAACATTTCACTAATTCAGTTGCAGTGGGAAATGCGCAAATTTTATGTGTAGGGTTAAGGAACATCAGGCCACTATTGTCAGTATGGATGCGGTTGAGGTGTGCACCATTTGATATTTCTGGGGATTTTTTTTTAATCCTCTTCAAGCACAAAAAAAAAGATTGAGAAAGTTCTGGAATGTTTCATCAAAATATCATTTTTTGCGCAAAAAAAAGTGAATCCAAGTGGTTGTGGTAGGGTTAGAAGCCAAAATTAGGCTAGTGCTAAGAGATGATTTAAAATTTTGATGACAATTTGGGTCTGATTGGTGAAAATGGCTCCCTCATTGCTGGTGTCACTGTTGGGATGATGGAAAAACAACATTTGTTAAAAAATAATTTTAAAAAAGATATCGAGGTGAATGAGGAGTTTGGGGTTGGGGATGAAATTGTACTGCATAGCTTTATGGATAAGATAATTTAAAAAGTATCAAGGAGGGATGGAGGGTCGGGGTTGTGAGTAAAACTGTGTTGTGGTTAGACATGATTAAAAATTTTAATTGATTGTTTGTTAGAGCCGATTGATGAAATCGTGCAGTGATTGTTTGTTAGAGCACAATTGACGAAATCTTGCTGTGGTTAGACATGATTTGACATATTTGATTAGTATTTTGGGTTTGACTGGCGAAAACTGATAGAGGCTCATAGCTGTTTAGGGCTTGTATTACTATTAGATTGTTTTAAGGTGTCAGGAGTCAGATCACCCATTGCTGACGAAAATGTTTTTTAGGTATCAGGAGTCACATCACCCATTGCTGGTGAAAATTGTTTTGAGGTTCAGGAAATCACATCACCCATTGCTGATGAAAATTGTTTTAAAGTATGAGTCAAATCACCCATTTTTTGGTAAAAATTGTTTTGAAGTATCAGGAGTCATTCACCAATTGCTGGTGAAAATTGTTTTGAGGTATCGGAGTAATCACCCATGCTGGTGAAAATTGTTTTGAGGTATCAGGAATCACATCACCCATTGTGGTGAAAAAATTTTTTTGAGGTAAACAGGGGTCACATCACCCATTGCTGATGAAAATTGTTTTAAAGTATGAGTCAAATCACCCATTAATGGTGAAAATTGTTTTGAAGTATCAGGAGTCTGATCACCCTTTGTTGGTGAAAATTGTTTTGAGTATTAGGAATCAGAACACCCATTGTGGTTTAAGAGTGTTTTGAGGTATGAGGGTCAGATCACCCATTGCTGGTGAAAATTGTTTTGAGGTATCGGAGTCACATCACCCATGCTGGTGAAAATTGTTTTGAGGTATCAGGAGTCACATCACCATTGCTGGTGAAATTGTTTTGAGGTTTTCAGGAGTCAAATCGCCCATTGTTGGTGAAAATTGTTTTGAGGTATGGGGAAATCAAATCATTATTCTATCAGAACTTGTTTATAGGTATGAAGAGTCAAAATGCTGTTGCTGGTGAAACTTTTTTTTGAGGTATCAGGAGTCAGTCATTATTGCAATTTAAAGGGTTTTTTTTGTATCAAGAGTCAAATCAGTTTATTGTGATAAGATTGTTTTGAGATATCCAGGAGTCAAACTGCCTCTTGCAGATTTGTAAAGAAAAATTATATCCACCAGCCAAAGGGGTCAAACAAATTACAGACAAAACATGATGGTTTCTACCTCTTAGTCTTCTTAGGCAAGTTAAAACAGCTTTCAGGACAATGATAATGAAGAATGAGATGTCCCTTATTTCTTGAATTCGGCGCAAGGTGAGGGGTTTGGGAATGAAATGAGGCCTTGGGAAGGAGACAGTGTGAGTTGAAAATAATGATGATAATAATTTAAAAATGAAAGTATTAGCAATAACAGTTGTAACGAAGAGAGGATTACTACTACTTTAGGAAATAATATCGTGATGATAGTAGTTACAGTATTGATAGTGGCTATACACACAGAGGCGGAGAAAGGAGAAGATTTTAGAGGATTGTCTTTTAAAAGGGTCAGCATTCCTTGTGATGTATGAGTTGAAATAATAATGATGCTAATAATGATGATAGCAAAAATAATATAATGCCCAATGATGATAAAAATGTTAAGAAAAAATAAAGAGAAGAAAAACTACCGCTTTTGGTAATAGTAGCAAAAATAATGATAATGATAATAAAAATGTTAAGAAATAAAAGAAGATTTACTACCATTTTTGGTTTAAAAACGCGATGGTAGTAGTTGTAGTATTAACAGGGGCTTTCACACAGAAGAGGGGGAAGGAGAAGGATGAGAGGATTGTCTTTTAAAAGGTGGAGAAGGGTCTATGGTGATTCGATGTGATGTATTTTTACTTTAACATGGTTTTTTTTTGAGTGCTTGGACATGTTTGATGTCGACAAACGCTTTACCGCACACTCCATGAAAAACCTTGTTCAGAGATATTGCACCTGATGTGATTGCTGGTTCTTGAAAGAGATAAAAATCTTCCATCCCATATAAAATTTTATGGAAGAAAAACTTTTAAAAAAATTTTTGCTTTTCTTTAGAAAATCAGTTTTTTATATGCTGTGGGTTTTTTTTTCAGTATCATGCAGGGACAAGATGGGCAGCCTGCTATGACCATTTCTCTCAAAACAAAAGTCATATCCTGAACAGGGCAGATCATCTAAACAAAATTAAAAGAAAAAAAACCCAACAAACAAAACAAAACGACAAAAGCATTTATTTATGGTCATAACTACATTCCTCATTCGCCCCCATTCTGTACATTTGATTTGTTTTTCTGAAGTTTTCATAAGCTGTTCTTCCATTTTTTTATGTGTTTAGAATAAATATATGGGAATACTGCTTTTTGGCACATACAGAGTGATGAAAGTGTCAGTGACACCAAACAGAACAAAAATAAACCAGACGCTGTGAATCATATGCCAAAACATTAAATGTTGTTTCTTGTGTCCATCTAGGTAAATGGAACGCACAGATCTGCATAGTGAGAAAAATGTCGATGGAAATGAAGGAAAAAAAGAAAAAGTGGTAAAACAGAGGAGGGGTTGAGGCCAGATTGAAACCCCCCCCCCCCCCCCCCCCCCCCCCCCCCCCCCCCCCCCCCCCCCCGGTATTTTTCACACATTGTAAAGGGACCTTTTTTTGTCGGTCACAAATTTTTAAAAAAGTTTTCCGGGAACATTTTCCCCCATTTCCGGGAAAACCCGGGTTTGGTTATTTTACTTTACTGCTGTTCACCTGCACTTTTGTTATAAGCGGGGAAAGAGAATGGTAAATATAGGGGTTTTCCAAGCCCCCCCTCTTATTTGCACGAAAACCCCCCTTTTCACAAACAAATCAGGGCCCTTTCCTCTTTCTATTTTTAGCTAAAATTAAAACCTGTTTTTAAACAAAATTAACTGCAAAAACTGAAAAAATCGACGTAATCTTTAATTTTAAAAGGGGGGCTTACGTGCAAAAAAATTTTGGTAAACGTAACCCCGCATTTTTAACTTTCTCTCAGGGACAAAAAATTTAAAGGGGGTTTTACAGTACGCTCTTCAACTTCAAGCCCCAAATTAAAAAAATCAGAACAAAAAAACCCGGGGCCTTTTTCCATTTGGGGTTATTAAAATTTTTTACATGTAATAAATTTTTATGGCCCATTAAAAAATTTCTTTAAATTCACTGTTTTTTTTCCCAACTGAGTTTAAAAATAAAAAATCGAAAACCCCCGCCCAGTTGAGGGAAAAAACCTTTAGAACTGAAATTTTGGATACCACCCAAAAAAAGACTTTTTTTTTAATTTTGTAAATGAAAAACCCAACTTTGGGTTTTCACGAAAAAATCAAAGGTTTATTACCTTAAAATTTGATAAACACTTCTTTTGTCCAAAACCCTTAAGCTCGTCACTACTGTAAAAAGCCTAAGATTTTACCAGGCCCTTTGGGGAAAGTGTACTCCTTCTTTCTTCCCGGGAAAAAAAAGAAATTCGAGGTTTTGTTTCTTTTAATTTTTTTAACAATCCCCCAAAATTTCGTAAGTCCCCTTTTAAAAAAGCAAATGTTGAAGTAACCATCGGGGTTTTTTGCACATGAGTTTTTTAAATTGCCCCACCCTTTACTAATAAACCAGTTTTCTGGGGCTTTTTCAAAAATATGTTAACCCACATAACCAAAAAGCCAATTTTTTTAAAGGGGCAACCCACAAACTCCCCCCCAATTGAAAATTTGGGGGTGCTTTAAAAGAACACACGCTGGGTTTTCCCTTGGTTATAAAGAGTAAAAATTTTTTTTAAAACTATTAGAAAAAAAAAATTTAAAAATGGAGCCTTTTTAAAATATAACGAAAGGGGCTACTTACGATGTAGGAGCTTTTTAAAACCCCCCAAATTTTTTGACTTCAGCAATTTAAACCCTTGCAGTAATGGTCTTTTGGGTTCCAATTCGGGTTTTGTAAACCCACTAACAAAATATTTAAATCCGCCAATAAAAAAATGATAAAATTGCCATCACAGGGTCCTCCCCCCCCAAATGGTTTTTTTCCAAATAAATTAAAATTTTTGCCTTTTACGCGCAACAAACTGGCTCCCGGGGGGTTAAAAAATTTTGCAAACCTTTAAAACCCCCCCCAATCTTTTAGAAAGGTCGTAAAATAACTTTTCATGTTTATTACCAGTACGACGTACTAACGAACTCCCAAGTGCCCCCTCCCTAACGACAACGCTTTTAAAATCCTTTTCTCACCCCAAAAGGACACTAATCAAATGAAAAAACTGCAACAAATTACTTTAAAACCCCCAAAAACTAATTTTTGGGAAAAAATTTTAGCCCCAAAATCAGGTTTAGGCACTTTGTATTTGAATGGGGGAACGTAGAGAATATACTTAACTACTGGCCGGGGCACACCTCTTTTAAAACCAAAAAAACAATTCGATTGGGGCAATTGAAAAAAAAACACCCTAATCCCCGGGACAACATTTATCTTTTTAAAGTGAAGGCCTAACGTTCCCAGGAGGGCAAAGACTAAATTGACTCCATAGGGACAAAACTTTTTGTGTCTTTTAGGACCCAAAAAGGGGCACAGACAAATTTTTACATATTAGATCAACCCACGGGTTTGATGCCAGAAAAAAATTTTTCAGCCAATTAAAATGCAATTAACTCTGCTGTTATTCCTTTCAGCATACAAAGGTATCAAACGTTCTTGCACTTTCGGGGTAAAAGGGTTTGCCCTTTTTTTGAGCCAGGATAAAAACATGCACCCCTGCCCTTTAAGACACAGTTTGGGCATGATACAGAATTATAACAAAAAAACCCTCAAAAGCGGGAACGCCCAAAATTTTGGGGCAAATAAAGGGTTTTAAAAAACACAAGGCCGCCCCCTCCATTTTAAAAAAAAACCTACCCTGAAAAAAAAAAGGGCGATCCACCACCATTTAAAAAAGCGCCCCAGAAAGCACACCACCGTTAATGTCCTAAACCCGACAGCCACACAGCAAAAAGACACCCCCCTTTTTTAAATTTTTTAAAAAACTTTACGGGATTACCCCAAACTTTATTTAAAACAAAAAATTTAATCCAAAACCTAGAAACCCCTAACGTCCCAGAGGCCAGCCATAAAACCCACAATTTTGCCTATAGTAAACAAAACCCCAACTTACAACACGCCAATGATGCCGGGCAGAGCACCCAACGCTTTGCTGCTAACTTTTTTAAAAATTTGCAGAGGGATGCAATTGTTACTAACCCAAACCTTTACCAGGCGGGGGTGCCCAGAGGCGGCCTACTGACCCTTTTGGGGCACTCCCCGTTAAAGCAAAACGAGTGTAAAAGATAGCAAACCCAACACTGTTAAAAACTAACTATTGTAACCCCTTGTTCTCTAAACAGAGTCCTTATTTTTTCTGCTAGCGTAGAAATTTTCATAAATTATTCTGTTTATTTTTTTCTCTGTTTTCCTGCTTTTTTGCCGGGCAAGCTGCGCTCTGTTAGAAGACAGCGTTTTCTAACTTTTTCGCGCCTTTCTATCATTAAATCCTGAAAATTTTCTGCTGTATTTTTTACCCTTTTTTTTCCCTCCCAAAAATTGTTATCATCTGCACAGCCGGGTTTATTTTTTCTTTTTTCTATCTCCTATTTTAGCTCCCCAAGTTTTTCTAAATTTTTTTTAAAGTTCCCCTTTTAAAATTGACTTTAGGCGTTCTTTAAGAGCTGGGAGGCCCAAGCAAGGAAATGAAAATGGGTAAAATTTTTTCAAATTTTTTTTCTGCCCTTTTTTTCCCCCATTAAAACTTGTCTAAAATTTCTGTTGCTGAAATCTTTTATTTTTGGGGCCCCAAAAATCTGAAAAGAGGTCATTTCTATTTCAAGAAGGGTTTGGCAACCCCTTGCCCCAAGTTCTGAAAAAAGACTAAAAAGCCTCGGGCCTTTAAAATTTTTAAAATTTTTTAATTTCGCCTTTGGTCGGCAAAAAAGGAACCCTGTCAAATTGGGGTTTTTTATTTTTTTAAAAAACCCATATTTTGGGCGGGCTTTTTTAGAAACTCTTACAAAACTCCCCCGGCATTCCCTTAAAATCAGAGGGGTTGGGCTTTTAATCTACTTAAAAAATCAAAAGGACAAAGGCCCTTTCCCGGCGGCTTTTGCCTAACCCTTTTATGTAGAATGATTTAAAAATTCCCTTTTTGGGTTAATAGTTTCTGCACGAGACGCAACGAAGGGGGGTGTTTTTTTGCTTCTTCTAAGGAAAGGGATGAAGAACCGGGCTTTTTCTCTTTCAATTCTTCGCGCAATAAAGGGGAGCTAATTTTGTTTCATTTTCTCAAATAAAAGGGCCTAGCAATTTTTTCTTCTTAAACAAATCAACCCCGCGTAAAAAATTTTTCAGACAAAATTTTTTTTTTATATCTTTTTTGTTTTATAAAAAAATAACTCATAGGGTTTTGGGCCCCCCCTCGCCCTTTTTAGAAAAAGAGAAGGAACCTTTATGGCGTAAAAGGTAAAAAGGGGCCAGACGGGTAATTAGTGTAAATACCCCACCAACATTAAAACCTGAACAAATTTAATATTTAATTTCCCCGGGACCCTTGGGGCGTTTGGCGATGTTATAATCCCAAAGGCACTGCAAAAACAATCATTAAAAATTTGATATTAAATCGACAATCCAAATTTGCTACTGTTTTTTTGCAAATTTTGGGGAAAGGGCAACGTTAAACATAGCAATCAAACTGGAGGGAAAGAGAAGTTTTTTAACTAAGCGAGCGGGACTTTTTTGCCCTCAATTCTGATCAATGGCTCCTAAAAAAAAAGGGAAAAGAGAATTTTAATCGGGGAATAAAAGCCCAAACGTCCCAAGCACGGGGTTTAAAAGGGAGGATAAAAAGGAAAGTTAAAAAAAGAGGCTTTAGCAAACATTTGGCAACAGATCGCACACCCCCATAGTTTTTTTGAACTGTTAAAGACCCATATGCCATTTTAAACCAAAGGTGAAACAAAAAGAAAAACTTACTTATGAACTGACATTAATCCAAGCGATCGCGTTCTGTCTGAAACCCTGAAGCTAAATACACAGTTAGTGACATCTCTCTTGGTTTGATGTTTGTTATTTAACCTGAACGGCCAGAACAATCTTAACCCCCGGAAAAAAAGTAAAACTTTATTTAATTATAAAAGGGGGTTTAATACACCCCACTACAGAAAATAAAACAACAGACACTCTCGGGAACCATACACCCAAAATTCATCTCTGAATCTTAAAAGGAAATTTGTTTTTGGGTTTACTAAAGGAACAACTGCTTTTCATAGAGAACCAGAAGCTTTTTTATAATCCAAAAATTGAGAAGGTTGACTGTCAAAAAATTGCAACCCTGATCATTGAAATTCAGCCCGTGGACTTTTACCTCCCCAAACACTTGATGAAATCAAAAAAGTTTATTCGTTTGGAGGAAGGCAAAGAGTTTCCTGCAGTTGATCGTGTATGTAAAAAACTTCGCCTTTATGAGGGAAGCCTTGAAAAATACTTAATAACGAAAAAAGGGCTGGGGCTGGATTTTAGATCCCCTTTGAAAACAGATTTTTTTGGAAGGGAGAAAGGGGGGTTCAAGAGGGTAAACAAAATAAATATTAAACAAGAAAGCTCCCGGAAAAACCCCCCAAAAAAAAGGGCCATTTTTTTAAGGGGTTTGTGAGCTCATTAAACATTGAAAAAAAACAGGCAAAAAGAACGGGGCTTATTGAAATACAAAAAGAAATTTTCAAATAAAAACAGATGGATGGGTTTGGAATTTTCCCTGCCAAAAAGGATCCGCACTGTTCTTTTATCTGGGGGTTACTGGGTGGGGAAAAACGGGTCTGGGCCCGGGGAATTTTTTACAAAAAAATATACAGGTTCTTATGATACATTGTTATTTTCTCCCAAAACCTTTAAAGCCCCAACAAGTCTTACAAAAAAAGGGAAAGTTTTTTTGGGAAACAGACAAAATAAATTTTTTTATTGACCCTAGGGGAAAAAACGGAGCAAACTGTTTAGAACATTTACTATAGACTATTTGGGGGAATTTAAAAACCCTGTTTATTATTGTTGACGTTTCAGCGGAACAAGATTTTAAAAAAAAGAAAAGCTCTGTCAAAGCGGGCCCTTTAGGGGTTTCGCCAGACCTTATTTTTCTGTGGGGCCCTTCTTAACTAAAAAAAATTTGCTGTCTTAAAAGCCTTTAATCGCAGTTAAAACCCGGTTGAAATTATTTTAAAACTAAAGGAAAAAGTTTATTTTTTAAAGAATTTTTAAAAGGGAAAAATTAAAATAAAAAGGGTGAAAAAAAAATGACCAAAAAAAATAAAAACAGAACAGTTAGAAAAATCAAAGCACGCTAACTATGCAACGGACTGCCCCCCGCCATTAAAATACATTGAAAAATTGTAATTGTTTATTTTTTATTGTTTAAAACAATTTTTTTATTAAAAATTAAAAAATTAAAAAGAAGCCCAGGGCCAAATAAAAAGGGCGCAGTTTAGCTAAAAAAACCCTTTCAGTAAAAGCTAAACGACCAACAACACAACTGAGTTTGATCTAATAGGGTCCGGGAAAGTTTTTTGGATTTGAAAAAACACAATGAGGGGTTTTAAAAAACAAACAAAATGAAAAAAAAAAACGACAGCAATATCCAACCAAAAGAGATAAAAAAATTTAAAAGGGAAAAACGATTTTTGGCAAACCCAATACAACATCAAAAAAGAGAAAAATGCTTGGCTTTGGGGGGGGGGGGGGGGGGGGGGGCTTCCTAAAATTTGGGTTTGGGAAATTTAAAGTTTGAACTACAAAGCCCCAATGTATACTTTGATAAGAAAAACAATTTAAAAACCCTTAAAATGCAAAACCCAATCTTGTTAGCCTATTTCCCCGGGAAACACAACAAAAAAAACAGTTTGGAAAAATTTGGGCGGGGTTCTAAATTATGCTACAGAAAAAAAGGGCCCTTAGCTGAAGGGGGGATGAACACCGTTGGTTTTAAATTTACCCCAACGTTTACTGCACTCCCTTTAGGCATTTTCCCATTTTTTTCGCTTAAATTATTTCTCCGAGGGAGGTAAACCCAAAATTTTTTGCAGAAAAATAAAGGTAAATTTGAGGTATCCCAAAAAAAGGGTGAAACTTGGATGCCCCCTTAAGCCCCGGTATTGCAATTTACTAAAAACGGAGATGAAATAAACACCCTTTATCACTGAAAAAGGTTTCGTTTAAGGGGTTGGGCAAAACCAAACTAACATTACTTCCCGACTTTAATTTTTATTAAAATATGTTTTAATTTTTTTGCGTTTTTAAATGTTAATGAAGTGCTGCCCGAAAATTAAAAAGAAAAGAATTTTCAAAATTAATTTTAAAAAAAAATCTTAATTAAAAAAAAGGGGTTTCAACAGTTTAAATTTTGAGCAAAAATCGAACTTCAAAGGGAAAAAAAAAGCGACTTGGGTAAGTATAGGGGTACAAAAAGAAAAATGCTAAAGCTTTAAATACTCCCTTTTTTATGTAATTACTGGCTCCTCACTGTACTAGCGAAATGCAGGGGCCCAGTGGTTTCCTTCTAGCAAATTTGGGGTGGGGCCGGGCCCTCCCCCTTTTGCATTAGGGAGTCTCGGGGTTAAAGGTTTAGGGGCCCCTGTCTTTAAAGTAATGCTGTTTAAAAAAAATTTAAAATCCTAAATTAAAAAAAGACACTGCCCAATTTTTGCCCTACATCAGCAAAAATTTGTTCATTAAGATTAAGAATAAGCAAAACATTACAGATAAAACATTACAGACGAAAATTTCAGAACTTTTTGGGTGATGGGGAGGAATTTTAGACGACAAAAACCCTTGAACTTCAAAGGATTTTGGGGAAAGACTTTTACTTCACAAAAGGGGAACACTGATGCAATTAAACAAAAAATTGAAAAACAAAAAAACAAGACATTTAAAAACCCAAAAAAAGGCCAAAAAAAAAATTTAAACCCAAAAAAAAATTAAAAAGTTTTTGGGGAAATACTTTTTTTTTTAAATCACTGTGTTTGGTGGGACAAATTGCACCTTCGGGAACAAACGGGGGTTTTAGGGGCAAAGGGTTTTTAGCAGAAAAGTCTCTCTTAAAATACAACGGGGGGGGTTTTTTTTCATTTAAATTTTTTCAACTTCCCAAACATTACGCTTCCCTAAAGATCTGTTAAATCTAATTCAACATCGCCTTCTGCCTCTCCAGGAGCATACAAATATCTTACTTTTAGGGCCAAAAGACAAAGTTTTTTTTAGTCCCCCGCAACCCTCTTCAGAAAGCTAATTTTTTTTAATTTTATTGCGTTTTACTGGGTTTTTAAACCCGTTGCTTTAAATTCTTTATTGTTCAGGGACGAAGACTGCTGGCAATCTTTTCCCAACCCATTCCCCGTTTTGCGTTCTCTATCCCCTAATTTTTTCTGTAATTGAAAAGGTTTAAAAAGGGGTTCACTAGATTCCTTTTTAAATTTTTTTTCTAGGGCCGTATCGATGGGTTTCCCCGGGGTCCCCTCTTAAATGTAACAGATTTTTTTAAAAAAACTTTTTACAAAAACCTTTTAAATCTTTCCATCATCCAAATTAATCATCCCCAGGATCCTTTTAAGGGCCCCCGCCTGGATATTTTTTGTTTAAAACCACAGCCACAGCAGTTTAAACTTTTATCCGTTTTAAAAGGGCCCGCGGCTTTTTATCTTGAACCATGTCAACAACTGTCAAGCATACAAAAAATTTTTTCTTCTAACTTTTTCAGTGGAAGAAACAACAATCCCTGGTGGGGGTCATTTGGGAAATGAGTTTAAAAAATCACCTTTTATTTTTTTGGGGCAGGCAGGGTAATTTTCCAAATTTCTTGTTTTTTAAAGCCAGTCTTTTTGCATCTGATTCAGACACTCTAAACAGCTTTAAACCCCAGTTTTTCAAAAAGCAGTCTTTTCCTTTCCCAAAACCCTTTAGAAAAATTAATTTTTTTACCAAATTTTTTAAAAGAAATTTTTTTTTACACAAAAAGTGAGCAAAAAGATAACTGAGGTCATGCCAACTGCAAAAAAAAACTAACTCTGCAGTCCTTTTGTTTCCCCAGATAGTTCAAAAAGTCAAAAAAGGGTTTTTGGGGGGGGCGATGTTTAAAAACTTCTTTTCCGTCACAAAAATAAACTCTTTTAAAGGGGTATCAACGTCTGAAAAAGTTTGCCTGCATTGGCCCCGTTTTTTCTTAACTTTTTTTTTAAAAAAAGTTTTTTTCCTTTTTTTCTTCGCATACGCAAACTGATACTCTTGCGGACCCCTCCTGAAAAAGCCAGGCAGTGGAGTTTTTGAGGTATGACCCTTTTTTTTTAAACCCGCCAATTTAAAGGGAGCCATACTCCTTTTTCGGGGAAATGCAAGCTATTTTCACGGTCATCCATGCCAAAGGCCCCAAACTGGCCTTCCCCCTTTCCCAAAGTTTGGGGAAAGGGATTTTTTCGTGTGTCCCAAAATGTTAAACTGCGTTTTACACAGGAACCTGGGTTTTTAAATCTCATTCCCAAGGACTATATGGGGAATGGAGTCAAACCAAGTTAAATCCGAGGAAAAATTTCCCCCCCATACCGAAAAACGAACCCGCAACCCCCGGGTCCAAGTCCGCGCTCCCAAAACCCAAAAGAGCTATCCGGGCCCCCCAAAAATCTAAGTGAGCAATTTTACCTTTTTTTCATAAGTGTCTCTTGCCCTTGGGGTAAATCTCCATTCTTTGTTATGGCGTTCTCTCTCTTCATCGGGCCGCAATTTTAAATAAAAAATATAATTGCTTTTCCCGAGAAAGCCAATGCATTAAAAAAATACTCCTCCCCCCACAGAACCCCAAACCAGACATCTTTTAAAAATTTAATATTTCTAGATTAAACCTTTTTAAAGCTTTAAAATTTTTTGGGGTAATCCCCCTGTGGAAAAAAGAAAAATCCCCTTTTTCCAATCCCCCGCAAGTAATTTCAACCCATAACCTTAACAACATCCCAAAGTCTAACCTTTCCTTGGTCAGGGCCGGGCCCCATTTTTTAAAATGTTTTTTTCTAAACGCTATAACCATAAATAAAACCCCAAAAAAACAGCAGAAAAGGTAAATCGTAATTTATTAAACTTTTTTTTTTACTCATTTTTTTTATTAACTAAAAAAATAATTAAAAAAAATTTATAAAACAAAAAACTGTCTTGTGCTTTTAAACAGATAAACTTTTGTTGTTTTAAAACTAAAAATAAAAGTTTCAACAAATTTTTGGGGAATCTCTATCTTTCCCATGTTGGGGGGGGTTTTATTCCTAACAAACTTTTGCAAGGGGGTTGAAAAAAGACCAAAACACCAACGATTGGCACGCAAAAATTAACCACGTTAAACTCATTTTTTTTAAAATATTAAAATTTTTTTTTATTGTTTTAAAAAAAGGAATTTTGACAACTATTTAAAATGTGGGGGCAAGCAACAAAATTCCTAGGCTACTTTAGCAGACCACTGCCCTAAAGAAAGATTTTACTCCTGGGGTGCATGTTGGGAAAAAATAAACAGGATTTAGGGGACGAACTAATGGTTTTAACAATTGAACAATTGCAAAATCAGACTTTAGAAGTAAATACGCTAAAGGGAAAAAGCCAAAAAAAACTTTTGGGGGGCAAAAATTTGGTGAAATCGGTGGGGGGAGACAAATTTAATTTACTATATGCTAAATTAAATTAAGTAATAAGGGCGCAGGTTTTATTCAAAAAAGATTTAAAATATGACCTATCCCAAGATCCGTTTTTTTAAAAAAATCCCCCAAAACTCTTTTCAAATTTACATGTATTACGATTTTGGGGGCATTTTAAAGCCCATTCAACAAGGGATTAATTACTTTTAATAAAAATTTAAATTTTGGGTCAAATTTTTTTTAAAAACGGGGAAAAAAAAAATGACGAAAGAAACCCCCAGGACAGTCCCCAGGAGCAGAATTTACCACCCTTTAATTACCGCAAGAAATTTTCCCCCAAGTGAGTAGTTTACTTTAACCCAAAAAAACCTGGACTTTTTTAGGGTGGGGGGTAAACTACTGAATGGAAAGACTTTCAAAAACAAAACCCAAACAGCAAAACAAAAAATTTTTAGATAGTAATACAAAAATCGGGCCACCAAAAACAACACAATTAACAACCCAAAAACAACACAATCACAATCAAACGAAAGATGTAATTTTTAAAATTTTTGGGAGCCTGCGTTTTGGGTTTGGGGGTTTTTAGCATACAAAACTTAACGCCCATACCTAGCCCAAAAAAGTCCAAGCCCCCACAAAAAAAAAAGAAAAAACTACTTCCCGGGAAAAAAATACAAAACCCCTGCTTTTTAGACCCATTTTCTATGGAATGTTTTTTTTTTAATTTAAAATGATAAGAACTAGATAAGACAAGTAAATTTGTTAAAAAGTACTTTTTTAAAGTTAAGTGCAAGTAAATTACAAGTTATTAAGTGGGAATTTAAAATTTTAAGTTATAGAAAGGGCCCAGTTAGGTTCTTAAAATAATTTCTATTTGGTTTCTTTGAAGTACAAATTAAGGGTTTTTTAAGTTAAAATAAAAGGCCAAGTCAGTTTAAGTTAATCAAATTTTTGTTCCCAAAGCCCTACAGCAATGAAAACTCCCGAAATTTACTAAGTTTTTCCTTTTTTATTGTAAAGACTAAGGGTTTTTGGGTTTAACAGCATTTTTTGTTTTACTTGATGAAATAGAGCGCAGATTAACATTTTTGGGGATAAAAAAAATTTTTTTTTCAAAGAGAGGTTGGGTTGTAGTTGTGTGAGTTATAAAATTTTTTTTAAAAACTTCTTTACTTATGCCCTTTGCCTTTTTCATTACAGAACCTGGGTACAAAGCTATACATTTCGCCCCAAACCAACATATTCTTTTATAAATTTCCCCCTTAAGGTTATCCTTCTTTTTTCCCAAACACTTTCTTGTTTGCAGTTGAATGTAAAGGCAAAACTTTTGGAAATCGCCCTGTTCGTACCACCATCAGCTCCCCTTTGGGGTACCTCAGTTTTTTTAAATCCTTATAAATTTTTCAGTTGGAAAAAACCAAAATAAAACATCTGTGTCTGGTAAAGGACCTTTCCCTTCCCGGGGACCGGGTTTTAAAGTAAATCATACAGAAATTCTAGCATCAAAAATTTAGACACTCCGATACGGTAAAAAACCGATTTAAAACTGGCTTGTCCCAAAATAATATCCTTTTTCTTCAACCCTAATGCCAAACCCGGCTGGTTTGCTAAAAATTTTTTAAAATCCTTTATAGTTTTGGGTTTTTTTAAAACCCACTTTAAATTTCTTGTTTTTCCCTTTTTTAACTAATTTCACATCTTTACGTTTGGGGTGGATTTTCCATAGTTTTTCCCAAAACCCCTTTGTTCATCAAATTTTTTAAAAAATCTTTTTTGAAGCATCAGTAGCTTGGGTTCAAGATCAAATTCTTCCCTTAATGAAAGGGCCCATAAAGGCTCTTGATCACAGAAAATTTTTCTGTAACACCTTTTTTTCCCGGCCCCTCTTTTTTGGGAAAACCGTAATGAGTCTGTAATGACAAAAAACTTAAGGGTTTTTGGGGGGCGGGAAAATTGGCACAATTTTTGGAGGTTCGGGGGGGGGGTCTTTTTTTAATCTTTCCGCGCCAAGGAAAAAAGTTTTGGAATCGGTTTAAATTTTTTAGGAATTCTAAGTCTGCTTCCAAATTAGTCCCATTTTGGGTTATTAGAGTGAAGCTCTGACAAAATACCTAACACAGTGGGTTTAAAAAACCCGAGGGGCCTTTTATCATTTTAAAAGGGTTTTTTTAGTGGAAGCGGCTTTACTCAAAGGCCCATCCATACAGATTGTTTGGGCGGGCTAAGTACATTTGATAGTTGGATGGCTTTGTGGGGTCCCTAGTCCCTCCAAAAACTTGTTAATTAACTTTGCAGTAAGGAAGTTAGGGCCCTGCTAATCCCCCCAAGGCCCTCTTCATTTTCTGAAAATGGGGGTAGATCAAAATTTTAAATCAATCGGATGTTTGTAGACTTTTAAAAAAGCATCCCAAGAAAGGGCCTGGGGGAGGGGATGTTTAAAGTGGGGAGTCTAAGCTGAATGTTTCATGCATGAAAATCTGTAAATTTTGAAAACGCGGCCAAAAACACACCACCATCCCAAATAATTTATCGTGATAATCGCCCATTTTTTGGGATGTAATTCTGTCCAGGCTTTCTGCGCGTATTCATATTCAGAGTCGGTTATGTCTTTGCCTCTAAGACTAAAAAGAAAGCGCCTTTACGGGGAAGTGAGTCTTCATCAAACCTATCCCACGATTCATGTATTCATAGGGTAAACACCTTTACGCACTAAAGATGGGTCAAAGTATTGTTTAGTTATTGGAAAGTCTTGAAGAGATCCCGCTAACTTATCCAAACCCCCCATCAGATGTTGGCAGAGTCATAGAAGGATAAACAGTCAAGAGTAAAAGTCATGTACTTTTCTGAAGACTGTGCAGTGCAGGTAACCCTCTTATATTCAGAAAGTCACTGCTTGCATGATAAAATGAGATCGTAACCTCGTGGGTTTTATGAAAAAAGATAGGCAGTTTCCATTTTTTTGGGGTCAACCTTAAGCTGAAGATTACAACTATTATGTGCAGCTCCTCTGAATTTGCCAGTAATGTGATTGTGGTCTCTTACTGTGTCGCCTAATAATTCTCTGTTACATATCCAACAGTGTGTAGATGAGTCATATCGTTCTTGGTCTTCAGGAGTCATAACAATGTCTGAAAGGTTCAGTTGATTGGATAACTGATTGCAAAGTTGTTTCATGTGTTGTAAAAATCTACTAGCTGCGTTGGGGCCTCTGTAAATCTCGGTGTCGTGTGTTGACCGTCTGACCTAAACAATAATAAACGCATAAGAACAGATCTGATGGTGGGTTAATAAGTTGTTTTTTGTTCTTGTTGAGGGCCGTAGTACTGTGGCAAGATTGATTCAAAGTCAGCATAGACTACGTATGGCTCATTTGCATTTTGTGTACATTTTTAAAACTAACTTTAGACCCTGGTTTAGGCGTGAGGAGTTCGGTTTCAAAAGTCTACAACACTTTTACAATGTTTCTTATGACTGGCAGCTGCTTCTATAGTAGGGATTCTGACCAACACCTTCTACAAAAGCTCTTGAATAGATTTATCCTTTGATGTAAAAGCCATAAGTCTGCTTATTGTTTCTAATTAATACATAATGCCTCTTTAGGTCGTTTGCAAAAAGTATCAAGTCTACATGATTCTTAAGTGATTCACCTAAAGTAGGAGCGTTGGGAGAAGCCCTTAGAGGCACTAGATTGGCTTCTACAGACCATGTGTATACGTTACAGTGATTGGTTTGTTTTGTTCTTCAAACTGAAATATGCTTTCTATGCTTACTGGAAGGTTATGTTATCAAAGTTCACTCTTGCTTATATTGTTCATAATTAGATACTCTTTCTGCGTTCTTTTTAACAGGATTAAATGCACTAAAACGCACCACAAAAACACATGCTGTCAGGATTTGTATGTTTAAGACTGCTCGTTTAAAACAAACTCTCTTGGAAGAGGAGTAAGCATTGCCAACTGTGGATAAAAATTTTGCTTGTTTTTAATTTGATTCAAGGACTGTTCCTTCAGACCAACCAGACCCCCTTAGCTGAGCCTCCTCACTTGCATGTTAAACTGTGTAACATGAATCAGCCCAGTCAGAGTAAAGTCGCGATAGCTGAGAACTTCTTCTGTTTATTGAACCCAGACTTCTATGTTACTGCATCGGGTGTTACATAATCAATCAGAATGGTTAACAACACTTTTGCTGCGGCTCTATCTGAAGAGACTCTGGGATTTTAGAGATAGCGTGTGTCACGCTTCATGAATATTTGAGGGGTTAATGATGTCCATGTCTACTTCACTAAACATATTCCTTAATTGTTTTTTTACTACCTTTCACCATGCGCTGGCTAGTAGTTTTTCAAACTCAGACTCGCTTGTGAGGCTCATTTTTTTTTACTCAAATATTTACGTAAATTCAAAAAAATAAATGTAAATAAAAGTAAGTAAAACACGCTTTTATTCTTCACCAAGCGTTGTAACACTTCAAGACACGTTAACCTTACAATATCACCTGCTAATATTTTAGCTTTTTTCTGAATCACTACAGTCAATGTTCTTCACTTTAATTGCTTCGTCAAATAGTTCACTATGATCTTTTATTATATTGTTTACATCATTCTCAAAACCAAATTCACTAAAATCAATGTTTAACACTTCCATTGTTTTCGTCAAATAGTTCATTACAATTCTTTAAATCAGATCACTGAGTTCGGCAGCCATTTTTAAATCTAAAATAAATAAAAAAATAATGTAAATTCAGCTGTTATTCATAGTCTTTTCTAATCGTAAAACCTGATCTTCATTAAAGCGAATAGCTACTCCTTCAGGGTTGGTAGAAACAGTCAGATTAGCATTTCAGGAGCCATATTATCAACTAAAATGGCAAACAACTTTATAACCCGGGTTGGGGCCAAGAATCTGGTATTTTACTGATGGCCTGCCTCACGCTTTCTCGCATATTTATGCGCTCAAAAAGATCAGTAATTAATTCTTCAAACCTGCTCTTAACTGATCTTTATCGGCCTCCCTCTCCCAATCCAACTCGTAAAGTATAATAATAAGCTCTGTAGCTACTTCGGCCTTCATTTTTAAACCAATTAAAACGACAATTAAAAAAATTAAGTAATCAGTTCCTCGTGTTTGGCGCCTTCTCAGAAGAGAAGGGTGAATAACATAATCAATAGCAGGTAGCTGACTGAGTGCTACAGCTGCATGCTTGTGCTTAGGCTGCCTCACGGTTGTTTTGACGTGACACATGTGTGGTGTTACTCATATGTGGCATGATCGTGGGGCGATCATTCCAGAAAATTTATTGCCGCAATGCGCAATTCAGTCGCGCATGCGCCGCCGCAGAGGTAGATTTCATCATTCTCTCACTGACTGTCGTGCGAGCAGGTTGTGTTTGACTGTGCTCCTACCGACTACTGTGTTTGGCTGTTATTTTAACAATGCTAGTAGTAGTACATCCGTCATTGTATATTTGGAGCATTTATAAGGGAGATAGTACTAGCCTGTTCTTCAGTAAACTCTCTCCTACTAGCCATTGTTAAAATAACAGCCAAAAAAGCTCGCTGCAGCATTACTGCTGTAACTCTGCCAAAGCCAGTTGCAAGCCTGGTTAGAAAAAGAGGAGCGCAGCAGCGGCCTAGGTCAAGTGATCTCACAAGAACGTTTGGCCTAGTTTTACAGGCTGGCAATTAGGCCAAGTGTCTCACAAGATCACTTGGCCTACAAAGCAGTGCAGTAAACTAGGCCAAACGTTCTTGTGAGATCACTTGACCTAGTTGATTAAAGCTTTACTTAGCCAAGGGAGAGAATGTAAATATGTTTGTTCACGATCACCCTATCTTATCTTGCACTTTAGCATATTATTAAAAATTAACGAAGCAAACCTCAGAATTACTATACATTTCCCACTAGAAGAAAGAAGGGAGTACACTTTTCCTACAGGGCTTGCTCGAATTTTAGGCTTCCACAGTAGCGATAGATCTTATAGATTTAGCACACAAAGAAGATGCCTATCAATTTGAAGGTAATGAACCAACTGATTTCTCATGACCCAATGTTGTATGTCCATTTAAATGAGTTAAGAACAATACTAATTTATTTGAGGGCTATCCATCTAAGGTTCTAAGAGTGCTGCCGTCAATTAAGGCGGGGTTTTGCGATTATCATTTATAAGGTTTGATGGAAACAGTCAATTTAAAGAATTAATTGAGGGGCCTATAAATTCATTGGATGTAAAAATAACTAATCAAGATGGAAGGCTAGTTGTTTGTTCTGATTTATTAATAGTGCTGGAAGTAAAAGAGCGTACTGTAAACCCTTAATTTTTATGCCCCTGGAGAGAATGTAAAATATGTTTGTTCACGATCACCTAGGCTATCTTATTTTGCACGTAAGCCCCCCATTTTATATTAACGATTACGTCGATTTTTGCAGTTTTTGCATGTTAATTTTGTTTAAAAACAGGGGTTAATTTTAGCTAAAGTAGCATAGAAGGACGTGATTTGTTTGTAAAAAGGGGGTTTTCGTGCAAAAAAAGATGGGTGAGCTTGAACCCGTATATTTACATTCTCTCTGGGTGAGCTGAAACGATCAGGCAGTCTCTACAGCAGTTCCGGAAGTGCAAGTTCTCAGGGGGCCGAAGAGGGACTCCAGATGAGTTGCTGTGGCAGTCAGGCATCTCATCATTAGCAATTTTTAAATCACAGAAATCGTTTTCCCCTCCTATAGGTGACTGTAACTTTCCTCAGCGCCTAGTAAAGGTTTTTAGAAAAAAAAGTATTTGTTGTTTTTTTTGTACATCTTGTGACTTGACAGGGTGATAGGAGGAAATTGTTTTTAGAAAGTATGAATAGAAAGAGAAAAAATTGTATTGTAATGAGTGATTGGAAAAGGAGGTGGCTTTGCTAAATTCATGGCGTTATGATGAAAAAAAGTTTTTGTTTATTCTAATGTATTATAATGATACAAATGATAGTAAGCTCCGCAGATGAGCGATGGGAAACTATCATACATTAATGGTTGGAAGTCTGTTGATAAATATTCAAACCATCATTTGATATGGATAATGAATATCTATGTGTTGATAAACAAGAGTGTGTGGAAATCTTTCCTTGATACTGTTTAAGGGCTGTTACTGTTACTAATGAATACTTTTATGAAGAGAAATCCTTCTCTGAGATGTAGTGGTTACGTGAAATGATAAAATCGTTCTTGTCGTCGTGATGGAAGAGACATGAAATGATAAAAACATTCTTATCTTGATGAAAGAGACGAAAGCAAATCATTTTTTAATATGCTATGATTATATTCTTCGTTATCATAAAAAGGTCTATGTGGAAATCCATGTGGCCCTTTGCGGTCAGCTGGGCTATAAGCAACATTATCTTATCTTATGTGGAAATCCTTTTTCCCCAATGTGTAAAACAAGATTTTGGAAAAGAGAATGTTCTATTGTGATATTGCATGGAAAATGTGTGGATTTCGCAATGGGTATTTTTACCCAAGTCCTGTTGAAATATAAAGTAACTGTTGGTTATGAATATGATTAATAACCATGATGAATAATAGCCATGTTGTAGTAGGCTAGATAATCAAGGTAGTTATCAGTTCCCCAGGTAAAGTCGTTGTCCTGGTGTGACCAGGAACTGGCTGCCACTGCTAGAGGGTCTGGGGCGTAGCTGAGGTCTACCCCCTGTTTTCGTCCTGCTGAGGGTGTGGAGAGGTCGACGAGGGAGTTGACAGTAACCCGTCCTGCTGCTGCTAGAGGGTCTGGGCGTAGTCGAGATCTACCCCTGTCTCTGCTATGCTGAGGGTGTGGAGCGGTCGACAAGGGAGTCGACAGTAACCTGACGTGCCAGTTGTGCCAGAGCCGCCGCTGCTGTCACGCCAGAGCCGCCGCTCTTGAGGTATTCGAACCAGCGACCTGTTGGGCCAGCCGCACCAGAGCCATCGCTTCTGCTGTACCAGGGCCGTTACTCTGTGGTGTTAGAACCAACATCTTATTTTGTATGTGAGACGCAGCTTTTCTTGTGTTGGAGCCTTCACTCCTGTTGTGGACAGAGCCGTCGCTTCGGTTTTGTGTGGACTCTGCGAGCTGCTCCTCCTGACTGTGTGAGTCCCAGGAGAGGACTTCTACAGCATTCTTCATGAGAGACTTGCAACGTCTGTGAACAGTCGTGTTGAGCCGGACGTGGCCAAAAGAAAGAAAAGAAAATAATAACACATTTACATATTTATATCGTAAATTGTATGCCTAGTGTTACGGCGTGCATTATTCTGCTGAATTGATATTGTTGTGTATTGATGTGTTTTGTGTATTTGTGTGTTGATGGCCTGGGCAGCTTAAAGAAAAAAAAGAAACGTTGACTTGTTGCC
Organism: Conus ventricosus; assembly: GCA_018398815.1. Lineage (NCBI taxonomy): Eukaryota > Metazoa > Mollusca > Gastropoda > Neogastropoda > Conidae > Conus > Conus ventricosus. The sequence goes on from CM031624.1 coordinate 23,645,155, forward strand.
TGGATGTCCATTTTTTCGAATATATTGTGTGGTGTGTGTGTGTGTGTGTGTGTGTGTGTGTGTGTGTGTGAATTTAAAATTGTACACGCATCCGAATTTCTGTAAGTCAGACAAACAGACACACGCACCAACGCATCCGTAACACATATTCGTAAAATCCACATGTGTTTGAAGATGCTCATTGATCATCTGAAGTCCAGCTCTGTATCTCAGACTTCTATGCATCCATAACATTATTTTCATTCATGTGTCTGTAAAACCCAGTTTTATTCCAAAGATAGCTGTGTATTGTGAAATCCAGAGGTGTTCAACTTACAGTCATGGATCATTGAAAAATATAAATTTTTGACAAGATGGCTACAGATCGTTTAGAACACACACACACACACCAACACACACACACCACACAACACACACACACACACACACACACAAGATCAGATAGTATATTTGTGAAAATGCAACTCTTATTTTCAAAAACGCTATAGATCTGTAAATTTTTGCAGTTTGTGGATCATCCACATCTATCCTTGCATTAATTTATATGCAGATGGGAGATGAAGGCATTCACTGGCACATTCATTGACATATATTTTTGCTTTTTGTTGTTGTTGTAATGATTACTTATTCAGGCAATTAGCCCATAAATGTGTTAAAAGATATGAACGTTGATTGATTGATAAAATCGAAGAGACTGCTTAGTAGACCGACTGAATGTTTAATTGTTTGTTGGTTGATTAATCAATTGACGGATATGACTTCAAATTTGAACGACTCCCTTCTGCTTTGAAATCATGGAGCCAAATCTTGTTTTTTGTTGTTGTATTTTTTGTTTGTATGGATGGCTCAGTATCCTTTCAGTGTAAGTCGGCCAGGGGAAAGATGGTGTGTTTGCCCTTGTTAATCCCGATAATTGGGTTTGTTTGGGAAAACCAAGAAGCACCTTGATTAACTGATTTATTATAAATCTCTCAGCTAATCTGAACCCATTCGTACCCCCATCAAAAAAAACGATGAACCCTTTGTTTATCGCAACGTGGTTTTTATTGCAATGTACCCCCTTCATTTTCAAAGCGCACTAAGCATTTCGAAATGCTTCGGACACTGGACAGAGCAACAATGTCGGTTTAGCGCGGGGGAAAGACGACGCCAAGGTAGGGATCACGGCAGCGCCGTTGCGACAGGGTTTTGCAGCACTATAAAAGGGCCAAAAAAACACCGCCCTTTTGGATACTCTCTTGTCAAACGAAGACGGCCTGCGGAGGGAAAAAAAGATAAAAATATGTGGTTCATGAATGGATGAATTTGGGCAGTATAGATGAAGGGATGAAAAGGGATGAAACGTACACTGTTGACCGGGTTACTGACTAAACTTTTGGTCTTTTTACTGATTCCTGATTGGTTTAATCTTTGTCGACTGATTGGCCCGTTTGTTAATTTTTCGATAAAGCAGTCACTGGCAATAAATTTTGTTTGCGAGACGTGATTAAACAGTGTAATTGTTTTGGGGTTTACGAAAAATCGTCGTAAACATTTTACAGCAGACCCATAAAACCTATCACACCCATGTCAACCAACATGAGTTCCACCAGCTTTGATTTTTATTTTCAAAAAACAGATTAATCTTTTTCATTTGATCAAAAGTCTGTGAAAGATCGATCCATTTTATTTTTGGCGCACTGAATTTATAAATCACGGGGTTTGTTGACGTCATTTTAAGATACCAACAGACAAAGTTTTTTTTATTCAAAATAACTAAAAGGGGATGGGGTAATGGAAAAAACTAACGCAAAAATTTTTAAATGGCAAAATCGAAATATAGGGAAAAGACAAATGATCATAAAAAATCATTTGTGTCGAGGACCGACTTCTCAAAATGTCAGGGGAAAAACTGGTCTCCATTTTTAATTTCTTTGTACATGAGTGATTTTTTATTACTTTTCATTCGTGTTCGCCTTTTAAATGAGATCCAGACCAAAAAAAAATTTATGGGGGACATAGGTTTCCCATAGCAGATGTCTTTTTATTAAAAATTTTAATGACCTTTTTTCCCAAAACCCAAAGGGTACTCGCATAGAAAAACACAGCACAGCAGCAAAAAACTGTCATTAAAAATCAACGCAGCAGCAAATCTGCAGTTGAAGAAATAAAGCCCACTTGAGCAAAGCTGCCCCATGTCTCGAAAAACCAAAGCCGCAATCCGTTGAGGCTCCTTTTTTCAACACCATCCATCAACCGTTGATCTGGTCCCAAAACGGGCCCTTCTTCACATCAGGGGAGACTAAGCGGGCTTGAATCATTTGGTTTAAAGGGGAAATTTTTTTTTAAAAATGGAAACTCCCATCCAAAGAAACACGCATTGTCTGATGGGCAGCTGACTGATTTTGTGAACTTCGTTCTGTCCAGAACGGGGCCCAAAAGGGTCTACGCGGTGGCCCCGTTGTCAGATCTCGAAACGTTTGCGGGACAAGGGGTTTTTTTCCGGTGGTGATACGGGTACTGACGAAAGCATTCGCCCGGGGAAAATCCCTGTCCTTTCCCCTAGGTAGGTATATCCTTGAGGACCCAGAAATACCCACGTTTCCTTTCCCTTTAATTTTCCCTGTCCCAGGGGGATAGACATGACGCAAAAGACTCAAGAGGAAAATTCTCCTTCCTACCACGCCCTATCGGGGTAGCGATCAATACTGATCAGCCATCTGACCATTTCCCAGCTCTAAAATTTGCCTTTTTTTAAAGGAAAGGGGCCAATCTTTGCCACCTCTGGAAAATTTTGTTCCAAAGGGGGGGAGATCTCGCATGATTGAAAATTTTTGTTCGTTTTTGAAAAATCGACCTCGATCCAAACAATGACTCGGTCTACGGTTTAAAAAACGACGGAAACATTCCCCTTTTGTCAGCGCACAAAAGGGAAACTTTCACGAAAACGATCCAAACTTTGAAATTTTGAGGATTCTTCTTCAACACCCAAATTAAAATTTTTTTTTCGCCGGTGACAGTGTCAAAGCCAAAACCCTTTAAAAACAACGCCCAATGTAACAATGTCCACTTTTCCTTTGGCCAACCAAAAAATTGGTGATTTTTTAAAAATGGGAAAAGAAACATCGATGTCTCCGTTTTTTCCTCGAAAGGGGGAAACTTGGAATATATGCTGTTTTTTGGTTGAGGCCCCCTTTGGGGAACCACTGTGAACGGTGGGGTTCTCCGTGCCGTAATTTTTTTAATTTCAGCATCACCCAAAGTTCTAACTGCTCAATTTAAAATTGACTTCTTTATTTTCAGCCCCTCTGTAGTCTTCTTTTTTCAGATTCATTTCCCCTCGTAGTTTTTTTTTCTTCAACTTCAGCTTCCCTCTTTTTATTCCCCCTTTTGATTTTCTTCACTTTCTCTTGCCGTCTCCCCCAATCTATGCATTGTTGCACATGTAATTTTTTTCTCCATCAAAACCCAAGCGTTCCGTTGTTGAACTATTTATCAAAATCACCAAAACAGCCGCAACAGTTTAAAACCCCAAAACAATCTCTAAGTATGAAAAAAAAATAAGGCATTATATGGGTTATAGTTTCAAAAACAATTATAAATATCCAAATAAAGAATTCTTTTCCCGGTATAAACAGAAAAGGGTTTTACAAAACAAGGTAGAATAAACACAAGGAATATTAAAAACACGGATAGGAGAGAGAGAGAAGAGAAGAAGAGAGGAAGAGAGTGTTTTAAATTTTAAAAGTCTACCACTATTCGGAAAAAATTTTAAAAAGAGAGAGAGAGTATTAACAACATCGTGATAGAGAGAGAGAGAAGAGAGAGGGGGAAGGAGAGAGAGAGAGAGATTAAAAACGATTGTGGATAAAACGAATTGAACCGATCCATACTTTCCCGGGAATTCCCCCATCTCATCAGGGGATCCTAACGGTTTAACCCTGGATTTTCTGCCACAACACTTTAAAAGCCACGCTTGCATTACCTCTGCCACTTTGCACTATTCCCTTTTTCCATTATTCTGTCTCACCACTTGTTGCATACTTAGCAGTATTCTGTCACCTTTGTCCTTTTCAAATGAAATTAAAATAGTTAAGAAAACAAATTTTCTTTAAACAAAACAAAAAAAAGAATGACACTAAGGAATGAAAGAGTGGGTAGAAAGAAAATACTACGCTACCCTATCACGATGACAAAAACAGACTTTTTAAAAACTGAATGTACTCTACTTGAAATCATTCATTTTAGGGAGTGCAGATCGGCCAAATTTTCTCGACATTTGGGCAAATTAAGGATATTTTTTTCTGTTGTTAGAGAATTTCCCTTTGGGTTTTCAAGTGGCGAACTCAGGCATCACCAAGGGGAAACCCCGGTTGTGTACTGAGGGGGGGGGTTGCGGGGGAAGTGTTTTTCGCTGTCCGGGGGGATAGGACGGAGTTGCCGACCTCCCAGTCCTGGTAAGGATTTCCCAGCCGACCACGGGCGGGTTTTTCATGGGTTCCCAGGGGGCCTAAAGGGGAAGGCACGGTCAGTGACTGCCCCGGGGTAGGTGAACCGTCACCTGCAGGCAGAGAACAGGGGCCCATTAAATCGCCCGTTCTGGGAAAAATGGAAGGCTTGGGCCTATTGATGATTCGCACCTTTTACTATAGGGGTAGTAAATACTTGAAGCATCACCCCATGGCAGGTAAGAAGTCCGGGCTTTTATACAATGGGAGTTTCGGGAATCGAACATATTTTTGAAAGGAGGTTATGCATTAACCACGGGGGTACCCAAGTCTTGTTGGCGCAGCACTGTGGTGTGTGGTATTTGGGTGACATGATCCATTGGGAAAAAAAAAAATTTGGGGGATTTATTGGACAAATCGGGATTGGTGTGCCATGTTTCCATTGGTTACCATTAAAACCCGGGCTCTCTTGTTTGAAATAATAAAAGCGTTTTGGAAAAAACCGGGAGTGTGGGACTCACTTAAGGAAGGGGAACTCGCCCTCTTGCTGGGGGCTCAAGAATATACAGCGGAAGCAAGGTTACTGTCGCCTTGTTGTCCCCCGGGTGGGGACGTAAGACAGTGGAAGGTTGCTGTAGCCTCGGACCCACGACGAAAAATTGTCCCCCGGGGGGGGACTCACAGCAAACGCGCAGCCTGTTGGGCCAAAACAGGGAGCTGCCAACAACGTGGGGTGTTTGCACCCAAAGGGGGAAACCTGTGGGAGGGGCCGACAGGGGGCCCTTTCCGTGAGAGGGCGAAGTTGGTGGAGTCCGGGACTCGTTGAGGGTGCGACTCAAGTACGTTGCCATGCCCCCAACGGGTTTTGGGGCCAATGGGGAAGGACACAACAGTGGGAGCTTCAGCCGTGGTCGAAGTGGATAGAGAAACTTAGGGTCAACAAGGGAATGCTGGCAAGTTAGGGGTTTTATTTTGTTCTTAAGGGGTTATAAGTGAAACGGGAATAGGGGAATATGTCTTTCCGGGAAAAGAAAGATAACTGAAAAACGGGATGCATTTTTTAAAATTTTCTGATGCTTTTTAATTGTTGTATATACAGAAGTTGTGTTGTGTAGTGAGGGGGGGGGCTGGGGAGCAATTGAAAAAAAATTGTTTTATTTCTATGAAATGTTATTGGGTTTCCCGCCCCTTTTGGGGGCCCAGTAGTGCAGAGTGGGGTTGCCTTTTGCAGAGCCTTTTTGGGGTGGTGAAAGCGTAAACTTTTTCTAAACCCCCTGCATCCCGAATATAAAATCATTTTTTGGGAAAACGGGGGGGACTCGGAGCCCCCCAAATTGGGGGCTCGCCCCGGGGATGAACATAAATGAGTCAAATGATTTTCGATTTTGGTTTTTTTCAAAGGGCAAGGGTTTTTGAAATTTGTCTAATTGTGAAACCTAGATATTTGTTTTCTTTCCGGGAAAAAACTTTGTCTTTTGATTGGTTTTGACTTTTTTTTCATGCGGGCCTTGTATTTGTCTTTATTTGGTTGCTTTGAGGGTTTATTTTTGTGTGGCACAACATTTGATCGCTTATTACAATGCGTTGGATATCTCGCTTTTCTGTGGTTGAAATTAAAAACTGATCGGGGTTAGATAGCTTCAAATGGGGACTGAAGAGGGGGCTGAACAATGGGGGCCCCCGAAAAAAAGGGGGCCTCATAGAAAAGGAAAACTTTGGGGCTAAAGGGGCCGGAACTGAAGGCATATTAGATAAACTGGCCCCGTGTAATCGGGCCCAAAAAATACAAAGGGGAAAGGGGAAAAGGGAAGAGAGAGAAAGAGAACGGGAAAAGAGGAGAGAAAAGAGAAGGGAAAAGAGGAGAGAGAAAAGAACAGGAAAAAAAGGGGAAAAGAAAGAGAACGGGAAAAAAAGGAGAGAAAAGAACGGGAAAAAGGGGAGAAAAAGGGAACGGGAAAAAAGGAGAGAGAAAGAGAACGGAAAAAGGAAGAGAAAGAGAACGGAAAAGGGGAGAAAAGAACGGAAAAGGAGAGAGAAAAAAGAGAACGGAAAAAAGGGGGAGAAGAACGGGGGAAAAAAGGGAGAGAAGGGGAAAGAGAGGGGAAAAGAAAAAAACGGAAAGAGAGAGAGAAAGGGGGAAGGGGGAAAGAAAGAAGAGAAAGAGAGAAGATAAGGCATTTTGAGTTAGAAAAAATTAAAAATTGGAGAAAGAACGGGACGGGGACGCAAAAACCTCAAGTGAACTTTCACCACAGCAGTCCTTACAAAAGCCAAGGTTCGATATTTCCGACCATTTAGAGGGTTTTTATTTTTTGGGGAATTTGAAAAGGATTGCCAAAGATCAGGGCTTACCAAAAAACGTGGGGCCCCAAATTTGTTGCGCTGTGACCCCAAAGCTAGGGGCTTTTTTTCTGCTTTCCACCGGAAAAACAACAGATTAAAAAGTCGGGGGCGATGCTTTGTTTCCCAAGGGGACCAGGGAACCGCCGATAGATATAGGAAATTTTTCAAGAAACCGTTCGTAAATCGGTGAGGCGCCGACAGTTCCTTTATCGGGTTAGGGGTCTCTTTTACAAAGGGTAAGGTTAGGAAACATTGAACAAACTTTGAATCTTTTAGGAGGAGATCGGTAAGGGGCAAATTCTCTTTCCCCTTTTCAAGGACTCACAGAAATTTTTGGGGAGAAAGAAATTAGGAAGTTTAAGGAGTTAGTGAAAGTTTCAGACAGTATGAACTGCCCAGGGTAGCAATGATGAAGGATCGAACCATCGACCCGTAATGCCCCAACCACCAGTCAGGGGGGACCCGACTCCCTACAAACAGGGCGAGACCGCAGTTAAAGCGATTCAAGTCCCGTGGGAACATGGGGCTCAAAGAATGTTAGAGTGAAACGCACAGTTTTAAAGTGGCGAAGGGTCATATCGCCAAGGAAAAGACGGGATGCGAATACATTCGTTGTTGCTGTTGAACAATTTAACAGGAAGGGAAGTGCCACCACCAACTACAGGGCAGTAAAAAGGGAACCGGTGACCTCTTATTAGATACAGGACTGACCAGCGCAATGGTAGAGCCCGGGTTTTGTGAGAAACAGACTAACAGGGGAAACCACCTGCGTGCGATAGCAATGGAAGAATTAATCGCTACCTTGGGGCCCGTAAAGAGAGTCAAGTTTGTCAGAGAAAATCTCACTGCACAGTACAAAACAATCTTCCCATCCGCTTTTTTTAGGGGTAGGTATACCTCCCGAACCCAACCAGGCCCGCCAGTCCCCAAACGGGAAAGCAAGGGGATGAAGGGGAGGAAAGTAAACAGAAACCAGGGAGTGCACAGGCGCCGCTAGCATGGGGCTAGTGAAGGCCATGAAGGGCCATGGTGGGGTGCAGGGACCAGAAAAAGGTCAGTACGGTCCGAGGCCATGGAGGGGGCCGAGTGGGGGTGCCGTGGGCCAGTGGCCTAGTTGGTTTTTTAAAAAATTGTTTGCGTTGCCGGGGCAGTCAGAAAGTAGGGCCACGTGGCGGACCTCAGGGGCGAGGTCAAAAATGGACCCCAGAGTAACTGGAACCACGCTGGGTTTGGGGCCCGGGAGGCGGAATAACCATGGGAAAAGGTCAGGTGACCACATCGTTTGAAACGCCAAAAAACACAGCTCAAAGGGCAGTAAAACCAGTGTCAGGAAAAGGGGAAAGTAAATAAGCCCATCAAGTGTGGGGATGGGTTGGTGGGATTTGAACCGGGACGTTCCACACAGAGAAAGAAAATCGGGTTTGGATAAGAAGATGAGGGGTCACTCAAAACATTTTGAAAAGGGAGATGATCGCGTCGCAGGCAAGGGTCGACGGCTAGAAGAGGATCGCGCAGATTTTTCATGCGCTCCTTTAAAGGACTAAAATGTGTGAAAGGGGGCTCGACTCTCTGTAAAGCCTGGAATGCGCAAACATCGCCCAAGGTACTATTTGGGAGCCACAAACGGCGGTCAAAATTGAGAGGGGGAGGGGTAGGCAAGGGTTGGAGAAAAGCCTCCTGGGTGTTGCTCTTTTAGTGTGACAACAGAAGCAGACAAAGGTAAGCAAAGCCTACGGGCTGCTGTGATTGTGGTGGGGTGTGAGCGTCATTGTTACGGACAGCTATGTGTAAAAATGTAGCTGGCTGGTTGTGTTTTTTGATTGCGTGCCCATCGTGGGGGGGATTGAGCTATTTCTGTGTTATTTTTCTTTTTTGATATTTTTACCTGTACTTGTTTTTTTTCATTTCCCCTTTGGAGGGGAACAGTACGGCTCACCGTTATTTTTTAACTTTTCTGATTGATACTGTTTGCTCATGTTGTTTTGTCACAGCTCGGTAAAGTGTGAAATGTACTTTGTTGTACTCAGATAATTTTGATTTGCATATTTTGTGTGAGACCGTGTGACAATTGTGGCCACACGCCTGAATTTGATTTTGATGTACTAACTGGGGGCCCCACCCGAATTGAAAATTTTTTTTGTGGGGGCTACAAAGCCCGAATTTGATTTTGATGTTTAAATAGGGTGGGCCACACACCTGAATTTGAAAACGTGATTTTGCAAATGGGGCCCTACTCCGGATTTGGATCTTGTCCAATTTTGGTTTTGCTATATTTGAATGAATGAAAGATTAAATTAAAAGCATGGACTGCGAACAACGTTATAGAGAGAGTTCTTGAATAATGTGAGCCGTTTATGCTGAGTGATTCAATGGACTGTCTGACTGATTTAATAATTTTTTAATTTGGATACATTTTCCGTTAAGATGTTGATGGGAAAATGTCTTTAAGCAAGGGGTATACTGTTAAAATCGACCCTGCAAAGATTTTTTTATCAATTGGGGAAAACGTCCTGGAGAAAATTTGCGAACAACATTTTAGGTACGGGGGGGGTCATGAGTCGCCCCAAAGTTCTCGACATTTAGGAAAAATTTAAAGGGTATTTTGCTGTTTTAACAAGTTCCTTGGGGGTTTTTCAAGTGTGCGAACCAGGCATCCCAGAGGGGGGAAAACCCCGGGGTGGATGGGGAAGGGGGGGTTTTTTGGGAAGGTTTTTTGAGCCAGGATATGACAAGGAGTTTTCCCCCTGCCAGCCTGGTAGAGGAGTGTCCATTTCCACCACGGGTGGCTATTCATGGGTTCTCCATGGGGCCAAGGGGGAAGGGGACGTGCGGTACTGTCACGGGGAGGTGGGCCGCGCCTCAGGGAGAGTACAGCGACCTTCAAAACGCCCTGCGAGAATGAATGGAAGGCTTCGGCCTATTGAGTGATTTGCACCTTTTTTTCTATGGGTAGTAATACTTTAAGCATCATCATGGCTGGGAGAGAAGTCCAGGGTTTAGTACAAGGGTAGCTTCGGGGAACGAACATGAGTTTTAATAGGAGGGTTTTGCATTAACCACGGTTTCCCCAAGCTTTTTTGCGCTAGCGCTGTGGGTGTGTGTATGTGTAGGTGACTAGTGATTCCATTTGGGGGAATAAAAATAAATTGGGGATTTATTGTACAAATCGGGTGATGGTGTGGCCATGTTTCCTTGGGGTTTAGCCATTTAAACTCGGGTTTTTCCCCTTTTTTAGAAGATAACTCTTGGAAAAAACCCGGAGTGTGGGGCTCACAAAGGGGGAAAGGGGAACTCCCCGTCTTGCGAGGGGTCGAAAATACAGCGTGAAACAGAGGTTTGCTGTCGCCTTGTTTCCCTGGGTGGGACAAACAGTGGAGGTTGCGAGCCCGGAGCCGACGACAGAAGAATTTCCCCCGTGGGGGACGGGCGACAGCAAGACGCGTAAACCTGTTGGGGCCTAGACAGGGACGCCAGAAACGGGGGGGTGGGTTTTTCGCCAGAGAAAACCGTGGGAGAGCCGACAGGGGCCCTTTCCGTGGGGAGGGGGGAAGTGTGGTGGAGTCCGGAGACTCGTGGAGGGGCGACCAAGCACGGCCAGTGTCCCCCCCCTGGGGTTTTGGGCCTCGGGAGGACCAACATGTGGCAGCTTCACTCGTGGGGCGACGTGGTGAGAGAAACTGGACGGCCATCAAGGAATGCTGGCAAAATTTTGGGCGTTTTTTTGTTCTTAAGTTATAATGTGCAAACTGAATATGGGAAAATTTTTTCCTGGGAAGAAAGAAAAACTGAAAAAACGGGATGCGATTTATTTAAATTGTCTGTATGCGGGTTTCATTGTTTTTATGAAACAGATAGTTGTGTTGTGTAGTGACGGGGGGGGCTCGGATCAAAATTGAATAAAAGTTGATTATTTTTTAAAATGTTATTGGGGTTTCCCGCCCTTTGGGGCGGGCCCGATGTGAGGACAGAGTTGGGGGTGCCTATGCCCCAGCGCTTTGGTGGGGGAAAGCGAAGTCTTCTTTATAACCCCCCCGCATCCCTGAAAAAAAACATATTTAATAACGGGGGGACCGGAGACCCGCACAGGGGGGATTGGGGGGGGGGGGGGGGGGGGGGGGGGGGGGGGGGGGGGGGGGGGGGGGGGGGGGGGGGGGGGGGGGTTGGGAAAAGGGGGGGGGGGGGGGGGGGGGGGGGGGGGGGGGGGGGGGGTTTTTTTTGGGGGGGGGGGGGGGGGGGGGGGGGGGGGGGGGGGGGGGGGGGGGTGGGGGGGGGGGGGGGGGGCCCCCCCCGGGGGGGGGGGGGGGGGGGGGGGGGGGGGGGGGGGGGGGGGGGGGGGGGGGGGGGGGGTGGGGGGGGGGGGGGGGGGGTATGTGATTGGTGTGTGTGCGGGGGGGGTCGGTGAATAGTGAAATTTTTCCCCATTGCCCCGATGTTAATTAAACGCATTGGTGGTGAAAGCGTAAGTCTTCGTCTTAACCCCTGCATCCCTGATATAAAACTATTTAATAACGGGGGGAGCTCGGAGACCCGTGAAGGGGGAGGGGGGGGGGGGTGGGGGGGGGGGGGGGGGGGGGGGGAGGGGAAGGGGGGATCAGGGTTAGGGAAGGTGAGGGGAGGGGGGAGTGGGGGGATCCTTCTATACAATGGTGGCCAAGGAGGAAAAAAAAAGCTTTCTTCTTTACCAGGCCTACAATGTACATGACGAGGAATGCACACCAAACCACAACACTCTTTGCCTCCTCCCCTTTTCGATTCCTGAGTGAAATCTTTTGAAGGGCCACTGGGTCCACGATTCAACTTTATTTGAAAAAAAGGCGTGATCTGTGGAGTTGCTTTTTTCGTGTCCAAGTTTGCCTGGTGTTTCTGAGTTTTGACATGGCGCTTACAGTCGTTAAATCCACCATGTTCAATCGAAATGTCATCCCAGCAAGCCTCGCAAAAAACAAACTCTTTCCCCTTTGCACTGGCCTTTAGGTCAGAAGATTTTTCCGTATACTTTTGCTGATATTGTTGATGAGCAATTACTTGCGTTTGTCTTTGCTTTTTTCTTGTCTCTCCAATCTATAACTTCTTCACAATCGGATTCTTCATCATCTGTCTCATGCAACCACTTCGAACTCGACGCCATTTTGGCGGACAGAGAACAAGCAGTGTAGTGTCACGTGACAGCCTTTCTCACACGATTTGATAGACTAAGCAAGGGCCTCAGACGAACCGGGCAGCAACGCTAAACGAATCGTAGTTCCGTGAACGGTAAAATCATATTTTCTTCAACTCGCCCGTGGTGCCGTAGTGCCGTAATTTGTGGTCTGAAATCGTAGCAATTACGGACGAATCGTAGGACTAAGCAGGTCTGATCTGAATTATATCTGTCAGATCGTATTATTGCCCTCTTAGGATTATGAACATCTTTGTTTATTTCTGTCGTATCACATGGTGAAACTCTTCACATTTATTATCTGTCAAATTGCATACCAAAATCTTTGCAGTACGTCTGTCATAGTAGTAGGAGGGCCACCCCATAAGTTCTCGGATGCGCAGAAACCACTGACGTCATAATTTCAATTTTTATATCATCATCACAAGCGATGTCATAATAGCTATGACACAAAAAAATGATAAAAATCGTCAGAGCCAAATTTTTTCTAGACAGCAAAATGGATGGCAAACTTTATAAGTTTGACAAACTGTTTTGGCGACAAGGCTCCATCATTATCCACAGTCCAGAGGTGGTTCAAAGAATTTCAGTTTGGTACAATGTCGTTGGAAGATCGTGACCGTGTGGACGTCCAGTTTCAGTTACTACCGATGGAACGTGAGCACAGTAAAGGCCATGATTACAGAAAATCCTCGAATCACGGAGGATGAATTCAAGGATACTCTAAACCTTTCATCAGGAAGCTTAGACAGCATTCTTCGGCACAATCTCTCTGTACGGAAGAGTTGCGCCCGTTGGGTGCCCCACCAGCTGACTGGGGAGCAGATGAGGGCTAGGGTTGAATGGTGCCAGTTTATGCTGCAAAAATCTGACAGAGGAAGATCAGATAGAGTCTCCAATATCGTCACACGGGACGAAACCTGTGTTTACCAGTATGACCCTGAAACAAAGCAGCAGTCGTCAGTTCGGCTGTTTCCAGGGAAATCCCACGTATGAAAATTTAAGAGATCAAGAAGCTGCACAAAGCAAATGACTGCAGTTTTCTTCGCAAGATCCGGCCATGTGACTACTGTACCGCTTCTGGAAAGAAAGACAGTGAACGCTGAATGGTATATCAACAGCTGCCTGCCAAAAGTGGTCGAGGCTTGGAGTGCACGGCGACCACGGACCGGTATCCGCCACCTACTCCACCATGACAACGCCAGCGCCCACACGGCAGCTGCAACTTTAGACTTCTTGCAAGAGAAAAGCGTGCAGCTCGTCACTCATCCTCCGTATTCTCCTGACCTAGCCCCTTGTGACTTCTTTTTGTTCTCTCGTTTGAAAGAACAACTGAAAGGAAAGCCGTTTGAGAGCCCTGAAGATGACCGAGCGTTTGCTGAGGCTTGATTTCTGGTATACCTAAGTCGGAGTGGGCTAGGGTGATGGATTCGTGGTTTAGAGGATGGAAAAGTGCATACGCGCTGATGGAGATACTTTGAAAAGATGGGCTAGGTAAGAAATGCCAGTGTACTTCCATCTTTTCCCATCCGAGAACTTATGGGGTGGCCCTCGTATTAGACATCTTTATAATTACATTTTGTCATGTCACAAAAGTTAAACTGTTTGCAGAACATAGATCTACTATAAATAAGGAATATCACAACATATCACAGGGAATACACTGACACACACAGATTCACAGACAGACAGATAGACAGACGACAGACAGACACACACACACACACACACACACACACACACACACACACACACACACACACAGAGATAGAGTGGATAGAGGGGGTGGGGGTCAACTTACCTTCCAAAGCGTAATCATCTGGCATGCTGTCAAGAGCAGCACAGCGGCAATCAGCACACACGTCAGTTTCATTCTGGTGATGATGTTGTCAGTGCTGAAAATCCATACATATCTTTCAGTGTACGCTGTGTTTAAATTAACCAATGACATGTTCTGTCATACGGCGCATGTCAATGAGTGAGCTGTACGTTTTGTTGCATGCTGCAGTTTAATATGTTTTGTTGGATGCTGCACATTAACCTGTCAATTAACATGCTTGTTGTAAGCTGCCTTTTAAATCTGCTGGTAATACGTCTTCCGCCGTTTAGCTTGGAAAAGGTTTTTTATAAACCGAAAATGTGCAATTTCATATGCCGTATTGTTGCACTTTATTAGCCAGCGATGCATTGCTGCATTTCATCACCAGTGACTGTTTTGTTTTTATGCTGCTTTTTGATAAACAAAATGAATATGTTTAGGACCCTCTACAATATCATAAAATCGGAGCCAGCGACATTTAAATCGGTCCTGTGAAAATTTTATTGTGTGTTGTACTTTATTCAGCCAACGAAAACTCTTTACTGTCCCACAAGCCTTCTCAATTGGGCTAGGTACAAACACCTTTATTGCATGCAGTCTTCGAATCAACCAAAACATTAAGTTTTTGTTTCGTCGTTAATGAAGCGATCAGCTGTTTCCATTGCACACTGCAGTGTTAAACAAACCAACCACATGCAACCACTGAAAACTACAGCATCCCGACCCATAGGGCCATTTTCATTGCATTATTCAGTATTGAATAGCCGATGGATGTTTGGTACATGGTTTCATTGCATGCTGCCACACTAAACCATCTTTATGACCATGTTTAAATTGCAGCAGCCCATTCTCAATGATGAAACATCATCGCGTGAGAACGAGTATAGTACAAATGACACGCAAAATGCTACTTACGCTCATTTTCCATATTACGTTGGCATTTTCTCAACAAATATGATTGTCCTGAGCATCTGGAAATAGCATGGAAATTTTTTTTTTTTGTGGTTCACTCAAGTTTTTATTAAAGACACCCTCCCCTCCCACCCACCTAATTATTACCTCAAGTACATAAAAACATCAAACAGACAGCAGCAGCAACAAGACACAACACTAACAAGCAGCAACAGGAACAAAACAATCACTACCAGAAACTTAAGACTGGAGCAATAGTACCCTTGTGGCTTCAAATCACGTTGACGATTGGAAACATCTGTCGAATATGCTGACGTATGATTGTTTCTGAAGAATCTAACTCTCGTCACAATATTCCCAAAAGCGTGGACACGTAACCTTATCATCTGTATATGAATCTCCATAATGTTTGTGGTTCTGAGATACTCTACTGGCTGTCTGATCCATTCTCAAGTCTTTTCAAGTCTACAAAGGACGTGAATGAAGGAGGGGGGGTGGGGAAAGGATATAATGAATAAGACCTCTGCAAGAGGTAACCATAAATTGGCTATGAAAAAACAGTCTGTCTTTTCTTCCAGGGCCTCCAACTAGGAAGAATTTGATGTGGGACGCATCATTGAAGTCTGTACATCAGGCTAGCATGACTCCTCAGGATTTGATACACATACTTAACGGAACACCCGGTGTATTCAACAGATTTTCCGGAATATGCGGCCCATCCTGCACATTATTTTAAATGTTTCTTTTTTTAAGATACCCTTAAAGTACAACCTGTATGAAACAAATGTATAAATGAGGAACACTATCTTAAAGAAAACGTAAATGACATCAGTTATGAGAAACCGTTGTTCGAACAACGTTACACCCATTGGTCAATGACGATAGAAAAGATGGCTTAAAACGAAATATTGGCCTTAAAACGAGACTGGGCGAAGAGTTAGATGTTTTTCAGATTTGTAAACGGGGGGCTCAAGGGAAAATGAAACTGTGTGTGGAAAAGGGAAAAAAGTAGAGCAAGTGAAAACAAAATAAAACAAAGCAAAATAAACTATTCCCTGCCCAAAATTCCAGAGAGCTAGGTTAAAGCAATCGCCTGAAAAGCTGCCCCTGTGCTGTCACCCACATCATCTCCTCGTCCTTCCAAGCCTTACTCCAGTCCTTCCATTTCCATAGCAGGTAGTAATTTCTAAACAACTGATTTCACGGTTATCGTCAGAATGTACATTAAAAATGGAAAACGAAAAAGCCTATTCTGTAATACAGAAAGAATCTCACAAAGAAGCCGATTGACCACCAGGCACAAACTTCAGATCTACAAAGCCATCTGTTTTTTAATGACTCTGCGGAACATCTCTGCTAATCCTATCACACGAAATCATAGTGCACAGAACGATACTGAAAAGCAAGGGTGCAGAAACAGGACTTGTCTCGTACTACTTCTGCAAAGAATGCACATAGATCGTAAACAGTAAAACCATCCAGCCAAAATGTTCTGTGCGTGGCATAGTTCTCTCTTTTACAATCAAGCGGCAAATTCAACAGACATTATTCTTGGGTGCAAGCCGTGATTCCATGTTACTAGAGAATAAATTTGTTTGTTGGTAAATTGTCATTTTGTTTGTCCAAACCTGGATGCAAAATTAAGCCGTCATTAGTTTTAGGGTAAATCAAAGCTGTTACCAAAACGTTGTGAAAGAAACTTCGCAGTTAAACCAACAGTTTTGTTAAATTGTCGTAATATTTTTCTATGTCCACGAACATTCATACGTACCCTTTTACATGCAATTGCAGAGTTACGGGATCTGGAATGTCTCGGTTTGCCTGTGTAGCGGTGGATGAGGGCTGAGATTTGCAGGGCTATTTATACTTGAAGCAAAGAGTGCACATCGACGTGTCTGCAGATTCTCTGATCAAACCCTTTTCGTGTTTGGATGTAAAGTGGTTGCCATCTGTTTCCGCGATCTGTGGTTAGGACTGAAATCGACACGTCCAGTGGGGCAAGGTTGATGTCTGAAATATCCACTTCGCGCCTTTTATGTTTTCTGAATTTGGTGTGCAGTGTACGTTTTCCACACAGGGACACACACACACGGCACGCACGCACGCAACGCACGCACGCACGCACGCACGCACGCACGCACGCACCGCACACACACACACACACACACACACACAGCCACACACACACAGAGATTATTTTTCACAAGCGGACAGTTGATTTGACTGACGTGGCATGTTTTTCATAAATCTCCAAATTTCCCATTTTAACTTTCACAAGGCACGAAACAACTACTTAAAGAATGTGAAACATACGACTAGAGGAACACACTATAGAAGCCTAAGTTCTTCCTGATTTGAACAACTGTTTGCACATCACACAGTGTGTGTGTGTGTGTGGGTGTGTGTTTGTGTGTGTGTTGTGGTGTGTTGTGTTCATATATCCAAGTTACACTGCTTTTTTAACCGAGTTTGTCATTAAACATCTGTTACCGAAGCAAAGAAATATGAGGATTGATGGAGTGTAATGGGATGCTTTCAGGGTCTAAAACGACCACTTATTGAAATGCATTTTTGTAGAGAGAGAGAGAGAGAGAGAGAGACGGAGAGAGTTTTTGCGTGCATGGTGTGCGTGCGTTTCGTGGTTGCGTGCGTCTGCACACGCGCGGGATGTGTGTGTGTGTGTGTGTTGTGTGTGTGTGTGTGTGTGTGTGTGTTCATATATCAAGTTATCACTGCTTTTTAACCGAGTTGTCATTAAAACAACTGTTACAGAAGCAAAGAAATATGAGGATGATGGAGTATAATGGATGCTTTCAGGGTCTAAAACGACCCCTTATTCAAATGTATTTTTGTAGAGAGGAGAGAGAGAGAGAGAGAGGAGAGAGAGAGAGAGAGAGAGAGAGAGAGAGAGAGAGAGGAGAGAGAAGAGAGAGAGAGAATGAGAGAGGTTTAATGTTTTTTTTAGACCATGGGCACATAAACATGAAGGAATGGAAAGGCGGGGAGGGGGGGGGGGGGGGGTGAATAGGATTGGAGCTTTCATACATCAATAAGTACAGCATTACATCCATTAAACCTTGACATAAACACTATCGACTTACTGCCTATAGTATGCACATGTTGCTATAGAAATCACATCACATGTTTGCATATTTGAGTTTAATAGATTACTTTCTAAAAATTTCTGTCTCTGCCTAACAGCGTGAAAAATAAACTTTGAGACCACAATGGACAAGTGTTTGGGTTCTCCAGCTAACAATCTTTCAACTGAAACATTAATTCCATTGGGAAAAAATCTATTTCTCAATTCCGAGTACAACGGGCAAACATATAAAAGGTGTTTTTCATCTTCTACATGTATTTCACATATGGGCAGTAAGACTGTGCAACATCATTTCCATATCTATTCATGTTGTTGTTTATTGGTAGCACACCACATCTAATCTGCGTTAATGCCACCCGAAAACAAAAGATATTGATTTCATTTAGATATGTACTGATATTCAAATTATCTTTAACCAATCTATACAAGCTATATCTTTCTCTGTCTCTGACTGTGCCTGACCACTCTTGGAAAAACATATCTAATAAACGCTGCTTGAATATTTTCAAAAATGCATTAACGTTCTGAACACCTTGGTTTATCCACACTTCATAAAAACCCGCCTTAGAAAGCATTTCTCTTATCTCGGTTACCCAGCACCTTTTATTATCGTTATAGCATCATTATGTATGCCTGTTTGGGTAATCGGCTTTGTTCCATTTGTAACAATCTAAACCAGTATTTAATACATCTAATTTGTGAGTTTACAAACAAGGGATATCTACCAAGCTCACTATAAACCATTTTATTTGGGGTCTTTAGGGGTAAACCTAAGTATCTTTTACAGGCTAATAAATGCACTTTCTCTATACTTTCCAACCTCTTATAACCCCAAATTTCTGATGAATACAATAATACAGGCTGTACTTTAGCATCAATTTTTATGTATATCTTTGGTGACATTTCTTTACATGTTTTAAAAGCCTGACAAAGCCAATATACAGCCTTTTTCCCTTTAGCAACTAAATGATTTGTACCATGTCCTAAACTCAGCATTGTTGTGAAAGAAAAACCCAAATAACAATACATATTAACAATTTCTAGTCTTTACCCTAAAAAAAACCACCTTTCTCTTGATCCTAAATACCCGCCTTTCCTAAATACCATGATCTTAGTCTTATCTTTGTTAACAGATAATTTCAATTTATCACAACAGCTTTTTAAAGAATCTAATTGGGCTTGTAAGCCTCCCGGTGACGTTGATAACAAAGCTACATCATCTGCGAATAGCAAAATGAACAATTCAATCAGAGTAGGTAATAGTTGAACACCATGGACACCAGTGTTATTAATGTGATTTGCCAGTTGATTATAAATAGAGAAAACAATGTGGGACTCATGACACAGCCTTGTCGTACACCTGATGGACATGTAAAGAAATCTGAAAATTCACTGTTCACGCGCACACAAGAGATTAAAGAATCATACATGCTTTTCAAGGCACCAAAAAAATTTCCCTCTTATACCCTCATTATAAACTACCTTCAGTAGTTTTGCATGGTTAACAGAGTCAAATGCCTTTTTGAAATCAATAAAAGCAACATAAATTTTCTGTCTTTTCTTATTTAAGTATTTCTGAACAAAAGCATAGAGATTAAATATCTGGTCTGCTGTTGAATAATGTTTTCGAAACCCAGCCTGGTTTTCAACTATTATATCAGTATCTTCTAGCCGAGAAATTAATCTTGTGTTCAGAATGGATGTATAGCATTTACAAGAAACATTAATCAATGATATCCCTCTATAGTTGTCTGGCTGGTCGGCATCACCTTTTTTGAAAATTGGAACAACTATAGCTTTACGCCATTCCCGTGGGTAGATCCCAGAGTCAAACACTTTATTGAAAAGCTTTGTTAGGAACTTAACGACCACCTCTCCTCCTGCTTTCAACATCTCCGGAACAACACCGTCTAAGCCCCCTGCTTTCCCATTATTTAATTTCCTTATTGCCTTTTTACTTCTTCTTCTGTGATTTCTTTGTTTAAACTATCATCACTTGCATTGCCCAGATCGTTAGTAACATTATTTCCGTTTCCTTCTAAATCGTTACTACCCTAATTAAAAACTCCTTGAAAATGATTTTAAACCAGTCATCCAATCCAATTCTATCACTCAACTCCTTTCGTGCACTCACACCACCTAACGTCTTTAATTCTTTCCAAAACTCAGCTGACTTGTGCGCATTAGCTGCCAAGGATTCAGCTGTGTTTCTGCGAAATTCCTGCTTTTTTTTCTAAGCAGTGTTTGTATATTCCTTTCTACTTTTAGTGTACTCAAGTCTGTCCTTTTCAAGCGTCTTTTTTCTTATTCCTCTTGCTTCTTTTAAAAATTCTTAACATTTTTTCACTTTTAACTTTCGCATCTTGACATTCTTGGTCATACCATGCGCTCTTTTTCTTCTTGGGCGAGACATAGCATTTTTTAACCATACAATGTGCGGCACACTTCAAACAATCATTAAACACTTCCAAGGCGTGATCAACTTCCAGGTCCAATTCTTGAGCAGCATTTTCTAATTTAATTATGTTATCTTTACTGTTAAAATTTGTTGTAAAGTCGGATTCTTTTGCTTTATCCCACAAAACTTTATTCACATTATTCGTCTTACTACTGTCATTAGATTGATTATTTAGAGTTCTTCACAACAATGGGATATAGCTTTTACTACTTCAGTTATATTGCTAATAACCCTTTTTCAGATCCAACAAAATTGACAAGGTAACTGGTAAGGGGTCCGAATCCACCCTATCTTTCACCGTTAAATATCTCCATTCAAATTGATAAAGCAGCTCAAAAGATGCAACAAAATAATCCACCAGGCTGGACCCAAAATCGGATAAGAAACTACAACTGTCATCAAAACCATGTTCAACAAGTCCGTTCAAAATGCAACAGTCAAAAATATTGCAAAAGTCAATAAGCTGTTCACCGAACTGGTTCACTTCAACATCCTGTGAATTTCTTTTTACGAATTTCCTTATTTCCTCCAAATAATCACCATCATCAGACAACTGAATCGAGATTTTTGTTGGCTGTGCGAGAATTTAAATCGCCAAAAATCAATGCATGATATGAAGTCGTCATAGGATTCGTGGAGATCAAGCATACATTTTTCTAATAACTCGATACCATATCCGTTAGGTTCTGATTTCCAAAAGGGGGAATCGTAAGGTGGAATATAGGCTGCAATAAGGAAAACATCCTTATCTATTCTTAAAAATTCTTTTGATATTTTCAAAGTTAGAACATTATTGATATCAATGTCTATTCTTTGTACAAAATCAGAAAAAAATTTTTTTAACCAAGACCACTACACCTGGGGGTGAACACAGCTTACCAGTGCGAGCGGACGCTATTTTCGTAGCTCTGACAAAATTAGATTTTGCGTTAATTGGACGCACCATGACCGGTAATTAGTTGTGAAATCAAA
>CM031624.1:23667346-23686460 GCA_018398815.1 Conus ventricosus
AAAAAAAAAATCTGCTTTTCAAAACCATTTAAAACGGGAAAAAACAAAGGTCCATCATACAACAAAAAAGAGCAACCGCAGAATCAGGTCGATTGTCTCTAAAATCTTTACTTCCGGAAAAGAATACGAATTGCTCGGGAGATCTGAACCCGGGAATAATTGAAAGGAAAAGATAAGTTTTTGTTTTGCCAAGTAGAGTTTTTGACAGTGAAAACAGTTGTTTTGACGAAGTACATGAATTAATTTTGTCACCATAATAAGAATTGCTTGCATCTTCAAGACACTGTCCTGCTTTGCATCTGTCAGCGGCAAATATCTGCGTGAACCACAAGGCAGTCTTTCTCCACCATCGCTCAGCACGACGGCGTTGACGGCGTGCTGCCCTCACACCTCAGACAACCATGGGCAGAGGGCCATCAGTGACACACGGGTCACTGCAGGGCATGATGGTCGAGTACTTTAAGAGGCCATTGTTTGAAAGCACTGACAGCTCCACAACGTCGAATTGCAGTGCTGTGTACACTGCAGATCAGCAAAATCCTGACATCTTGTCAAAAACCAGTACAGACAAAGCTCATGTTCCTGGATGTCACAAGGCGTTTACGGGAGGAGGCTTGGTGAGTGACATACGACAGACAACGAGATGGTGGTCGGAAAAGACCAGCACAGTCACGACATCAACACAGCAATTTAAAGGCAGCTTACAACAAAGCATGTTAATTGACAGATTAATGTGAACATCCAACAAAACATATTAAACTGCAGCATGCAACAAAACGTGTAACTCACTCATTGATTTGCGCCGTATGACAGAACAATGTCGTTGGTTATTTCAACACAGCGTACACTGAAAGATATGACATGGATTTTCAGCACTCCAACATCATCACCAGAATGAAACTGACGTTGTGTGCTGATTGCGCTGTGCTGCTCTTGACAGCATGCCAGATGATTAACCGCTTGGAAGGTAAGTTGACCCCACCACCCTAATCCACTCTACTGTGTGTGTGTGTGTGTGTGTGTGTGTGTGTGTGGTGTGTGTGTGTGTGGTGTGTGTGTGTGTGTGTGTGTTGTGTGTGTGTCTGTCGTCTGTCTGTGTATCTGCGTGGTCAGTGTATTCCCTGTGATATGTTATGATATTCCTTATTATAGTAGATCTATGTTCTGCAAACAGTTTAACTTTTGTGATTTGACAAAATAGTAATATAAAGATGTCTAATACGAGGCCACCCCATAAGTTCTCGGATGGGAAAAGATGGAAGTACACTGGCATTTTCTTACCTAGCCCATCTTTTCAAAGTATCCTCCATCAGCGCGTAGCACTTTTCCATCCTTCTAAACCACGAATCCATCACCCTAGCCCACTCCACAAACGCTCGGCATCTTCAGGCTCTCAAACGGCTTCCTTTCAGTTGTTTTTTACAACGAGGGAACAAAAGAAGTCACAAGGGGCTAGGTCAGAGAATACGGAGGATGATTGAAGAGCTGCACCTTTCTCTGCAAGAAGTCTAAGTTGCAGCTGCTAGTGTTGGCGCCTGGCGTTGAGTCATGGTGGAGGAGTAGGTGGGCGAGATCCGGGGGGCCATGGTCGCCGTGCACTCCAAGCCTCGAACACAATTTTTGGCAGGCAGGTGTGATGTACCATCCAGCGTCACTGTCCTTTTCTTTCCAGAAGCGTACAGTAGTCACATGGCCGGATCTTGCGAAGAAAACTGCAGTCATTTGGCTTTGTGCAGCTTCCTTGATCTCTTAAATTTCACACGTGGATTTCCCCTGAAACAGCCGAACTGACAACGGCTGCTTTGTTTCGGGTCAGACTCATAATCGATAGGTTTCCTTCTTGTTATCCTGCCCGCCTCATCAAGTTGAAGGTTCTGGCATCAACACATGGGGGTTTCGGTTTGCTGTGGAGTTTGAGTCCATTTATGCGCCAGTGCTCACTAACCATCCTGCATGGTCAGTGGGCAGGAATTGGGGGCCACCACACTCACTATTTCAGGCCTCAAACCATATTTGTAAGGCCCTACTTTTGGAGTGGTGGGGAGGTTTGTACTCCTAGCATGGAGTGGGATGGGAATGGGTCGGGTAGAATGGGGTGGTATAGGGGGGGGGGGTGAATGAGGATTGGGGGGAGGATTGGGGGGGCAATCAGAGTTAGGACTGAAAGTCCACCACAGAGGATGATGGAATTGCCTCAGTTGGAGCTTATTAAACTCCTTGTGGTGTGGGGAAAGAAGGAGTGGTTTCTATAGATCCTAGCTGTTGACTCCAAGGCGCACTGGGTGCTCATGAAAGTGTTCGATTGGCGTATCCAATTTTCCAGGAGTCTTGCGCCATGATTGGTCTCGAACGTGATGTCACCCCATGGGGGGGGTGGTATTTTGGTATAGTGTTGTCAGGCGGATTCTTTTTCGCCGATCTACCAGTCATGTCCATTTCAGTTGGTCAAGCCATTTCTCCCACGCTCGATGTTTGGCGGTACGTTACCTACCCAGCGCACCTCTCCTCTGGGTCTTCTCGAGGGACTGTATATTGTTGCAGTGTGCGGGTCCCACCTTCGCACGCATATCCAGCGGGGCGCACCATGGTTTCGTCCCTGTGGACGATATTGGAGACCCTATCTGAGTCTTCCATCAGTCAGATTTTTGGGCAGCAAAACTGGCACCATTCAACCCTAGCCCTCATCTGCTCACCAGTCAGCTGGTGGGGCACCCAACGAGCGCAACTCTTCGTAAGAGAGATTGTGCGAAGAATGCTGTCTAAGCTTCACAGATGAAAGTTTAGAGTATCCTGGAGTTCATCCCCATGATTCGAGATTTTCGTAATCATGGCCTACACTGTTCTCACGTTTCCCATCGGTAGTAAACTGAAACTGGACGTCCACAACGGTCACGATCTTCCACGACATTGTACAACACTGAAATTCTTGAACCCCCTCTGGAACTGTGGATAATGATGGAGCCTGTCGCCAAAACAGTTTGTTAAACTTAAAAACTTTCATTGAAAGACTTCCTTTGAAGAGAGACCATAAAAAATCAAGGCTCGAAAATCTCTCCAACAGGCTCTCTGCTGCAACACTTTGAAAACCGTCCCTCTTGCCCATCTACGCATTTTGCTGTCGAAACAAAATTGGCTCTGACGATTTTTACCATTTTTTTGGTCCCATAGCTATTATGACATCGCTTGTAATGATGAATATAAAAAATTGAAACTATGACGTCAGTGGTTCTTCTGCGCATCCGCGAACTTATGGTGACCCTCGTACTACTATGACATATGTACTGCAAAGAGTTTGGTAATGCAATTTGACAGATAATAAATTGAAGAGTGTCACCATGTGATACGACAGAAAAAAACAAAGATGTTTCCCTAATCCTAGCGGGCAATAATACGATGTGACAGATATAATTCTCAGACTGCTTATCCTACGATTCGTCATAATTGCTAATACATTTCAGACCACAAATAACGGCACTACGGTGCGAGTTGAAGAAAATAACGATTTTACCGTTCACGAACTACGATTCGTTTTTTAGCGTTGCGCCCGGTTCGGTTTTCTCAGAGGCCCTTGCTTATATCTAATCAAATCGTGAGAAAAGGCATGTCACGTGACACTACCCTGCTAGTTCTTTGTCCACGCAAAATGGCGTCGAGTTCGAAGCGGTTGCATGAGCCAGATGATGAAGAATCCGATTGTGAAGAAGTTAAAGATTGGAGAGACAAGAAAAAAGCAAAGACAATTGCAAGTAATTGCTCATCAACAAATACAGCAAAAGTAAACGAAAAATCTTTCTGACCTAAAGGCCAGTGCAAAGGGAAAGAGTTTGTTTTTTGCAAAGGCTTGCTGGATGTCATATCGATTGAACATGGTGGATTAACGACGTTAAGCGCCATGTCAAGACTCAGAAACACCAGGCAAACTTAGGCCAACGAAAAAAGCAACTCCACAGATCACGCGACGCCTTTTTTTTCAAAAAGAAAAAAGTTGAATCTGACCCAGTGCCCTTCAAAAGATTCACATCAGGAATCGAAAAGGTGTAGGAAGGCAAAGAGTGTTGTGGTTTTGTGTGCATTCCTCGTCATGTACATTGGTGAGCCTGGTAAAGAAGAAAGCTTTTTTTACTCCTTGGCCACCATTGTATAGAAGGATTCCCCCCACTCCCACTCCCCCCCTCACCTTCCCTACCCCCTGATCCCCCCTCCTCCCCCCCCCCCCACACCCCACCCCATCCTCCCATAAATGAATGATTTACAAGTAGAGTACATCAGTTTAGAAAAGTCTGCTTTTTGTCATCGCTGGACAGTGAGCGTAGTAAATCTCTTTATTACCAACCCACTCTGTCATTCCCTTAGCGTTTATTCTTTTTCATGTAGTTTATAAGAAAATATTGTTATTTGTAACCTATTTTTAATTTCATTTGAAAAGGACAAAGTCCTTTAATTGTAAGATTCATTAACTAAAACGCTGCGAATTTTTAACACTGACAACCCTGTGAAACTACTGAACAACTTGGGGTCCCACTACTGAAGTCTTAGAGGCCCTAAGGCAGGTCTGACTCTTTCTCAAAGTGCGATAATAGGGTGGTGACTCAAATAATGCTGAGAGTGCAATAATGGGGTTAGACTCAAATAATGCTGAGAGTAACATAATGGTGTGACACAAATACTGCTGAGAGGCACTAAGGGGGTGGGACTCAAATAATGCTGGAGTGCCATAATGGGCCGTACTCAAATAATGCTGAAGTGTAATAAAGGGTGTGACTCAAACATCTGCTGAGAGTGCAATAATGGGGTGGCGACAGAAAATGATACTAAGAGTGCAAGCAATGTGGGATATGAAACCAGAATACTGCTAAGTATGCTACAATGTGGTGAGACAGAAGTAATGCTAAAAGAGTTACTAGTGCAATGTGGCAGAGGTGAAAGCAACGTGTGGCAATGATATGTGTTGTGCAGAAGTCCAGGCTATCCTTTTCAGAGATCTGCAGATGAGATGGAATTCCGAATCAAGTCTGTGACTCGATTCAATTCGTTTAATCCTATCCATCGTTTTTTAAACTCTCTCTCTCTCTCTCCTCTCCTCCTCATTCATCCTCACTCCCTTCGATCTCTCTTCATCTCTCTCCTCACTCTCTTCTCTCTCTCCTTCTACACCCTAATACGCTGTTTTAATACTCCTCTCTCTCTTGTCCTAATATCACGAATAGTGGATAGACGTTAAATGAAGGACTCTCCTCTCTCCTCTCTCTCTCCTCACCTCTCTCCTCTCTCTCCTCTCTGCTCTCTCTCTCTCCCTCTCTCTCTCATCCAATCACGCTGTTATTAATACTCCTCTCTCTCTCTTTCTCTCCCTCTCCTCTCACTCTCTCATACTCCTTCTCTACTCCTCTTCTCTCTCTCTTCAATCACGCTGTTGTTTTAATACTCTCTCTCTCCTCTCTCTCTCTCTCCCCCTTCCTATCTCTCCTCTCTCAACTCTCTTCTCTCTCTCACTCTCTCGTCTCTGTCTCTTCTCCTCCTGTCACTCAGACTGGGGTGGGGGTGGGGTGAAAGGGGGAGTATAGGCAGATATGTGAGTGTGCGGAGGAAGGGGGAATCATTGACTTACCAAGACTTGAGCATGCGAGCGCAGCTTCGCTCAATATGCGGCTTGATTTCTTCAACTGACAGATGTGTTGCTGCTGCTGCAGTTTTTCTATGCGAGTGCCTTGGTTTAGGAAACAATCGGTCATCTAAATTATAAAAAAAGACATCTGCATATGGAAGTGCTATGTCCATCATATTTTGTTTGGTCATGGATCTCATTTAGAAGGCGAACACGAATGAAAGATAATGAAAATCACTCATGTACAAAGAAATTAAGAATGGAGACCAGTTTTCCTCTCAACATTCTTGAGAAGTCGTCTCCTCTGACCACAAATGATTTATATGGTCATATGTCAGTTACGCCTATATTTCAAATTTTGCCCTTATAATTTCTGCGTCTAGTTTTTTTTTTTCCATTACCCTATCTCCACTTTAAGTTATTATGAATGAAAATACGTCGTCATGTCGGTATCTTAAAGGACGTCAACAAACAGTGTATTTCATAAGTTCAGTGCACCAAACACTAAAACTGGATCGATCTTTCACAGAAGTTTTGATCTAATGAAAAATATTAATCTGTTTTAGGAACTAAAAATCAAAGCTGGTGGAACATACATGAATATGGTTGACACGGAGTCTGATATGGTTTCATGGAGTCTGCTGTAAAGTGTTTACGACGAATTTCACGTAATCCCAACACTGTTTAATCACGTCTCAGCAATCAATTATTCTATCTGCCCAGTGACTACTTTATCGAAAATCTAACAATCGACAATCAGTCGACAAACGATTAACCAATCAGAGAATCAGTAAACCGACCAATTGTTCAGTCAGTAACCTGGTCAATCAGTGTACAGCTTCATCCATTCCTCATCACCTTCATCTATTCATCTACCAATTCATCCATTCATAGAACCACATATTTATTCCATCTTTCTATCCCTCCGCAGGCCACTCATCAACATCAGGAATTGCGACGCCCCTGGACATCCTTGTGGCGGGACTGTCATCCACAGACATTGCTGCAGTCAAAGGTGTGTCCTTTTCAGGTGCAAGTGATCCGCACCTCTGGCATCGTCTATTCCCCTGAGTGCTACACCCGAGTTTGTCTGCTATGTCTGAGTAGTCACGAACCATTCTGAACCTGCTTCGCGCGTTCTTGAACTAATGAAGGACGTACATTGCAATAAAAACCACGTTGTGATAACAAGGGTTCCTCGTGTGTTTTGATGGGGATACGAATGACATTCAGACTGGCTGAGAGATTTATCAATAAATCAGTTAATCAAGGTGCTTCTTGTTTGACCAATCAACCAATTACTCAACGGACTAATCAAGGGCAAACACACCATCTTTTTTTTTTAACCGAGATTTGACTCCATGATTTCAAAGCAGAAGGGAGTCGTTCAAATTTGAAGTCATATCCGTCAATTGATTAATCAACCAACAAACAATTAAACATTTAGTCGGTCTACTAAGCAGTCTCTTCGATTAATCAATCAATCAACGTTCACATTTTTTAACACATTTATGGGCTAATTGCCTGAATACGTAATCATTACAACAACAACAAAAAGCCAAAAAATATATCATTGAATGTGCCAGTGAATGCCTTCATCTCCCATCCTGCATATAAATCAATGCAAGGATAGATGTGGATGATCCACAAACTGCATAAATTTACAGATCTATAGCGTTCTTTGGTTTAGGTTTAGGTTTAGGTTTGTAGGGACAATTGCCTTTAGCAATTTTAGCCAGAACTGGCTTTACATGTCCCTTCTATGTGTTATCTGTCTTCACACGGTCAGGTCTTTAACTCGCTCAAGTCTTTATTTATCATAGTCAAAATAAATAGTCTTCAATAATACACTATCATCGATAGAGCTTTTGAAACGGTTAGTATTTTGTGCACGTTTAATGTTAGGGGTTAATTTATTCCAAAGATTTGTTACTCTGTTACTAAAAGAAAATTTCCTTAGGTTAGTGCGATAATATTCATGATAAATTTTATCCACACTATTTCTGGTAATATCAACTCTTGATGCAGTAAAAAATTTTGAAATAGGAATATTGTCAACACAATTAAATATTTTATAGACTTGGATCAAATCGCCCCTCACTCGTCTTGTTTTTAGGGTAGGCAGTCCAAGAGCTTTTAACCTACCTTCATAGGAAAGATTTTTTACATTCTTTACAAGCTTTGTTGCTCTTCTTTGTACTCTTTCCAAAGCCGCCGACTGCCTCTTTAATCGAGGATACCAAATTGTATTGCCATATTCCAAATGAGGTCTAACGAAAGCCTTGTATAATTTTGTAAAAATATCTTTATCTATATGACTAAAAGTACGTTTAATTATACCAATCATTTTATTAGCTTTATTTATAGAGTTTTGAATATGCTTATCGAATACCAGTCCAGAATCAAAAGTGACACCAAGATCTTTTTCATAATCACATGTTGAAATATCTGCACGCTCACCAGTATTACTGTTTAGCATTGTATATTGGTGTCTTGGGTTCTTACGTCCAACATGTAACACGTTGCACTTGTCCGCATTAAAATGCAAATTCCATGTGGCAGACCATTTGGATAAATTATCAATATCATTTTGTAATGTATTATGATTATAAGTTGTATTATAAATTTTGTATCGTCTGCGAATATATTGCAAATACTTTCCACTGAGTTTGGCAAATCATTTATAAATATTGTAAATAATACAGGACCCAAAATACTCCCTTGTGGTATACCACTTAGAACTTCCGTAAAATCTGAATATGAGCTTCCTACTCTAACTCTTTGCTGTCTTTTAGTTAAAAAATCCCTTATCCATGTATGAACTCTACCTGTAATTCCATATGATGATAATTTCACTAATAGCCTCTCATGGGGAACAGAATCAAAGGCCTTTTTAAAGTCTAAATAAAGTATATCTACATTGTTGCCCTTATCTAAAAGTTTTGTTAAATCCTCCATGACAAGTAGAAGTTGTGTTACACAAGATCGATGTTTACGGAAACCATGCTGGCACTCTGTATATAAATTATTCAAAGTCATATGATCTACGATCACATCCCGTATAATTGATTCCATAATCTTACAAACAATTGATGTAAGACTAACTGGCCTATAATTTCCAGGATCTGTCCTGGTACCTTTTTTAAATAAAGCTGTCACATTTGCAGACTTCCAGTCCATTGGTACCACACCTGATTCAATTGACTTATTAAACAAAATACTGAAAGGTAATGCTAGCTCATTATATGACTCCTTAAGAACTCTTGCAGGGATCATATCCGGTCCACAAGATTTATTTGGGTTTATATTTTTAAGTCTCTCTCTAACTGCACTGGGTGTAATACACATATCTGTTACGGTGACTCCACTGGACCTTGAACCACTTTCCAAGATCGGAACATTACTATTATCTTCTTTTGTGAAAACACTAGAAAAGAAGTCATTTAAAGTATTTGCCTTATCTTCATCTGACACTGCTAAACCACCATTTTTTGTATTCAGTGGACTAATGCCAATATTTGTCTTGGTCTGTGATTGCAC
Source organism: Conus ventricosus (assembly GCA_018398815.1). Taxonomy (NCBI): domain Eukaryota; kingdom Metazoa; phylum Mollusca; class Gastropoda; order Neogastropoda; family Conidae; genus Conus; species Conus ventricosus. The sequence continues at coordinate 23,676,492 of CM031624.1, forward strand.
ATATTTCCAAAACTTTTTAGGATGATCTTTACAATTAGATGCAACTTTTTTTTCGAATTCGATTCTTTCTTTTCTTTTTATTTGTTCACATTTATTCCTCATCCTTATATACTTCATATATTCACTACCTTGTTTAGTGCACATAAATCTTTTATATGCATTTTGTTTTGTTTTTTGTAACTTTCCTCCAAGCCTTCTTATCCAGCCATATTGTTTTTTTCAATATATGTGTTGAACACTCTTTTTTTAGAATATATTTATCAATACACTTATGAATAGTGTTCTTGATCATTTTCCAACACTCATCCACATCCAAGAGGGTACTTTCACACCAATTTATCATACCCAAATCTTTTCTTAAATTATCATAGTTACCCTTATTGAAATCATATCTATATTCGCCCTTTTTGGATTCTTTTTTTCCCTCTATGTACAGAAAAAATGATAAAACCTCGTGATCACTTTTTGCAACTGGGGCACTATGTTCAATATCTGAAATCATTCTTTCGTCTTTAACCAAAACTAAGTCTAATATATTCTCTTTCTGATGTAGTCTTTTCCTTGTCGGATTTTTTACCACTTGAGTAAGATATACATCCCTTAGACACTCTATAAAGTGTTCATCTCTCTCATTTGACCATGTACCTTTCCAATCAATATTGGGATAATTAAAATCACCTGTAATACACACAACATCATAAGCCTGTATTGCTTCCATTTTCATAAGTTTAAATAGTTTTTCATCATTTTCTTGTGATGAAGCAGGATTTCTGTATGTGTTTCCAAATAAAACAGTCAAATTTTCTTTACTTTTAAATTGAATCCAGACACTTTCTTCAAAATCCACATCATTTAGTTCCTTACATTCGTAAGCACATAAATATCTCTTAACATATAAAAAGGCACCTCTTTTAGAATTATTACTTATAAACAAATCATAACCAGGAATAGCAAATTCTGAAATATTGAAATCTTTCAAATTTTTGGGAATAGCCTCAGTAATGGATATAATATCAGGATTCTTATCATCAATTAAACCGAGAAACTCACCTTTTTTATTTAATAATCCATCAATGTTAGTATATAAAACTTGTATTGGAAAATTTTGATTTGAAGCAACTGTAGATTTATTCTTTACAATATTTACATTTTTCTTGCAGGATTCCTTCTTGTCTCAATTTCCGGATGACTCACCCTGACCAAGTCTGGGTGATCTTTTGACAATTTTCCCATTTCTGATCTGTAAGTTTGTTTCCCCATTTTCAACTCTCTGTTTCATCTCCTCTCTTAACTGTTTCATGTGCTCTCTCTCTCTCTTGGTGTGTAATCAGGATTTATGTACATTTTATCCTTTTGTTCGGTCTTCCCCTTATTGATTTTGTAAGCATTCTTCAGGATTTCTAGTTTTATTTCTTTTTTGTATACCTTCACTCTCAGGAGGCGCGGCCTGCTTCCTCCTACCGGCCCAAGTCTGACAGGGTCTATGAACTTATCTTTCTCACCCTTCAGTTTCTGGGCAGATCTGGTCCACTATTTTATTCAATTTATTAACCTCGTCTGCCATTTTGTCATTTTTGTTTGCTTTATCACTCTCTGGTAAATTAAAAATTACAAGGTTTGACTCTCTTTTTTCTTTCTCGTCTTTCTCTTCAAACCTCTCAACCAGTTTCTTCTCACCACCTCTTCTATTTTTTTTCAAGCATCTCTGTCGTCCCTGCTTTTTCAATCGCTCCAATCCTTTTCTCAAAGGACTGGAAAAGGCTTAGCAATAAATCCTTTTTTTTTTCAACAGGGCCCTTTTTTTCCCTTTCTCCTTCGAGGCATCCATCGCACACCCACTGGATTCGAGTATTTCCTCACATAGAAAGCTGAACTCTCTTTCAGTGAGTGCAGTGCACCCTTTGTGTGCCCAACGATTGCAATCATGGCAAGCAATGCCATCTTCTTCCTCCCCCACTGTCCCTTCACATTTCATGCACATAAAAAACTTTGTAGCACCAGCATCAGCTGATGACATTGTACCCTCTCTTTTTTCTGAGTCAAACCGACTTGTTTTTCTCTGACTTTGATTCTTTTTCGACCCTCCACCTCTTGGCATGTTTATCTTGACTATCTTTAACTAAATCGGAAGAAAAAAAGAAGAAAAAAACTACTCAAAAGCGAAAGTAACACTGAGAAGCAAAATGCAAGACTCACCTCTCCGCTTGATGCAATGTTATACAAATTCACAATCCAAGTGCAATATGAATATTTTTACAATGAAAGGTGCATACAAGATTACAATGATTATCCAAGGAAAACTTATGATGAAAATCAGCAAACACGGTGGTTGGTTAGGAAGTGAGTTGTTCAGCCATCTTGAGTGCTGAGTGAATTCAGAAACTCTATGATGAAATTTTGAAAATTCAATAGATGTTCTGAACACCAATTCTCTTAATTTTCGGCTACAAATTATTAACAAATTTATTATAACACAAAAAATATCTAACAATTCTTTCTTTAAACAGAAAACTGGAAACTTTAACCAAAAAAAATATCGGGGCTCTGAAACTCCTCCCTGAGCGAGCGAGCGACCTTGACGTGCAGAGTTGCAGTTCACAAATATACTATCTGATCTTTTGTGTGTGTGTGTGTGTGTGTGTGTGTGTGTGTGTGTGTGTGTGTGTGTGGTGTGTGTGTGTGTGTGTGTGTGTGTGTGTGTTCTAAACGATCTGTAGCCATCTTGTCAAAAATCTATAATTTTCAATGATCCATGACTGTAAGTTGAACACGTCTGGATTTCACAAATACACAGATATCTTTGGAATAAAACTGGGTTTTACAGATACATGGAAAAAAAATGTTATGGATGCATAGAAGTCTGAGATACAGAGCTGGACTTCAGATGATCAATGAGCATCTTCAAACACATGTGGATTTTACGAATATGTGTTACGGATGCGTTGGTGCGTGTGTCTGTTTGTCTGACTTACAGAAATTCGGATGCGCGTTCGATTTAAATTCACACACACACACACACACACACACACACACACACACACACACACACACACACACACACACACACACACACACACACACACACACACACACACACACACAATATTCGAAACATGGACAGCCAGGCAACAAGTCAACGTTTCTTTTTTCTTTAAGCTGCCCAGGCGCCATCAATACAAAAATACACAAAACACATCAATACACAACAATATTAATTCAGCAGAATAACGCACGCCGTAAATAAATGTTACGGATGCATAGAAGTCTGAAATACGGAGCAGGACTTTAGATGATCAACGAGCATCTTCAAACTAATATGCATTTCACAAATGCGTGAACATCTTCTGGATGATTGTGATCCAGTATGAAAAGCACGTGAAATCGCAAATGGTCATGATACTCTGGCTCGGCGACTACACATTTATAATCGTCAGCAATAGGCATTACAGGCAGCATCCCGTGTATGTTGGATCAAAACAGCACAACAGAAGTGACCAGACGGCAGTGTAGTGTCCCCTCTGGTGGGGTGCCTCATGGAGACCTGGTATGACCGCTCCCTGTGTATTACCAGTGCCGGGAAGGCAGCACAATGAGTCTGAATGTGACTGTGCCAAAGCTGGCCAGAAAGAGTTGTGTTGAGCTGGGTGGGATGCAGCACTGCTGAGGGGGTCGCAGAAGATGAGAAAACAAGAACAACATCAACACCAACAATATAAAAAAAAATCATCCATATTGGAGATATCCAGGAGTCAAACTGCCTCTTGCCTATTTTCTAAAGAAATATTATAAACATTCTGCCAGCCAACGGGGACAAACAAATTACGAGACAAAACATGACGCGTGTCTACCTCTTAGGTCTTCTTAGGCAAGATAAACAACATTCAGGACAATGATAATGAAGAACGATCAGTCATTTATCTTCTTGATTTGTTTGAACTGTTGTTACAATCAGACATAAGCTTATACGCGTAATTTCTAATTGGTTGTAAATATAAAATAAGTTCTAGCTCGTTTGGGATAATCTTTGTTCGAATCCATCAATAGTTCTGTTGTAACTGAGTTCTTAACTGACAGACTTCTAATCACATATTTTGATACGTCTAAGAGCCGTTGTTCTCGAAAAGGTAAACCTCTGCAGCTTGATAACTTGTGATAGTATTTGCATGAACTGGTACACCTAAGGACAGTTTCACTGCTTTGCTATCCAAACTTTGTAGCTTTTAACAGATATTTTGGAGCAGAATAATATACTTCTTGGCCATACTTTAATTTGGATCGAACTAAAGAAGTAGACAAATGCAATAAAGTTTTTTGTGTCTTGCCCCCAAGGCTGACAGTTGATTATTTTTAAAAAGTTTAATCTTTTTATTGCCTTGGTTAATAAATGTTCTATATGCTTTTTCCAACTGAGTTTTGTTGTCAAAAAGACTCCTAAAAATTTAACACAGTTTTGATATTTCCCCCGCTGCCCTGGCAAAATTGATGTAGATTGAAGATAGCCACCTGGTATTTCTTACCAAGCCACAAAAATTGTCACTTACTGTTATCGTGTGCCATCGTGTACCGGTGGAAATGGAGGACACGAATAAGCATCGCATGCATCCTATGTGAGAAACTGGAGGAATGGATGAGATAAATGAAAATGAGTGACTGATATTTGAATGGTGCGGGAAACGACTGAATGAGCGCCAGTAGGCTGCTCTTCGGCCGGCTCTACCTGGGTAGGCAGCCCGTTGAATGAGTGAGGTAGTGTGTTTATTGTAAAGCGCTTAGAGCTTGGTCTGTGACCGAGGATAGGCGCTATATAAATACCCAATATAATAATAATAATAATATTTTAAGATATTATCCTCTAAGTTCAAAATAGGTAATATGGAAGGATTTTCACCATTATTAAATAGCATCAAACATGTTTTTTCACCTGACAATTTCAAACCATTTTCTTTTATATAATTTGATAAATTGTTTAGTTCCTGTTGATAAATTGTCTGCACATGACTGATAATCCTCTTATTCGAACTTTTTCTTAAACTGGTGTTTATCCATACTGCAAATATCATCAGCGTATTGAACCACACGTGTGTTCTTAGACAAAGCTTTTGGAAGGTCATAAACAAAAATGGAGAATAAAATTGGAGCATTGATTGAACCTTGTGGAATCCCCATATCTACAACTTCTGAAAGCGATTTATAGGTATTGTCAATTTTGGTATCACATGTGTCCTATCCTTCAAAAAGGTTTTAAATATATCACATACAAATTTGCCACAATTTCCAATCTCCTTTAAGTGAACAAGATCTGGCGATGGCCAAAAACATCATAACTTTTTTAAAACGTCAGCAAATGTAGCTAGTGTACGTTTTCTTCGTGAAAAATTGACGGTTGACGCTAGTAGTAGTTGCAAAGCCAGACGACAGCAGGCGGAAATCTAAAACAAATCTTAAATAAATGTTAGCCGAACCGCCCAGAGAACGTACAACCGAGTCACAAGACAAAACACAACGCGTTTCGACCTCTTAGGTCTTGCGTCATGATGTAATACGAAGAAAAACTTCGAAATTCACTTTGTTTGATCGCATCCAATCGCTAGGTCCAGCCAAGAAATGGCGTGGAATGAGAACGAGGCTGTGGGAAGGAAAATAGTGAGTGAGTCAAAGTCGTAATGTATAATATTACTGATAGGAATACTAATAATTCCAAAATATGGGGGGGGGGGGGGGGGGGGGGGGGGGGGGGGGGGGGGGGGGGGGAGAACAGATCCAATCTTGGTGTCATAAGTATGGGTTTGGAGAAAGGTGAGTTGGGTTTAGAGGATTCTTAAAGCAGCAGGGTTGCCAACGCAAACAGTCCCAAGGCGAAGGCATTGTGCATGGTCAATGCTAGTGGGTATATCAATAACCCAAGCTATAGCATTACCTTAATGATAATGCTAACAACGTTAGTGAAGGTTAAGGTAACGAAAAAAGCATGATAAGAAACAATTTAGAAAATACATTTTTATAATAACTCAACTAAAGAAATAAAGAAAACATTAAAAATAAAAAATAATAATTAAAAATAAAAATAAAAAAAAATAAATAATTAATTAAACAGAAAATAAAATAAAAAAAATAAAAAAAAAAATAAATAAATAAATAAAATAAAAAAAATAAAATTAAAAAAAAAATAAAAAATAAAAATTAAAAATAATGAAATAAATCATAAAATCAGATAGCTAAAGATTAGTGTGAGGTGAAAAATATGGGAGATTAAGTAGTATGAGTGTTGTTGTGGAGGATATTTGTGGCTGAGATTGAAGTGGTGTTGGAACATTTACTTTAAGTGTTTGATGGCTATGAGGGTGGAGGAAGAAGGGGAAGGGTTTACGTAATAACTGGGGGGAGGGGGGGAAAAAAAGGAAGAGGGAGAGGGGGCAACATCATTCAACAACCTATACCACAAAATCTCTCTCTCCTCTCTCTCCTTCATCGCTCATCTCTCTCTCTCTCTCTCTCCATCTCCGCCCCCCCCCTCTCTCTCTCTCTTCTCTCTCCCCTCCCTCTCCTATCTTCCCCTCCTCCTCTCCTCCTTCCCCCCCCCCCTCCCCCCTCCCTCCCTCTCTCCCTCTCTCCCCCCCCCCTCCCTCTCTTCTCCTCCTCTCTCCCTATCACCTCTCTCTCTTCCTCCCCCCGCCTCTCCATCCTCCTCCCCCCCTCCCCCCCCCCCCTCCCCCTCCCCTCTCCCCTCTCCTCCCCTCCTCTTCCCCCCCCCCCCACTCCTCCCCCCCCCTCCCTCCCCCCCCCTCTCCCCCCCACCTCCCTCCTCCTCCCCTCTCCCCCCTCCCCCCCCCTCTCCTCGCTTCTCCCACCCCTCCCCCCTCTCCCCCCCCCCCCCCTCATCCCCCCCCCCCCCCCCCCCTCCCCCCCCCTCTCCCCCCCTCTCTACTCCACCTTTCTCTCCTCTCCCCCTTCTCTCCTCACTCCCCTCTCTCTCACTCCCCTCCCTCTCCTCCCCCCCCCCCTCGCCTGCCTTCTCGACCCTCCTCCCCCCCCCCCCCGCTCTCCCCCCCTCCCCCCCCGCTCCCCCCTCCTCTCCTCGCCCCCCCCACCCCCCCTTGTTCTCTCCCCACCCCCCCTCTCTCCTCTCCTCCCCTACTCCTTCCAATACCTGCCTCCCCGCCTCCCCCCCTCCCCCCCCCCCCCCCCCCCCCCCCCCCCCCCCTTTCCTCCCCACTTTTCCTCTCTCCCCCCTTCCCCCCCCCCCCTCCCTCTCCGCCGCTCTTTCTCTCTCCTCCCCTCCTCTCTCCCTTCTCTCCCTTTCTCCTCCCTCTCCTCCTCCCCCCTTCTCCCCCCCCTCTCTCCCTCTCTCCGCTCCCCCCCCCCCCCCCTCCGCCCCTCCCCCCCCCCCCCTCCTCTTCTTCCCCTCCTCTCCTCCCCCTCCTCCCCCCCCTCTCCCCCCCCCCTCCCTCCTCATCTCCTTCTCGCCCCCCCCCCACCCCCCCCCCCCCCCCCCCCCCCCCCCCCCCCCCCCCCCGCCCCCCCCCACCCCCCCCGGGAGCCCCCCCCCCCCACTCTTCTTACGACCAAACGATAAAGGAGAATAGCTTCTTGTCATTATGTGTGTGTGGGTGTATGTGTGTAGTGAGTTGTGATGTGTGTGTGTGGTGGTGTGTGTGGTGTGTTGTGGGGTGTGGGGTGGTGTTGGTGTTGTGTGTGTGTGTCCAGGTTGTAATACAGCCTTATCCTTTGGTTGCCTGCCACCCATAACCTCCACCCCCCAACAACCTCCAATAAAACCCACCTTCATCCCTACACACATCATTACTAGTAGAGTGGGGGGTTGGGTAATCGATGATGTAGCAAATGAGAGACGCAGAGAGTGGTAGGAAAAGGGACGAGATGAAAGCCAACTATGTCGGAGTAACTGATGTAGGGTGTGGCGTAAGGTGGAGATACTTCTGGTTGGAGCTGGCAGAGAATGGATTGGCACATACTACTTGGACTAAGCATAGGTGGACGGCGTGCCCCAGTTTGCAATGAGATGAGATTTCCTGCATAGCACGTTTCCATTTCACGCCTTTAGATGGCCAAAGTGCCAAGACTTTTTGGACATGTGAGTTGTGTTGGCAAAGGTTTGAAGTGTAGAAGCGACTGGTTTGGGCCGATGGTGTGGCGGATTTCGGGGCCAGGTGTTCAGAGACGTTCTCAAGAGTGCAGATGTCTCACCTTCTCCTACATAGATCTATCGCACAGCTGACCAAGTGGATGGCATACACAAGTTGTGGCCTCCTGGCAGGAGAAAGTGCTTAATAATGGTGAAAAGAGCCTTGGGCCATGTAGGATGGTGTCTTTTAGGTGAGAGAGCAGATTTTTGCAGTGGGTTTAAGCAGGAAAGTACCTGGTGGCTTAGGTTGAAATTTTGTTCAAGCTTAGAGTGCAACCAGTAGTTCTTTGGAGGTTTTTGTTTTTTGTCCACGTTTGGAAAGTGATCATAAAGGGTTTCGTCTCAAAGGCAGGTTTAAATGATTTGTTCTCACCATGTGGCCAGTTAGACTTTAGGATCCTGCAGATGGCAGATTTCTGCGGATGGAAGAGAAGGCAGGCAGTGGGTCTGTCCTTCCCTCTTTTCTTTGGGAGGTTTAGTTTTCCAGAGTAGATGTTCTGGATTGTTAGCAGCAGTGCGGCTGAGAGCAATCATTGATGACGGCACTAGGTGCCAACGTTGGGTGAAAAAATCAACATTTGGGGCTGCATTGTATAGATGAATTCTTCTTCGCTAGAGCAGAGTCTGCCTGCGTAGGCGAAGGAATTCAGAATATGGAATGCTATTTTTAGTGGACTGGTGGTGGGAGAATGTGTAGTCCAGTATGATGTGGCATCAGTAGGTTTGTAGAGACTGAGGTTGAAGCAGTCCTCTTTGAGGGAGATAGTGATGTCCAGGAAATTAACTGACTGTGAAATGGTGTAGGTCAGCTGGATGGATGGATGGAAGGTCTGTGCAAAGTTGAGGAAATTCTGGAGGGTCATGTTCTTGGCCATGGATGTGGCTCCCAATCCATCATCTATGTATCTTTTGTAGAGCTCTGGTGTAGGGCCTGTGTAAGAGGTTAGTAAGCGGTGTTCTAGGTGTCCCATGAAGAGGCAGGCATAGATGGTCCCATTTGGTTCCCATAGCAACACCATGATTTGTGAGAATGTGTGGTGTTGTTTAAATTCAAAGTATTGAGGTGGGACTAATCTGCAAGTCTGACCAGTGTAGCTGTGGGAGGGTGTTGTTGGTTAGGGGCGTTTGTTAAGAAAGAATGCGAGGGCCTTCAGTCCATCAGCTATGAGGATGGAAGTGTAGAGAGAGACGACGTCAAGTGTAAAGAGGAGGCTGGGTTGGAAAGTGGGATCTGTGTTGTATGAATTAATCATGTTAAGTGTGTGTGTGTAGTGTCTTTGAGGTTGGGGAGGCCTTGTACTATGGGTTGGAGAGAGAGTTCTATGTACTGTGGAAATGTGTTTGTAGTGGCCAGCTGCATGCAGATACATGGGTCTGCAGGGTGTATTGGTTTTGTGTATTTTAGGGAGCAGGTTAGATAGGTGGGTTGTTTGGTTGTCTGTCATTATGAGGAGTTTGGATGTCTGTCGGTAAGTTGTTATGTTTGATTTCTTGTTTAACTGTGGTTGAGATGAGTTTCTGGGTGTTGGGGGGGTTGTGATGCTGTGAGTTTGTATAGAAATTTGTGTTTGACAGTTGTCTGTGTGCTTCTTTTATGTACAGGTTTGTCCCGATCACACTGCACACCTTGTCTGCTGGTTGGATGACAATGTCTTGTCTTGGTTCAGTGATTCAAGGGCTTTTTGATAATCCCGTGAGAGGTTGGAATTGCGACAGGTTTGGATTTCACTTGAGAGATTTCTTTTCTACATTTTTGATGTATGTTCAACTTCAGTGATTTTGTCAAGAGGTGGAATTGGAAAAAAAGGTTGGAAAAGGGTTTTTTT
>CM031624.1:23697358-23717784 GCA_018398815.1 Conus ventricosus
CCAAGTGCTTGGCTATTGTGGCAAAACCCACAAAAGTTTCGTTACAGACTGACCACAGGCCATTGACTTTTGAAATCGTCAAAACTAAGACAGCAGATTTTAAGGTGGTCTTTGCATTGCGGATTCCAATTTACCATTGAACCAGTGCCTGGAACACAAAATGTCATGGCAGATTTATTGTCGCGTGTATGAATATCATGGACAAATGTAACTGTCTTCAAGGAAAGACTATTCCTGTTTTTTGTCTTTCTTAATGATTACGGTGTGCTCACATTTGACAGTGCATGGTATGCTACTGACTATTTTAAATCAAGTGGTATTTATGCGTAATTTGCTTGTTGAAGTGACTATATATTTTACAAGCAAAAACTACTTGATGTTGATGAATTGCATATCTATTCTTTGCTTTATTCTTTCGTAAACAATGGAAAAATCATGTACTATTTATGTCTAACTTGCTTGTGAAGGTGGATGTATATGTATGTATGATGAGCAAATAACTCTTTAGAAATGTGTATACACATGTTTTTGATTGTGCAGTGAGACAAACCTATTGTTTTCAATTGTTAATTGTCAACAGTGAAAAAATGTGTTTCACTTTTCAATGGACTATAACATACATGTGGGGAAACAAAATCTATGTTTAAACTATGCTTGTTTTGTTACATGTCTATTGAGAAACATTTACACTTTGAAATATTCTCGTTTTCATGAGGGTTTTGAAATATGATGTGAGACAAAGATCAAGGGAAAAAATGTGCTTCATATCGTAATATATAAACACAATTTGTGCTTTGAATTGTTAATATCCCTAAATGTTTTATCCGTGTAATTTGTGAAATGTATTTTGTGAGATATGGTGATCAATTATGAATGGTTTTTTTTAGACAGACTGAAAGTTTGAAATATGCTATTTATGGTGGAATCATGATGATTGATCTATACGTTGATTATTAATTTGGTGAATCATGTGTGATGGTTACACATTTTGAGATTCATGGCTGAAGATGTGTTTTAAGTGAAGTTGTATATCCTTTAAAAAAATTTTCTGGAGAAAATTTTTTCATCCCAGGATGGGGGGTGTCATGTGGACGTAGCCTCACATCAAGGCATGTGACGCTCCATCACATGTATTAGTGATATGAATCATTTTCCCCATGCCACGACTAAAAAGGAAGAATATTCATGTGGCTTGACTAGTGTAGCGGGCGTCCCCAAATAGTTGTGAGTTATACTCATTAAAGAAAGAAACGTGGTCATTGGGTGAAAGTGACCATGAGAGAAAAGTTTAATAAGGGCTGGTAAGGTGCTGGTCATGTGTTTTTGAAACTGAGTATGCACTCACTAGGAGGAGTGAGGAAAGAATCAGTTTTAGCCCAGCAGATGGCCTAGAGACTCGAACCTGTCAGGACGTTGGTCCTCTCTGCTGACCAGTCATTACCAGGTGAGCCATAGATAGTTGGGGGAAGCTACAGGGAAAACTTAAAGAAAAGAGAAAGAAAGAATTCATGTTAAATTGGGAAGCAGGTTACTTACACGAACCTTATTCGTGTTTCAGCCCCTTCACCTTTTACCCTTCGCCCTTCACCCTTCACCTTTCACCCCGTGAGGTGGTTGAAGATGGCCATGGTGTGGGGAACACACCGGTAGGCAGCCCCAGGAATTAAGGACTTCAGGGAGAGGAGACGGGAACTCGTCATCTCTCCAGGGACAGGAGAAGTCGAGGGGGAGGAGTGGGAACTCTTCATTTCTCCAGGGACAGGAGAAGTCGAGGGAGAGAAGCCGGAACTCCTATCTCCAGGACGGGAGAATTCAAGGGGCGATACACTGTCTCAGAGAGACAGGGAATCATGACGGGATGGAACGAGTCTTGCGTCTGATGCAGGTATAGCATCAAGGAGTGAAAAGATTATTTATTCTCCTGGTCTGGATCTTGGGCCAGTGTATGTGAAGCCATGACTTTTACAAAAAACTTTGTAGTAAATGTAACTGGGAAAATTTTTTTAAAAGGAGATGTAAAAAACCCCGTTTAAAAATTTGGTTGATGTGATTTAGTAAAAGTTTTTTCCCTGAAGGGGGGGGGGGAAGAAAAAAAAAACATTGGGGAGTGGGGGCCTTTTTGGGTTGATTGGAAAGTTTGCTTGGGGTTTGGGAAAAAAAAATGTTTGTCATGAATGCGCGTGTGAAAAATTTGACAGTGTGCCAATTTTTTTTTTTTAAATTTTTATCATCATGATCCCCTTTTTTTTGGCATTATTACCACAAGTGGTGAAATTTTTTTTTAAATTCATTTTTTAAAACTTTTTTATCATTTTTATCATCGAAATTACAAGAATTCCTAAAGCTAAAACTCAAAAACCCAGCGAATTGTTTTTATCTTTAGTGTCCTAAATTTTGCTGTGGGATTATGTTTGGGGCCCCAGGAGAAGTTTGGGTTTTTGGTAGGGGATCATTTTTTCCCTTTAACCTTTCGCCCTAAATGTCAATTTAAATTTAAAAGTCGACAATCCAGGGAAAACATACCAAACTAAAAACTACAAATTTGAAAATTGGAAGATTACAGCAAATTCTTAAATCCAGGTTCCGATTCATTGAAGATATCGATGATTTTTTTTAAAATTTAAAGAAAAAAATTACTATTTGCAGCTGATAAGGCGATACCCAAAATGTGGTTACAAGAAAATTGGTAAACATTTTGGGTTTAATGTGTGGTGGACGGGGGGTTTTTTAAAAATATTTGGGTGCCCTTAAAAGCGCAAGGCTTTTTTAAGTCAGGGAATTAGAAATAAGAGGAAAAAAATTTTCAATCCATGAAAATACAGAAAAATATTTGCAAAAGGTAGGCCAAGAAAGAAAAAAATTTTGGGGAAAAATATTTTGCAATCGGGTTTACGAATAAAAGGGTTATGTAAAAGGGTTTTGGGAAAAAAATTTAAAAGAGATAAAAAATTTTTAAAAGGACACAGTCTTTTCCTGGGGAAACTAGATAGGGAAATTTTTCCAAACGTTTTGGAAAGGGTGGGCATTTTGTGAATACTTTTTCATGTAACAGTTGTTTTGCAATCGAAATTTAGGGCTAAGCTTTTTAAAGGAAAAAGCCCAAAAAGGGAAAAAAATATGTATTCGACCCCACCCCAATTTTAAAGAAAAACTTTTTTAAAATTTTCCCTTTTTAAAATTTCAGAATAAAAAAAACACTAGCTTCTATTTTCTTTTTTCAATTTCAGCGTTGGTCAAGATGGCGTTTTTTTTTACCAAAATTTCTCTGTCACTGCCCTTTTTTTGGATAGGTTTTTTTACATTCTTTTATTCCCAAAAAAGTTGGGATATTGGGGCTTTTTTCCTAAAACTGGGGAAAAGTTCAGTAGTTTTTACCCGTTAAAAGAGGGCAAAATTAGAAACTCCCGGTTTTAAAACCAAAAACCAGCCTTTGTTATTCTCAAAGGGTTTGGAAAAAAATTTTGGGGAAAAAAAATTTCTCAAACGGAACCCCTTTTTAAATTTTGAAAAAAATAACATCATTCCATTCAGCAGGCTGGGTTTTGGAAAGGGGGTTTCAATACGATCATTTGGGGTTTAAACTTACTACTCAGGTCAAACGTCCCAAATTTTTACGAAGAAAAATAAACTATCTGCATTTGTTGACGTTTAAAAAAAAAAATTATGATTGGGGTTTGGCATGCCAAGTATTTTTCAAAAATTTAAAAGGGGAAAAAGGGAAATTTTTGGCCAAATTGGGATGGTATATTAAAAACCTTTTTTAAGGGTAACACATTGTACAAAAAATGGGAATACCTTCTCTCTTCAGAAGGTTTTAAGGTATGGGGATTCCCCAAAAATTCAATCATTTCTCCAATTTTATTTTCCCATTCTTTTTTGGGCCTTCCCAAAAACTTTGTCTAAGAAAACCCCTTTTTGGGTTTTTAATAGCTGAGATTTTTTGCCGGGATTGGGTAAACACCGTTTTAAAAAAAAAGTTTGAATAAGAGGATTATCAGTCTTGTTTCAACAATTTTTCAACCCCGGAACAAAAAAATTTATCAATTTATAAAAAGAAAAGGTTTTGAAATTTTCCCGGGACAAAAAAAATGTTTTTTGCAAATTTTAAAAATGGTTTAAAATCCTTTCCCAAAATTTCTATTTTGAACTTAAAAGGATAATTTTATTTAAAAAATCAAAACTTTTGTTAAATTTTTAAAGGGGTCCCTTTTTTACAAAAAAACTTAGTTGGAAAAAAAATTTGAAATTTTTTTTAACCAAGGGAAGAAAAAAATAAAACCTTTTAAAAAATAATCAACTGTCCCGCCTTGGGGGGAAGACCAAAAAAAAATTTTTTGCCTTTGTCACTTCTTCAGTTCGATTTCCAAAATTTAAAATAAAGGCCAAGAAAGGGTTTTTTATTCCGCTCCAAAAACCCTGTTTAAAAAGCTACAAAGTTTTGGGATAGCCCCAAACAGTGGGAAAATGTTTTCCTTTTGGTTTTACCTTCAAAGCAAATACAAACACAAGTTATCAAGCTGCAGAGGGGTTTTTCCCTTTTTGGAGAAAAACGGTCTTTGACGTATCAAAATATGTGTTTTGAAGTCCCGTCAGGGTTTAAAAAACTCAGTTACAACAGAACTAATTTTTTTTTGGGTTCGAAAAAAGATTAAACCCCCAAACGAAAAAATAGAAATATTTTATATTTCAACCCCAAATTAGAAATTTCGCGTATAAGCTTTTGTCTGATTGTAACAACATTTTAACAAATCAAGAAGATAAATTTACCCGATCCTTTTTTCATTGTCTTGTCCTGAAATTTTTTTATTTTGCCCAAAAAAGACATAAGAGGTTTGACAGCGTCATGTTTTGTTGTAAATTTTTTGTCCCCGTTGGTGGCAGAAATTTTTTTAATTAAAAACTTTGGAAAATTTGGCAAAGGCAGTTTGACTTTCCCGGGGTAACTCCCAAAATGGAAGATTTTTTTATTGTTGTTGTTGATGTTGTTTTTTGTTTTTCCCCCCATCTTCTGCGACCCCCCCAGCATTTCTGATCCCACCCCGTCAACACCAAATCTTTTGGCCCGCTTTGGCACGTCACATTCAACTCTTGTGCTGCCTTACCCCCCTGGTAAAAACAAAGGGGGCGGGCATACCCGGTCCCTGAGGCACCCCCCCGCCCGGGGGCCCAAATACACTGCCCTCTGGGGCCTTTTTGGGTTTCCGGGTTTGATCCAAAAACACGGGTGCTGCTGTAATCCCTATTGCTGACGTTTTAAAAATGTTTTTGTCGCCGACCCGGTATATCCCATTCATTTCATTGTTTTTATCTGGTCACAATACCCAGAGATGTTGCGTTTGTAAAAATGCCTTAGTTTAAAGACTCGTTGTATCTAAACTGCCCCGTATTTAAACTTCTATGCATCCGTAACATTTATTTACGGCGTGCGTTATTCTCTGAATTTTTGTTGTTTTGGGGTTTTTTGTGTATTTGTGTATTGATGGGCTGGGCAGTTTAAAAGAAAAAAAGAAACGTGAATTGTTGCCTGGTGCCCCATGTTGTTTTATGTGTGTGTGTGTGTGTGTGTGTGTGTGTGTGTGTGTTGTGTGTGTGTTGTGTGTGTGTGGTGTGGTGTGTGAATTTAAAATCAAACGCGCACCCGAATTTCTCTAAGTCAGACAAACAGGCACACGCCAACGCATCCTAACACATATTGTAAAATCCACATGTGTTTGAAGATGCTTTTGACATCTGAAGCCCAACTCTGTACTCAGACTTCTAGCACCCATAACATTTTTTTCCATTTTCTGAAAAACCCTTTTTATTCCAAAGATAGCTGTGTTTTTTGAAAAAACGTGTTAAATTTCAGTATGGTCTTAAAAATTTTATGTTTTTTTTGACCAAGTGGCTACAATCGTTTGAACACACCACACACACACCACACACACACCACACACCCCCAAACCCCAAAACACACACCACCACACCACACAAAAAGATGATGTATTTTTGTGAAATGAACTCTTTTTTCAAAACGCATAGATCGTAAATTTATGCAGTTTGTGGATCTCCACTCTCCTTGCTTTTGATTTTATGCAGGATGGGGAGAAGGCATTCCTGGACTTAAATGATTTTTTTTTTGTTTTTTTGTTGTTTTTGTATGTTACGATTCAGGCTTTGAAAAGTGTTAAAAAATTGAACGTTGTTTGATTGTTAAATCAAAAGGCTGCTTAGTGCCCGACTAAATTTTTTTAAAATTGTTTGGGGGTTGATTAATCAATGAGGATTTGACTTCAAAATTTTAACACCCCTTCTGCTTTAAATCATGGAGTCAAAAACGGTTTAAAAAAAAGATGGTGTTTTGCCCTTGATTAGTCTGTTGAGTAATTTGGTGATTGGTCAAACAAGAAGCACCTTGTTAAAATGATTATTTTAAATCTCTCAGCCAGTCTGAATGTCATTCTATCCCCTCAAAAACCCCGAGGACCCCTTTTCATGCAAAACGGGTTTTTTAGCAAAAACGTCCTTCATTTCAAAAGGGGCGTGAAAAAAGGTTCGAATGGTTTGTGATACTCGCATCAGGGGCAAAAACGGGTGTAGCACCAGGGGAATAACGATGCCAGGGTGCGGGGTCACTTGAAACCCGAAAAGGGAAAACCTTTGACTGCAGCAAAGTCGTGGATGACAGCCCCCACAAAGGATGCCGGGGCGTCGCAATTCCCCGATGTTGGGTGGGGCCTGCGGAGGGAAAGAAGATGGAAAACATATGTGGTTTTAGAAGGTGTTGGCAGTGAAAGATGAGGATGAGGAATGGATGAACTTCAATGATTGACCAGGTTAGACGAACAAATTGGGGCGGTTTAGATTCTTGTTTGGTTAACGTTTGTGACTGATTTGGGCGATTGTTAGTTTCGATAAAATAGCCCTGGGCAGATAGAATAATCGTTGCAGAGTGATTAAACAGTGTTGGGATTAGTGAAATTTTTCCCTAAACACTTTACAGCAGCTCCCTGAAACCCTATCAAACCCCCGTCAACCCTATTCTGATGTTTCACCACTTTTATTTTTTTTCCTAAAACAGATTAACCCTTTTATTAGATCAAAACTTCTGGGAAGATCGATCCCGTTTTGTTTTTGGCGCACTTAATTTTGAATAACTGGTTTGTTGACGTCCCTTTTAAGTAACCCCACGACACATTTTCATTCTAATAACTTAAAGTGGGAAGGGAATGGAAAAAAACAAAACCGAAATTTTAATGGCAAAAAATTTTAAAATGGGGTACTGAATTTGACCTATTAAAACATTTTTTGGGGCAGAGGGACCCCCTTCTCAAAAATGTCGAGGGAAAAAGGTCTCCCTTTTTATTTTTTTTTTGTACATGATGATTTTCATTTTCTTTATTCGTGTTCGCCTTCTAAATGAGATCCATGACCAAACAAAAAAGATGGGCATAGCACTTCCATGAGAGTCTTTTTTTAATTTAGATGACCGATTGTTTCCTAAACCAAAGCCTGCTAGAAAAAATGCGCGCAGCAAAAAATCTCAGTTGAAAAACAAGCCTCTTTGGGGAAGGGGGTCGCATGCTCGAGTCTTGTAAGTCAATGATCCCCATTCTTCCCCGCCTCCCATATCTTACTACCCCACCTTTCACCCCACCCCCCGACAGACAGCAGAGAGAGAGAGAGAGAGAGAGGGGATAGGAGAGAGAGAGAGAGAGAGAGAGAGAGAAGAGTATTAACAACAGCGTGATGAAGAAAAGGGGGGAAAAAGGGAGAAAGGAAGAGAGGGAGATGGAGAGAGAGAAAAGGAGAGAGGGGGAGGAGGAGAGAGAGGTATTTAAAAACGGTGTAGGAAGAAGAGAAGGGGGAGAGGGGAAAAGAGAGGGAGGAGGAGGAGAGGGAGAGAGGGAAGAGAGAGAGAAAGAGAAAATAATGAATGAATGAATTTTTTAAAGAATTTGGCCTTTGGGCCCCCCCTTTATGAGTTGAAATTTTTCATAAATGGAGACGTTGAACTGAAGCGTAGAGAGAGGAGGGGGGAGGGGGGCAGGGGGGGGAGGGGTAAGGGGAAAGGGGGGGGGGGTAGGATTGGTGTGGGGGGTGGGGGGAGGAGATCACAATGTTTTAAAGAAATAACAAACAGGGAAAAACGCCCCCGAAACTTTTTAACAAAACTTACGGTTTTTCACGAAACCAAAAATTTAAAGACATACCAAGCCAAAGCCCTTTTTTTGATTTACTTGGTTGGGCATCAAATGTGAAAACTGTCTCCATTCATTGCAAGGCGCTATTTCTTCATATGTACATGCCTGATACTATCATATTGTTTGCATCGGAACAAAAATGTGTTTCGTTCTCAATTGCACCTGGACAAAAGGGGCAGTTATTATTAACAGTCACCCCAGGTTTAACATATCTGTTACAATGTACTTTCAAATTAGTTATGCCCATTCAGAATCTAATTAAAGGTCTCTGAAACATTTCGGCTTTATACAACCTAAATAAACTTCCGGACACAGGTCAGATTTGAAGTCTCTGTAGAGAACATAACGGTCACTGGTAATCAATTGTGCTCCCAGTCTTGGCGGTTCATATCAAGGAGTCTCTGTTTGAAGACATTACAAAATCGATTCACATCACCCACTCCCTGAGCAAGCCATACAAATCCAAAACCAGTTCTATTCAGTAAAAACCTCAATTCTGATACCCAGTTCCGTTTGCCGTTTAAGCTAAATTCATGAGCATCCTGTACGCTTGCTTAGGTAAGCGCTTATCATTCATATCTAACAATCTGAACCAAAATTTCAAAGTTTTCATAAACCATTGATAATGAGAGGGTGTCTGCCGAGCTCACCATAAACCATTAGGTTTGGTGTTCGTAGGGCCACGTTAAGGTATCTTTTGCAGGCAAACAAATGAATTTTTTCAGTAGGATCGTCCTTTACCAAGATACTCCATATCTCAGCAGTGTACAACAAAACGGGTTGAATCATGGCATCAAATATTTTAAAAAAGGTTTTTCTTGTCATTTGGTTGAGAGAGCTGTGAGCTTTTAGAACCTCAAACAAGGACTTTTACCTTTGACTGCAAGCTGCTTTACACTGTTGCACATATTCATTGACGTGGTAAATGTAAAGCCTAAATACACATAACTATTTACAACATCAATGTTAGTACCATTGATGAACCATGCTTCATGCCTTCCTAGATACCCTCCCTTCCTGAAAACCATGATCTTGCTTTTGTCAATATTTACAGTTAGTCCGAGTTTGGTGCACATTTTACATACACAATCGAGCTGGCGCTGTAGGCCACTAGGCGAACATGACAATAATGCTAGGTCATCAGCAAACAGCAAAATAAAAAGTTCAACAAGGTCTGGTAGTAAACTGGATACCATGTTTGCCGAAATCCGTGACATGTTCTGCAAGCTCATTAATAATTACAGCAAAAAGAGTTGGACTAAGGACACAACCTTGGCGCAAGCTTGGGGACATTCAAAAGCTTCGGTGAGTTCATTTTGAACTCTAACACGTGCAGTCACCTTAAGATAAATTGCCTTGATTGCGTTCAAAAATTTGAGAGAGAGAGAGAGAGAGAGAGAGAGAGGAGAGAGAGAGAGAGAGAGAGAGAGAGTCTTCATTTAACGTCTATCCACTATTCGTGATATTAGACAAGAGAGAGATAGTATTAACAACAGCGTGATAGGAGAAGAGAGAGAGAGAGAGAGAGAGAGATGAGAGAGAGAGAGAGAGAGAGAGAGAGAGAGAGAGAGAGTAGAGAGGAGAGAGAGAGAGAGAGAGAGAGAGATTAAAAAACGATGTGATAGGATAAAACGAATTGAATTGAGTCACATACTTGATCTCGGAATTCCCCATCTCATCAGCAGATCTATGACAGGATAACTCCCGGACTTCTGCACCAACACATTATAGCACACTTTGCATTACCTCTGCCACATTGCACCTATTAACTTCTTTTACATTATTGCTGTTTCACCACATTGTTGCATACCTTTTTTTAAAAGCAGTATTTCTGTCACATCCCACAGGCTGCACTCTTAGTATCATTTCTGTCGCCCCCCATTATTGCACTCTCAGCAGTATTTGGAGTCAACCCCATTATTGCACGTCTCAGCATTATTCCACCCCATTATTGCAGTCTTAGCACGATTGGGAGTCACACCCCATTTCGCACTCTCAGCACTATTTTGAGTCACACCCCATTATCGCACTCGCAGCATTATGTGAGTCACACAGGTAACCCCATTATTGCACTCTCAGCATTATTTGAGTCACACCCCATTATTGGCACTCTCGGCATTATTTGAGTCACAACACCCCATTATTGCACTCTCAGCATTGTTTGAGTCACACCCCATTATAGTGCACCTCTCAGCAGTGTTTGAGTCACACCCCATTATTGAAACACTCTCAGCAATATTGAGCACACCCCATTATTGCACTCTCAGCATTATTTTGAGTCAACAACCCCAATGATTGCACTCTCAGCATTATTTAGTCATCACGCCATTATCGTTATCGCACTATGAGAAAGTCAGACCTGTCTAGGCCCCCCTAACCTCTCAGTAGTGGGACCCAGTTTTCCAGTAGTTTTCACAGGTGTGTCAGTAGTAAAAATCGTCGGCGTTTTAGGTAATGAAACTCTCACCATTAAAGGACTTTTGAGCTTTTCAAATGAAATTAAAATATGTTACAAATAACAATATTTTTCTTATAAACGAAAAACAAAGAATGATGACACTAAGGAATGAAAGAGTGGGTATAAAGAGAAATACTACGCTCACCTGATCAGCGATGACATTAAGCAGACTTTTTCAAACGATTTGTACTCTACTTGTAAATCATTCATTTTATGGAGGATGGGGTGGGGTGGGGGGAAGGGGGATCAGGGGTAGGGAAGGTGAGGGGAGGGGGAGTGGGGGGATCCTTCTATAACACTGGTGGCCAAGGAGGAAAAAAAACCCTTTCTTCCTTCTTCCTTTACCAGCCCTACAAGTACATGACGAGGAATGCACACCAAACCACAACACTCTTTGCCATCCTCCCCTTTTCGATTCCTGAGTGAAAATCTTTTGAAGGGCCACTGGTCCACATCAACTTCTTTGAAAAAAGGCCGTGATCTGTGGAGTTGTGTCCAAGTTTGCTGGGTTTCCTGAGTCTGACATGGCGCTTACATTCGGTAAATCCACCATGTTCAATCGAAATGTCATCCCAGCAAGCCTGCAAAAACAAACTCTTTCCCCTTTGCACTGGCTTTAGGTCAGAAATTATTCCGTATACGTTGCTGATATTGTTGATGAGCAATTACTTGCGTCGTGTCTTTGCTTTTTTTCTTGTCTCTCCAATCTATAACTTCATCACAATCGGATTCTTCATCATCGTCTCATGCAACCGCTTCGTAACTCGACGCCATTTTGCGGACAAGAACAAGCAGTGTAGTCCCACGGACAGCCTTTCTTCACACGATTTTGATAGACTAAGCAAGGGCTCCAACAATCACCGGCAGCAACGCTAAACAAATTCGGTAGTTCCGTGAACGGTAAAATCGTAATTTTCCTTCATCTCGCCGTAGTGCCGTAATTTGTGTCTGAAATCGTAGCAATTACGGACGGAATCGTAGACTAAGCCAGGTCCTGAGAATTAGATCTGTCACATCGTATTATTGCCCTCCTAGGATTATGAACATCTTTGTTTATTTCTGTCGTATCACATGTGAAACTCTTCACATTTTATTATCTTGTCAAATTGCATACCAAAACTCTTGCAGTACGTCCCTGTCAAGTAGTACGAGGCCACCCCCATTAAGTTCTCGGATGCGCAGAAACCCCGTACGTCCTATTTTCAATTTTATATTATCATCACAAGCGATGTCAAAT
The DNA here is from genome assembly GCA_018398815.1 of Conus ventricosus. NCBI lineage: Eukaryota > Metazoa > Mollusca > Gastropoda > Neogastropoda > Conidae > Conus > Conus ventricosus. Next base: position 23,709,237 of record CM031624.1, read on the forward strand.
AATAGCTATGACACAAAAAATGGTAAAAATCGTCAGAGCCAAAATTGTTTTTAGTACAGCAAAAATGGATGGCAAGGGGACGGTTTTTCAAAGTTTGCAGAGAGCCTGTGCTTGGAGAGATTTTCGTGCCATGATTTATTATGACTATACTTCTAAGGAAGTCTTTCAAGGAAAGTTTTTTAAGTTTGAAAACTGTTTGGCGCCTAGGCTCCATCATTATCCCCCACATCCAGAGGTTGGTTCAAAGAATTTCAAGTTTATACAATGTCGTTTGGAAGATCGTGACCGTTGTGGACGTCCAGTGTTTTCAGTTTACTAAACTAACTTACCGATGGGAACAGTGACACAGTGAAGGCCATGATTACAGAAAATCCTCCGAATTCATGGAGGATGAGCTCAAGGATACTCTAAAACCTTCATCAGGAAGCTAGACAGCATTCTCAGCACAATATAGCTCTCTGTACGGAAGAGTTGCGGCCCATTGGGTGCCCCACCAGCCTGACTGGTTTGAAGCCTCCCAGGGGGGGTTTTGAAAAATGGGGGTTGGGTGGGGGCCCCCCCCCCCCCAGTTTTATTTCGTGATGCTTGCAAAAAATCTGACAGAGGGGAAGGGAAAAAATATTATATCCCCCCTAAAGAAAATATTTTTTTAGGGGGGGTTTTTTTTTCCAAAATATCGTCACAGGGGACGAAACCATGGTGCACCCCCACTGGAATATGCCGTTGCGAAGTCTGGGACCCGCACACATGACAATAATATACAGTCCCTCGAGAAAACCCAGAGGATCGCTGCCCGCTGTGTATTAAACCCGCTACCGCCAAACCATCGAGCGTGGAGAAAGCTTGACCAACTGGAAATAGACATCACTGGAAGTTCGGCGAAGAAGACTCCGCCTGACAACAATATACAAATACCACCATGGTGAACATCACAATCGAGACCAATCTGCGGCAAGACCTCCTGAAAACTGATACGCGTCCACTCGACACTTTCAATGAGCAACCAGTGGGGCGCCCTTGGAGTCCAACAGCAGGAACTATAGAAAACACTCCCTTCCTTATTTCCCCGCACCACCAAGGAGTTTTAAATAAGGCTTCCCACCCTGAGGCAATTCCATCAGGCCCGTTGTGGGTAGGACTTTCAGTCCTACCTCTTGAAATCTGCCCCCCCCCCCCCCCCACCTCCGCCAATTCCACGCCCCACCTCCCCACCCCCCCCTCTCCAACGGACCCCCCAATTTGCCCCCCTCCCCACTTTTCCCCCCCCAAAAACTCCCCACCCAGCCCACACCCCCCATGTGCCCACCCCCCCCTAAAGAAAAGTAACCCCAAAAAAAACCCCACCCTCCCCCCCCACCATCCCCCGCCCCCCCCCCGCCCCCACCAAAGTATGGTTATAGCCTGAAAAATATAATGTGGGTGGCCCCCCACTTCCCCTGCCCACTGCCGATGCAGTTAGGTAGTGACCACGGGCTGCATAAATTGACTCAAACTCCACACAAAACCGAAACCCCCTTGTTGTGCCAGAACCCTTCAACTTGAGGAAGGCGGGCAGATACAAAGAAGAACCCCGAATGTTATACGCAGTCCTGACACACGAAACAAAGCAGCAGTTCGTCAGTTCGGGGCTGTTTCCAGGGGAAATCCCACGTGTGAAATTTAAGAGATCAAGAAGCTGCTACAAAGCAAATGACTGCGTTTTTCTTCGCAAGATCCGGCCATTGGACTACTGTAGCGCTTCTGGAAAGAGAAGACAGTGAACGCTGAATGTACATCAACACCTCCTGCCAAAAGTGTTCGAGGCTTGGAGGGCAACGGCGACCACGGACCGGTATCCGCCACCTACTCCTCCACCAATTGACAACGCCAGCGCCCCACACAGCAGCTGCAACTTTAGACTTCTTTGCAAGAGAAAAGCGTGCAGCTCGTCACTCATCCTCCGTATTCTCCTGACCTAACCCCTGTACTTCTTTTTGTTCCTCCTCGTTTGTAAAAACAACTGAAAGGAAAGCCGTTTGAAGAGCCCTGAAGATGCCCGAGCGTTTGTGGAGTGGGCTAGGGTGATGGATTCGTGGTTTAGAAGGATGGAAAAGTGCATAACGCGCCTGATGGGGATTACTTTGAAAAGATGGGCTAGGTAAGAAATCCAGTGTACTTCCATCTTTTCTCCCATCCGAGAAACTTATGGGGTGGCCTCCATATTAGACATCCTTTATATTACATTTTGTCAAATCACAAAAGTTAGACTGTTTTTGCAGAACATAGATCTACTATAATTTAGGACTATCACAACATATCACAGTAATACACTGACACACGCAGATACACAGACAGACAGACAGACAGACAGACACCCACACAGCCACACAACACACACACACACACACACACACACACACACACAACACACAGTAATAGTGGATAGAGGGGGTGGGGTTCAACTTACCTTCCAAAGCGTAATCATCTGACATTCTGTCAAGAGCGCACAGCGCAGTCAGCACACACGTCAGTTTTCACATCTGGTGATTGATGTTTGGCAGTGCTGATAATCCATGTCATATCTTTCAGTGGTACCTGTGTTTGAAATTTAAACCAACGACATGTCTGTCATAACGGCGCAATCAATGAAGTTGAGTTACACGTTTTGTTGCATGCTGCAGTTAATATGTTTTGTTGGATGCTCACATTAATCGGGTCAATTAACATGCTTGTTGTAAGCTGCCTTTTTAAATCTGCTGTGTCTGATGACTGACAGTGCTGTCCTTCTCCGACCCCCATCTCGTTGTCTGTCGTATGTCACTCACAAGAGCCTCCCTCCCCGTAAACGCCTTGGTGACATCAGGAACATGAAGGCCTTTGTCTGCTACCGTTTTGACAAAGATTTCAGGACTTTTGCTGATCTGCCGAGTACAAAGCACTGCAATTCCGACGTTGTGGAGGCTGGTCAGTGCGGTCAACAATGGCCTCTTAAAGAGACTCGACCATCATGCCCCTCAGTGACCAGGTGTGTCACTGATCGCCCCTCTGCCCCATGGTTGTCTGAGGATGTAGGGCAGCACGCCGTCAACCCGTCGTGCTGAGTGATGTGGGAAAGACTCGCCTTTGGTTCACCGGCAGATAATTGCGCGCTGACAAAGTTGCAAAGCAGGACAGTGTCTTGAAGATTGCCAAGCAATATTTATTATGGTGACAAAATTAAATTCATGTACTTCGTCAAAACAACTGTTTTCTCTGTCAAAACTCTACTTGGCAAAACAAAAACATTATCCATTTCCTTGCAATAATTCCGGCTTCAGATCTCCCCAGAGCAATCAGTGATTTCTTTTCCGAGAAGATAAAGCAGATTTAGAGACAATTTCTTGACTCTGATTCATGCGGTCTGCTCTTTTTGATTTTGTATGATGGACCTTTGTTTTCCGTTTTTGAACTGTTAGTGAAAGCAGATTTTTTTATTGATTGCTCATTCTCCTGGAAAAGTTGAATCCTGGCCTATATCCCCACTCCCGCATGAAACTGTGTGCCTCACATCTGGTGCCGCCCTTGATACGTCCATTGTGAACAAATCCTCTCGCATCTGGTTGTGTCTCCCCACAGTTCAAACATGCTGTTGTCACACTTTGTTGAAAGATAAATGGTTTTTGACGCAAATGATATGAAGAATTATAGACCAGTAGCGAAATCTTCCATTTTCTTTCTAAAATCCTTGACGTGTTGTCTTGAAGCAGCTCCCAATCCCCATTTTGTCAGATACTGGCCTCCTGAAGTGGTCAGTCCGCTTATAGGAAAAAAATCCACAGCACAGTGTACCTGCAGTTCTGAGTGTCTTAGACTGCCTGCCTTGTAATTCAGACGATAAACTGGTTCTCCCTTCTAGCATTGCTTGACCTCAGTGCTGCTTTTGATACTCATGGACCACTCTACCTACTCAAGAGCTCAAGGTTACTTTTGGATTTGACTATATGGTTCTCAAATGGTTCACATCATACCTGTTTCTGACAGGACACAGGCGGTAATCGTTAATGGTGGCTGGAATCATCCCCTTCTCCTCTTCTGTAGGGTGTTCCCCAGCGCTCTGTCCTTTGGACCAGTTCATTTTAACCTTTATTCTCATCCCATATCTGACGTTATTTCTGCCCATGGCTGTGACTTCCACAAATTCGCCAGATGAACACTGAACTCTCTAAGAGCGCAACACCAGAGATTTTCAAGGTGCTCACAGATATTACTGCATGTTTTAGGGACGTAAAAGTCCTGATGACAGCAACAAACTCAAGCGGAATATGACAAAACCGAGATCCATGGCTGTTGGTACCATCCTCTCGTGGCCCAAGATGTGTTATAGCTGAGTCGGCAGAAATTGATGGTGTTGTTTTAAACCATTCAAAGAGTCAGTGAAATAGTTAGGTGTCCAGCATTGATCAATACGCCTCTCTATGCAGACCAAATATCCGAATGTTTGTCGCTGGGCATGCGTCTTGGAACTGTGGACGTATTGCTTCTATCCGGTCTTACCTCTCCACCAGGCAACAGTCAACTTATCACTGCCATGGTAATGTCCCGATAGACTACTGTCTACTCTGTGTTTAGTCAGTACTTCCTCAGAACAGCTGCATCGATTACAAAGGGTGCAGAACTGTGCACTCGCTTGTGCTTAAAAAAAGCGTAAAACGTGCATTTACACCTTGTTGAGTGAACTCCACTGGCTTCCCATCAAATATCATGGCAGTTTTCAAAATTCAGTACTTTCCTATCGTTTACTTTGATGGGACACTCCACAGTATCTTCCTGCTTCTCTGCCACCTCTCATAACTTCTGGTCTCTTCGATCATTCTTCTCAAAAACTTCTGAAATTCCTAGCCGCTCGTTGAAGACAGTCGTGAGAGAGCATGAGCGTTAGTGGCGCGCCACTCTTTGGATATTCACTCCTGACAGCTTACTGACCTGCCTACATTATCTAAATTCAAGTCAGAGTTTAAAAACATACTTCTTTCGGAAAGCCTTCTTCAACCATTAAGCTGTGTCTATTATTCTGACCTGACTTTAGATGTACTGGCATGCAAACTGTATTGTTTTACGCTTGAACCGATGAACTTGATAAGTGCGCCTGTGGGGTTCGGTGAGGTTGTGTTGTGGGTGTGTGTGGTGTGGTGTGTGTTGTGTGTGTGTGTGTGTGTGTGTGTGTGTGTGTTTGTGTGTGAACACATGTTAGGTGTATGTTTTGAGTGTGTGTTGGAGCGCAATGAGTTCCAGCCCAAGAATTGCGCATATAAAATCTATACATTATTATTTATTTTAATACGCTTCGCCGTTTAGCTTGGAAAGGTTTTTAAATAAACCGAAAGTGTGCAATTTCATACGCCGTATTGTGCACTTTATTAGCCAGCGATACATTGCTGCATTTCCATCACCAGTGACTGTTTTGTTTTTATGCTGCTTTTTGATAAACAAATGATCTGTTTGTATTACACTCTACAGTATCATAATAATCGACCGCGACACTTAAAATCGTCTGTGAAATAATTATTATTATTTGTACTTTATTCAGCAACGAAAACTATTTGACTGTCCACAGCCCTTTCAATTGGCTAGGTACAACCTTTTATTGCATGCTGTCTTTCTAATCGAACCAAACATAAATTTTTTGTGTTTCGTCCGTTAATGAACCGATCAGCTGTTCCATTGCACACTGCAGTTTTTAAACAACCAACCACATTGCTATACTGAAAACTACAGCATCCCGACCCAGAGGCATTTTCATTGCATTTTTCAGTATTGAATAGCCGATGGGATGTTTCGTATGTGTTTTATTGCATGCTGCCACACTAACCGGGCCCTTATGACCATGTTTAATTGCAACACCATTCTTCAATGATGAAACATCATCGCGTGGAACGAGTATAGTACAATGACCGCAAAGGGCAACTTACGCTTATTTCCAATATTACGTTGCACTTCTCAACGAAATATGTTTGTCTGAGCACTGGAAATACAAGGAAATTTTTTTTTGTGTGTTCACAAGTTTTACTAAAGACCCCTCCCCCCCACCTAATTATCCCTCAAGACATAAAAACATCAACAACAGCAGCAGCAACAAGAACACCAACACCAATCAGCAACAGGAACAAAACATCAAATACAGAAACTTAAGACTGGAGCAATAGTACCCTTGTGGCTTCAATCACGTTGAAGCTGAAGACATCTGTCGAATATGCTGACGTATGATTGTTTTTGAAGAATCTAAGACGCTGCAAAAATAACCATAAATTGGCTGTGAAAAAACAGTCGGGCTTTTCTCCAGGTCCCCCACAACGAAGATTTGATGTGGGGACTGCATCATTGAAGTCTGTACATCAAGGCTAGCATGACTCCTCGGGTTTTTTGATACAAGACTACGAACACCAGGTGTATTCAACAGATTTTCGGAAATATGAGGCCCATCCTGCACTTTTTTTAAATGTTCTTTTTTTAAGATACCTTAAGCAAAATTCTGTATGAAACAAAATGTATAAATGAGGACAACATTCTTAAAAAAAACGTAAATGACATCAGTTATGAGAAACAACGTTGTTCGAACAACGTTAACACCCAGTTGTCAGATGACGATAGAAAAGTGGGCTTAAAACGAGAATATGGCTTTAAAACGAGACTGGGCGAAGATTTTTGATTTTTTCAATTTGTAAACAAGCTCAGGGAAAATGAAACGTGTGTAGAAAAACGGGAAAAAAAGTAAAGTGCAAGTTGAAAACAAAATAAAACAAAACAAAATAAAATATCCCTGCCAAAATTCCAGAGAGCTAGGATATACAATCTGCATGAAAGGCTGCCCTGTGCTGTCATCCACATCATCCCCTCGCCTTAAAGCCTTCTCCAGGTCCTTCCCTTTTCCATACGGTTGTAATTTCTAAACAACTATTTCACGGTTATCTTCGGAAGACATTAACAATGGAAAAACGAAAAGGCCCTATTCTGTAATACAGAAAGAATCTCACAAAGAAGCCGATTGACACCAGGCAGCAACTTCAGATCTACAAAGCCATCTGTTTTTATGGGACTCTGTGGAACATCTCTGCAAATTTCTTAATCACAAGACATCATAGTGACACAGAAAAGATACTGAAAAGCGGGGTTTGCCAGACAACAGACTTTTGTACCTACTTTGCAAAGATGCATGTTTTAAACAGTAAAACCCATCCAGCCAAAATGTTGCTGGCGTGGGCATATGTTCTCTCTTTAACCAGCAAAGCGGCAAACTCAACAGACTTGGGTGAAAGCCGTGATTTCCATGTCATGAATAAATTTGTTTGTGGTAATTTTCATTTTGTTTTGTCCAAACCTGTATGCAAAATAAGCCTTCATTAGTTTTAGTTAAAATCAAAGCTGTACCAAAACGTTGGTGAAGAAAAAACTTCGCAGTTAAACCCAACAGTTTTGGTTAGAATTGTCGTAATATTTTTCTATTGTCACGAACATTCTTTACGTACCCTTTTATGCAATTGCAGAGTTGACTGGATCCGGTTGTCTCGGTTTCGCTTGTAGTAGCGGTGTGATGTGGGTGATCGGGGCAGGGCTATTTATTCTTGAAGCAAAGATGACATTTGGCGTGTCCCGCAGATTCCTGATCAAACCCTTTTGTGTGTTGGTGTGTAAAGTGGGGTTTCCATCTGTTTCCGCCGATCTGTGGTTAGGACTGAAATCGACAAAGTCCAGTGGGGCAAGGTGAGTGTTCTGAAATATCCACTTCGCCTTTTATGTTTTTGTTAATTGTCTTTGGTGTGCAGTGTACGTTTACACACACGCACACACCACACACACACACACACACACACACACACACACACACACCACACACACACCACAACACACACACACACCACACACACACACACACACACGCACACAGCAAAACACGCCACGCACGCACGCACGCACAACACACACACACACACACACACACACACACACACACACACCACACACACACACACACACACACACACACACACATACACAGATTATTTTCACAAGCGGACAGTTGATTGACTGCATAGCATGTTTCATAATCTCCAAATGTTCCCATTTGAACTTTCACAAGGAACAAAAAAACTGACTTAAGAATGTGAAACAAACGAGTAGAGAAAACACTATAAAGCCTAAGTTCTCCTGATTTGAAAAACTGGTTTGCACATCACACGTGTGTTGTGTGTGTGTGTGTGTGGTGTGTGTGCGTGTGCGTGTGTGTGTGTGTGTGTGTGGGTGTGTGTGTGTGTGTGTGTGTGTTCATATATCAAGTTATCACTGCTTTTTTAACCGAGTTGTCATTAAAACACTGTTACAGAAGCAAAGAAATATCAGGATGATGGAGTATAATGGATGCTTTCAGGGTCTAAAACGACCACTTATTCAAAATGTATTTTTGGAGAGGGGAGGAGAGAGAGAGAGAGAGAGGAGAGAGAGAGAGAGGAGAGGAGAGAAAAGAGAGAAGGAGAGAGAGAGAGAGGGAGAGAGAGAGAGAGGTTTTTGCGTGCATGTGTGCGTGCGTTCGTGGTTA
>CM031624.1:23740908-23748408 GCA_018398815.1 Conus ventricosus
AACACACACACACACACGCACACACACACACCATCACACACACACACACTCACACACACACACACACACACACTGGCGCACTTTTGAACCCAGTATTCGTTTCGCCTTATCCACACATAAGTGTAGATCTGTTTATAAGTAATGCCAAGCTCAAAACTGCGACTGTTTTACAAAGGATATCAAACGGTGACCCAAGCACCATGAGCATATGAGAATCAGACTAATTTACAGAATAAAAAGAGACTCTTATGCACACATTAAGATCAGACTGACACACTGGAGAATAAACCAATCCCTATGTTTCGCAAACTAATGCCGACTTGATGCGCGCGCCAGACACACACCACATCACACACACATTTACACAACACACACACCAACACTCCACACACACACACACACACACACACACACTCAAACATACACACCACACACACTCACACACACACACACACACACACGCGAGCGCGCGCGGCGTGCGCTCGCACACACACACACACACACACACACACACTACACACACACACACTCACACACACACACACACCACCACACCACATACACACCACTCAACATCACACACACACACACACACACACACACACACACTCACACTACTAATAAGAAACAAAGTGTTCAATCCTAATTGTCAATTAATCTACAGAGTAAGACCAAAGCATATGAACACATTTAACCCAAGTAATGTATGGATGAACGCCAAATGCTGTGTTTGTGTGCCACCAATACAATCAACTTAGATACAGAAACAAACATAAACCCCTTGTTGACACATCAAAACCAGTCTAATAACATAGATAAAACCGAACTATCGTGCACGTTGAACGAGACTCATGTACTACAGGAAAAACAAAATTCTAGTCAACATTCAAAACCAGACTGTTTATTGAGGAAAAAATCAAATTGTTTGTGCAAACTGAAAACCGAACTAATGCACTGGAGGAAACCATACTTTTGTGCACATTGAAAACCGTTACCAAATGTTACATAGGAATCTAAAAAATTGTATTGGATATCAAAGCTTAGACTGTGGTACAGAGGAAACCTAATACTCTATGAGCAAACTGTCATTAAACTAGATTAGTGTGTGCCATTGATATATTTATATACTATATTTATAATAATATTATATTTATATATATATATAGATAGATATATTATTAGAATATATATTTATTTAATATGTATATTATATATTATATATAATTATATCTAACCTTACTGCTGACACTCAGGGGAGGATGTCATGTGTGCGAAGGCAAAATAACAGCCGAAAATTTCATTTTTAAACCAGACAGCTTGTTGTTCTTGTGTCCTTTTTCTTTGGATATATTAGATTTATTATATATATATATAATAATATATATTTAATTATATTTTTATATATATATATATAATATATATATATTTATATTATATATATATATATATATATATATTTGTAGTTATTTGTTTAAAATAGGTTTTTTTAACAGAATCTACAAATTGTTCGAGCGCGTTGCGCTGTCATCCATGATCCTGATGACAGCGCACGCTCTCGAAACAATTTGTAGATTCTGTTTAAAAAACCTATTTTTAACAAATGTTGCTCCCCAAGGGTCGAGCCTATCAAAATCATTTTGGGTTGTTAACTACATTATGTATATTTATATATATGTATATATATATATATATATATATTTATATATATATATATATATATAATTATATATATATATATAATATTTTTTTATATATATATAAACAGGCTGATGTATGATCATTTAAAAACCCTTTGGTCCACATGAAAACCAGACTGTTTTTGTGACATGAAAATCAAAAGCCTTTAATACCAACCTTTTTGTAAATCTTAATCTTTGTTGGATATTAAACTTGTACTAATCTGCACATCAAAACAAAATCGTGTACACACATTTTAAACCGACTGTTTTACGTGATAAAATCAAGTCATGTACATGAAATAAACAAGCACACATTTAACTTAAAACTTGTTACTGAATATTTTAACTATGCGTTTTATGCACATGGTAAGCAACTATATGTTGTATCGATATAAATACCAAATTGACGTGCATTTGAAATGGTTCTTATGTACATACATCGGAATCAAATTTCATAGTCGTTTAAATTCATGTAAGATGGAGCCAATACTATACTTTCAGATACAATGTATGCAGGCATTTAACTCGAACTACATACTGATACATATTAAAACCATAGCTACGAGCCAATTTAATTTCCAGATTGAACATGGAACTTCACATTGCTGTTTTCTGGGATGGGGCCCTCCTCCCTATCTCTCTCTCTCTCTCTCTCTCGCTCTCTCTCATCTCTCTCTCTCTCTCTCTCTCTCTCTCTCTTCTCTCTCTCTCTCTCTCTCTTCTCTCCTCTCTCTCTCTCTTCTCCCCCCCTCTCTCTCTCTCTCTCTCTCTTCTCTCTCTCTCTCCTCCGCTCGTCCTCTCTCTCTCTCTATCCTCTCTCTCTCTCAAGAATACTCCAAACCGTTTTTTAAAGTGACGGCGTATAACCACACAATGTTAGGGGTGGATGGGAAAAGATCAAAAGGGTTCAGACATTCACTTACTACACAAGGCAAAACATCAATCAGGCTAACAACTGTATCCGCAGGATTGCTTACACCGTCCACGGCGGGGTCAATACATGGATAGAGATGAAAGCTCACACGACTGGGAGCACAGTTGGGGTGTGGTAGAGGTGGTGGTGGTGGGTGGTTGGGTGGGGGGTTGGGGGGTCAGGTGAGAATACGGTTTAGGGGGGCATAGGGGTGGTGACTCAACGGTGCCAATCAATGTAGAAGGATATGAACGTGTCATGTCGCATGGAACGTTTCCATCCTACCAACCATCGTATCTTCAAGGTGAATTTACAACAATCTGGCACAAGGATGCCTTGCGCTGTGCTTTCTCTATCTCACAATGCGGCAGCACACGCTCTGTGTGTGTGTGTGGGTGTGATGTGTGTGTGTAGTGTGGTGTGTGTGGTGTGTGTGTGTGTGTGTGTGTGTGTGTGTGTGTGTGTGTGTGTGTGTGTGTGATGTGTGTGTGCGTGCGGTGCGCCGCCCAGGCACTTATAGTGTATAAAAGCGAGGGTGTAGCACGCAGATTCCGTACATCAACTGATAAACTACCCAGCCTAGAGTTCACTAAATCCGATCCAGCGACCACTGAATCAGCGTACCTGCCAAGCTACGGCTCCGTTCAGCATCTGATTTCCTTGCTGGAAGTAAAGCTTTTGATATCTTACTTGTTTATTGAAATGTTGGTTTGGTATGCAATACCTTGTTGTATGTAAACTTTGAGTATTTCACTTGTTTTATAGATAAAATGTTGGTTTGGCTACAGAATATCCTTGTTGTGAGTAAGTTTGGGTATTTTCACGCTTCTTTCATTGATTATTGATTTGCCTCTGCAATATCCTTGTTGTAAGTAGCTTTGTGTATCTTAACTCTGTTTTTAGTGAAATGTTGGTTTGGCCTGTGCAATATCCTTGTAAGTAAGCTTTGGGTATTTTCTGTTTTGTTTTCTTTGTTTAAAATTGGCAGTTTATCATTACCCATCAGACCACCACAGGGTATTCTGGGTGTTGACCACACAACATAAAAGCTCTCACCTGAGAGAGAGATACAAATCAACGCACACATGAAGCCTGCAGATTGAAACGTGACACACTGGTTTCTTTCAGCTTTCATGGCTTCACAGAGATGGTGGTGCCACAAGAATATACACACAAGGAGTGTCTGAAACTTAGAATGAACAGGTTGCGTCTCCACACACACACACACACACACAACACACACACCCCACACACACACACACCACACACACACACACACACACACACACACACACACACACACACACACACACCACACACACACTCACAACACACACCACACACATAACTCCTCTCTCTTCTCTCTCTCTCTATCTCTCTCTCTCTCTCTCTCTTCTCTCTCAGCACAATAAAACTGATAGTAAATTGTTATCGAAATGTTTTTGAAAGCACTTTACTTCTCATTCTTATGCAAACACTTCAGAACAATGTTTTGACTAATGTTAACGTATTTGACTTCTTTTTTTTATATATAGTTATGTCATTATTTATGTGTGTTGATTAGAGGCATATATATGTACAGCAATCTTTGTATTATGCTATTTTTGTACTCGCCCCCTTCCTCTTGTCTTCCGTGCCACATCCTTCCATCGTCCACCTTTTTCACTGACGTCTCCTCACTTTTCCATTTTTGTTTCAAAATTGTTGTTGCAAAGATGTTCTTTTCCCCCCTTGAAAACGCCCGTTCGTTTATAATTAACTTTGGATTGTGTTTTGTATTTCAGAGATAGTGTTCTTTCATTGTTTGAATAATTCTTTTACATTTTAGCGTCACACTGGTTTTCGGCATTGAGGCTAGATATATATAAGCACCTGCATGTATCTTATTTTCGTCGTGCTTAAACAAAAATCGTTCATTCGTACGCTTCTCTCTCTCTCTCTCTCTCTCTCTCTCTCTCTCTCTCTCCTCTCTCTCTCTCTTCTCTCTCTCTCTCTCTCTCTCTCTCCTCTCTCCTCGTTCTCTCTCACTCTTCCTGTCCCTTTCTTTTTCTGTATTTTAGGAGGAGGGTAAGAAGGGAGGGGATGGCCCGGCAGGTGCCCATGTCAGCTCCCTATGATGGTCTTTCCCTCTAAAGGTCTTCACTTTCACTTTATCTCATGTGGACAGGGCGAGTGTAACGTGGAGATGCCTGTGGGGATATGTCTGTCCTGCACCTCAAAATTAGACCACAAAATTTTCTTTTCCAATGAAATGTTAATGCCTTTTATTCTGAGGACGTGTTGTTCGTTTGTCTTTTTTTTTTTTTTTTTGGCAGAGTTTATGACTATAAGTCTTAATTAAACTCAATAGATGAATGATAATAAACACAGGATAAAAACAAATATTTCCTTTTTCTGTGCTGCTTGATTGTTTTGTTGTTGTTGTTGTTGTTTGGGGGTGGGGGTGGGTGCTGTGGGGGGGGGGGAGGTTGCTGCCTGCTGCTTGCACAGGTCTGTAGAGTTTGAATGTTGGAGTTTGCAGTATGTTGCGGGTAACCTGTCGAATTTCCAGGTGTCGCATTTCTGTTGACTGTGTCCTTCGTCGTATATGCGCGGGCATGTTTTGTGTCCCATTTCTACCTGCCAGGTCAACGAAATCACAATGGTTACCTACATGGAAGACAAGCAAAACAGCAAATATATACGTCGCCGTTATGGATTTTCAAACACCGGGATGGTAATACTGCAGTATTTACTTTCCATGACTCGCATTTTTCAAGAGCGGGCATTGAAACCAACTGATTCATCCAAACATGTATTGTCCTGCTTGCTGCAAAATGCTGGGTAATGCCGCATGATGTGGGCCGCCGTTTGTGCACACAACACACACACACACACACACACCACACAACACACACACACACCACACAACCACACACACCACGCTCACACTCGGCACACACACGCAACACGCAGCACACACACACACAACACCGCTCACACACACACACACACACAACCACACCCACTCACACACACACACACACACACACCACACCACCACACACAAAACACCACACACACACACACTTGGGGGCGCGCGCGCGACCACGCTCACACCACACACACACACACCACACACACACACACACACCACACACATCCCACACACACATACACCACCAACACTACACAATACACACACTCACACCACACCACACACACACACACACACACACATACACACACCGCGGCGCCGCGCGCGCGGCGCCGATATGTATGAAAAGATTATGTATGCCGTCAAATCTTAGAAACTGGTAAGTGATTGCTTGCACAACCAACTGGTCTGGAGTAGCTGATACGATGTTATTGCCTCTCCATTGGCCTTTAGCCGTTTTGACAGTATCTGGGTGACTTTTTTCACAGCTTGTTCAAAGCTCCCGCCCAGTCCTGGCAGAGCAGCGGCCACTGCAAGTTTGCCTGATGATTGCCAGTGCAACTCTACTCCTTGATCAGATGATGGTTGTTGCAGCTTCTGCCGCTTAGAGGTGTAAATATTAAGCAGCCTTTTGTCGGCGAGGATTGTAGAGGGCACTCCTTGGATCTTTGTCAGGCATACCAAAAGCGTATCTGCTCGTGTTTTTTTTAAAGTTTTTTTTGTGGTTTTGTCGTACAACTTAACAGCAGTGGTGTGATAACGCGATTTACAAATTGTGTATATGCGGCTATCAATGATGGTAACCTTACGTATAAATCACATCGTTTCTATGAATTGACTTCCACGTTTTAATACATAGACCTCTGCCTGTGAAACTAACCAATACTTTTTTAGCCATTAAACCAATTGTTACGTTTTACTAACTCTTTTGAAATTCGAGTATCAGGACACGGCCATTGAATTAATAATCTATGAGAAACTAAATTTTTGTATAGAAATAGACTTTATGTGTAGAAAGAAGGAACCAAACCATATGTGTCCATCGGAAATGATGATTTACTGAAGAAATACTTTTCTCTGACGTGCACTAAGAGAGATTAATAAAACAGCGAGTTCCAGCCATGACATTACTCTCCACTGTCTATAGTCTGACCTTTTTTTACAAAAACCCTTGCCGGTTGGTCCGTGTTTCTTTCTATTTTAGATATGTGTATTCCATGAACCGTGACAGGAATCAACCAATCCAGGGGTACGTTGTGGTTGTTAGCCATGTGCTACCCTTTTTGGTTCTTCTTTGCCCCTTTTCCTCTGGACAGAAGATCTCGCTCTTTATTGCTGGGCATGCATCCACACTGCTGTCACATGCCCAAACACTTTGCTGAGAATTCAGCTCGCCTCAACTGCTCACCTTGCAAACCCCCTCCATCCTGTCCCCCTCCCCAAACCTACCTCTACCACACCTCCCTCCTCCTTCCATTCCATGCTCCTGATGTTGTGTCCGTATGTCCTGAATCCACCACTTTAATTTGTTTGGTTGGTTGGTTAGTTGAATGTTATTGTTTTTTGTTGTTGTTTTGCCATTCTTATGTTGGACATCTAATGTTGTATATTATTATTGTGTGCATTGTTACCATTGATATTTGTGACAGCTGAGGAATGTACATATCGAGGAATTTGTTCTGCGTCATTTGTGTTTCAATAAGACTTCTTTACGACCGCCTCATAGGTTTAGCTATGTTTTGACTTGCTCTGTAGCTCTCACTTTGCTTTACATCGTGTGTGTGTGTGTGTGTGTGTTCGTGTGTGTGTGTGTGTGTGTGTGTGTGTGTGTGTGTGTGTGTGTGTGTGTGTGTGTGCTGTGTTACACAGAAACTGTTGACACTGGATTTGGGTCGTTGATTTGCTGTCAGACGGCTCTTAATGTTGTGTACACAACATGAAGTCACATAAACTTTACTTGAAGAAAGATGCGTCATGAAGTGTACTTTACT
>CM031624.1:23750908-23765908 GCA_018398815.1 Conus ventricosus
GTGAGATGACCATACGGCGGCGCCTCATATGCTTGCCAACCTTCGAGCAAGGCGCCCAGTCCGGAAACCAAAACTGACTGCGGCCCACCGGGCACGTCGACTGGGGGTGCCATCAGCTCATCGAACCTGGACTCGGTCCTCAGTGGCGGATGGTGCTTTTCACCGATGGTCCAAGTTACAGTTTGAGCCACGAGATGGACGCATTCGGGTTGTGCGAGCGTCCAGGGAGCAGCTGGAAGATGACGTCAATCAGGAGAGTCGTCGCTTTTGGTGGTTGGCTCGTCATGGTATGGGGGGGCGGGGGGGGGTCATGCAGTCACCCAAGACTCCCCTGTACCATGTGGATGGCAACCCTGAAAGTCCAACGCTACCTGCTAGGAGATTGTACGGCCTTTGTTGTCCAGCACTCCAGCAGATTGGGGCTCAGGCTGTGTTCATGGACGATAATGCACTCCACATCGTTTGTCGAGACGTGACACTTTGTTGTGGTGCAAGCTGGCATCACACAGGAAGTAATGGCCGGGCAAACAGCCCGGAGATGAAACCCTATTGGACATCTGGGCGAGCTTGGGAGGAGAGTTCAAGAAAATCACCCTGTTCCAGGCCAAATCGACAGGAGCTGCGCGCTACTGCAGCAGGAGTGGGCACACCTCCCCCAGGCACTCATTACAGAACATTCAACACCATGAGGCTGCGCTTTGTGTGGATTGTGTGGCGCTGCACGAGGGGGGCACAAACTCGGTTTTGATAGATGTAATGAAAACTCTTTTTGTGAATGTATTTTGCGGGTAAGTCTCATTCAGGCTCACCTGTCTAATCGAAAAGAATGATGTTTTCGATGAAATTGACACAATGTTGTGTTCATTGATAATGAAAATAGTAAAACCATTTATAAAGTTTACTGTGATTTGTAGTTTTTCTTTCTTGTTTTGGTGAAGATCTGTGTATAGTGGTCCTTATTAAAAGTTCGACCATGTTATAACAATTCAAATATAACAAAGAATAGTCAAATTTAAACAAAGCTACAATTCAATTATAAACAAAAGAAATATTCTAATATAAACAATATATATAATTTTATATATATATATATATATATATATATATTATATATATATATATATATATATATATATATGATGCGGAAACAATTTGTGTGTGGGTGTGTGTGTCTGTGTTGTGTGTGTGTGTGTGTGTGTGTGCGTGCGTGCGTGCGTGCGTGCAGTGCGTGCGTGCGTGCGTCGCGTGCGTGCTGTGCGTGCGTGCTGTTGCCGTGCGTGTGCGGGGTGTGTGTGAATTGTCGGTGAATATCCCTAAAACTGTTCATTACAAGTGTCAGTTCCTCCTGCAACGTTTGAAAAGCCTCATTTTTATGTTCTGGTCTGTATTGGAGTTGTTCATGTTGTTGTTTTTTGTTTATTTTTTTCAAAATATCTTTTAGCACGTTAAAACTGCTTTACGTGGTGTAACGTGGATTGTTTACAAATATACTATTTGTCAAACTGATTATAGAACCAAGATGTGGGATACGTATGTTGCCCCGAAATATGGCCGAGAAAGCTCCATTTTCAGTTAGTGTACACTGGAGGAAGATGTCAAAATGGACAGTGTTTATTTATTTAGTTTGGTTTTGAAGTGTGCCAAGTGAAAAAAACACACACCTTATTTTTCACACATATTCAGAACAAAGTAATGGTTCATATTCGAGGACAGGTCTGCTGATTCTTGTAGCACGTGTTGTTTTTCTTTTGAACGTAAAACAAAAGTTATACCGGTTATGTTCTTTTAGTTTTGTTTGACGTATTTAACATGTTCCGACAAGCGGTGCCTGTTTTAAGAAGAATGATTGTTGCCTTTGTGCTGCAGGACAAAAAAAACGGCACATTCTATGAGGGGAAACCCTGTTTACTCAAATGACCCGTAAATGGATATTGGTTATTGGGACGACGTAAATAGATGGGACGGCCTGAGAAAATTTTGCTGATTCAAAAGTGATGTGCCTTTTGTTCTACACAAAAACCATCGGGGGGTGGCCCCTATGACACGGAGTTGAAGTTTGGTAGATTTTCTTGACCAAAATTTAATGAATACCTCCTTATTCAAAAATGTAGTGAAATTGTGTTGATTTTCCGGCGGTAAGCAATAATCACTGAACGTATGAGACAAATTTGTATTGATATCGCCCATGGCCATGGCGTATGTCGTAGAAGCACTATGGTGTGTCGTTTTGGGTAGTAAGGAATCTTCCATAATCCTTGGACGCAAGCTATGCACAGCCGGGCCACATCATTTGTTGCCGATTAATTCTTGAATTCGCTTTTCAGACATCTTCTCTCGTGCTATCTGCCCATGTAGTGAGACACCTTAGAGATTCATGAGACTGCAGGACAGATTCTGAATACAGGCATGGTTATTCATTTGACTTGTTGCCAGCATAGTCATCGGTTTCTAAACTTATGCAGCCAATGACAATTCAGAAAACTAAGCAGTAGACTGTAAACTGCCTCGGGACTTCTCATAGAAATAGGATGAAAAAATAAATGCAAAGTCGCGCGTCAACAAACTCCACGATGATTTCGGCTGTAAACAACATGCAGGCCTTTTCAAACTGCATAAAACAAATTACGACCAACGACAACATTTCCCCAGTCATCACTGTTCGCGTTCGATGTGGGACCAGAACGTGCATTTCGTACTCGGTCTTCAATGATGTAATTTGGGAAGTAAAATCTTTGAAGTGTGGAAGAAACTCCGATAGCTATCCTTTCATTTTACAATACAAGACACACAGATGCGGCAAATTAAAAATCCATTTCGTAGGTAATTCCATAACTTCAATTTTGAAACAAAAAAAACGTATCATCGTCTTCCTACATTTTTGCGGACCTTATACATGCAACAAATGAGAAAAGAAAGGGTGTGCTTTCGACCCTGTCACCCCTACACTATCTACAGACTCTTTTGGAACTGGTGGATTTGCTCTTCCCGGTGTCACACAGGGCTACAAGTCCGAGTTTCATGCAATCAGTTGAAGCAAGCAGCGCTTGAAATTTATGTTAATCGTGTAAGTCGTTCTTCCTGTGAGCGGAATACACTATGAAAGTAAAAACTCCTCTCACGTACTCTTGATCAAAAATGGAAACTCCATACAACATATCCATCGGTATTAAAACCCACCCCCGCAAATAAACAAAAATGTTATGGCTCTTTGTGGCCCTTGTCGTGACGATTTTAAAACCACACATAAAATGTCATGGCTCTTTGTGGCCTTGTCGTGACGATTCAAACCACACAAAAATGGTCATGGCTCTTGGGGCCCTTGTCGTGACGATTAAAACCACAACAAAAATGTTATGGCTCTTTATGACAGTGTCGTGACGATTAATTCCACACAAAAATGTTATGGCTCTTTGTGGCCTTGTCGTGACGATACAACACACAAAAATGTTATGGCTCTTTGTGCGCCCTTGTCGTGACGATTAAACCAGCACAAAAAGGTTATGGCTCTTTGTGGCTATTGTCGTGACGATTTTAAAACCACACAAAAAGTTATGGCTCTTGTATGGCCTTGGTCGCTGACGATTAAACCACTACCAAAAAAGTTATGGCTCTTTGTGCCCTTGTTCGTGACGATAAAACCACACAAAAAAAAAATGTTCATGGCTTGTATGGCCCTTGTCGTGTCGATTCTCTGCTTCCTATCGTCCACGCCCTTGATGTGTTCAGCGGCAAGGGCGTAGTTATCAGCTGAATTAATGAGGACAGTCGCTGGATTGACGCCAAACCGTTTCTCCCGAAGAGATAGTTTCTTCTTTCGCTGGCTTTGTGGCTATGCAATTTATCGTCGTCAGTTAGGGTGTTTTGTTAGTTGTGTACGCCTTTGCCGGATCAGATTGAAAAAAAAAAATCATTCAATGTATCCACCAATGTGTACTTGGCGGAAATGCGGATTCTCTCATGTGTAATTGCAATTGGAGGCTTGATGTTGACACCATATAAACTCCTGGGCAGATACCGGTATTTCGAAACTGCTGGAAAATGGTGGGCTCGGTACATATCCTTGGAATGTATTAGTTTGGTTTTTTTTTTTTTTTTTTTTTTTGTTTTTTTTACTGTAATTTAAGTCCCTTGGCGGATTCATTCCAAGATCTGGCCTCAGCAACTTGTGTCTTAAGAGGTTATCTTTTCATATTTTCTACTTGTCTACAGAAAATGTAATTGTTTTGCTCTTTCATCATTTTCTTTTGCTCTCTTAGGGGTAGCAACCTTTGGTTGGTTTTTTGAATAACTCAACAAAACATTCTACGGTATTGCACACAGCCTTTTCTGGATAAGCATTCTTCTTAAAACCGAAAAGGAAGAGGAGTCAAATTACCACTTTCCGCGGGTCATGAGGAGCAACAATCAGGTTTCAAAATACCGGTATTGACCAGCGAGTTATATGTTAGTGAGTTCCCTCCCTATTCCGGAGATTTGTCTTCCCCTTTGGAATATAAGCTTGCTGAAGGCTCATTTTTGAGAAGCATTTATTTTATTTTTCCCCATTCACCCACTCAAGCTCATATGTTAGTTAGGCAGTATTATCTACCACTGCAGATTTTGGAATGCATATATCCCCTATTTCTTTCAATCAAAGACATAAGAGCAAGCTTATGTTTAATAAAATTGAATATTTCTTGCAGTCATTTGCAACACCTAGCTCGCTCTTACATTGCTGGAATGGCTGTTCGGTTACTTATCCCTTGGAAGTAGATGTCTATCTAAATACAGAGAGAGATGAGAGATGGAGTGGAGGGAGAGAGAGACGGATGAGAGGTGAGACGAGGAGAGAGCAGATGTAGGATAGAGAGAGAGATGAGTGAGAGAGAGATGATGAGAGAGAGAGAGAGTGTTTCATTTAGATATGATTATTCCCTGTTCAGATCTGCTATGCCTCGTTCCAAGCCTATATAATTCTCTCGGTATTTGAATATACTTAAAAATGTGTGCTCAGAAAGAGATCTGTAATGTCAAAAACTAATCTCTGAGCTCCTCCTGCATGGCAGCATACCCCTCACGCAGGACACGTATGTCCTGCTTGACCTCGTCGAATTTCCTGTCCATCGACTGGAACATGGTCATGAGGTCGGACAAGGACGGTTCCTTCGTCGGCTGGGTAGTGGCGCCTCCCTGAGGGTTGAAAGGCTTCTCCAGGCTCACTCTGCCACCGCTCGTCCCAGTGCTGGAAAATCGGGTTGCCTGGAGCTCTCACGGCCTTGCGAAGGGTTGGGACCAGGGTTGCTTTCGATGTCACCGCAACGGAGGAGAAGACTCCCCCAGAACAAGTACGACAGGAGAAAACCCTCCCACAGCACCGTCCACTCTTCTTTTCAGCTGCAGTATGGCGACTCGGAATTTGAATTTCTGCCTTGCCGTTTTGACATGAAAGCCAGAAAAATGGGCAGAAAAGAGCCACAAGAGGCCCTGAAGTCTAACGCTCCGGATGGCATGACACTTCATGCACTGCGTGATCAAATCTGGGTAGAAATACTCCGCTTACTTCAACGTAGTCAATGAAATTTACAGAGAACTGTAAAGTGCGTCTTGACGCGCCAAACTACCGAGAGAGAGAGAGAGAGAGGAGAGAGAGAGAGAGAGAGAGAGAGATTTAAATCTCTCAGTGTGTGTGTGTGTGTGTGTGTGTGTGTGTGTGTGTGTGTGTGTGTGGTGTGTGTGTGTGTGTGTGTGTGTGTGTGTTTGTGTGTGTGTGTGTTTGTGTGTGTGTGCGTGAGCCTATGTATGTATGTATGTATGTATGTATGTATGTATGTATGTATGTATGTATGTATGTATGTATGTACCTATTTATCTATCTTTATTTATCCATTTTCTATTCATTTGGTAATCTATTTATGTAAATATTCTTTCATTCATGTATCTATTTATTCATTTACGATATTTTTTTTCATATCTGTATTCCCCCCCCCCCCCCCCCCGCCCCCCCATGTTCTGTGTGTTTTGCTTTTAAATATGCATTATGCATTATCCGGTTTTAATGTTATTGTATTTTCATTTATAGATCAGCCAAACACAGCTGGTGTGATATTCCATCCAACATGCTGGATCAAATTTCATATTTTCGTTGTTACTGCGTTACTGCATATTTCTTAAGTGCATTTTCTATTTCATTTCAAATTTCAGTTGTATACATTGTATCCGTTTATTTTAAAAAAAAAGTTAAAAGAAATCATTTGACTTCTGGTCAGTTGGGTCTTCAATTGTAATATCACGATCGAGCACTCCGTTATATCATAAACCAACAGAACACCTGGTATTTGTTCATAGCCTACAGTGTCAGACACTATATGTGCACTTGTCAGAAAGAAATCTGGTCTGTTTTGTTGTTTGTATTGCGATCATCTTCGTGTAAACCGCCTCATTTTTGTTTTTTGGGTTTTCTTTTCTTTTTCTTATGTATGGTTCTCGACATACATCTACAATGTCCACAGCATTCACCGCATCCTCTACTTTCGCCTAGCTTTTGTGTGATTGATATGGTTGTGATTATCATGATTGATGCTCGGGTAAAATCATTAATGCCAGTCTCCAGCAAATGTTCAACGTTTTTTTTTCTTTTTTCTTTTTTTCTCTAAATTCAGTATTTGTTCCCTAAATTTTCCCTTGGCGGCGCACACCCACACAACAACACACACCCACACCAAACACCACCACCACACACACACACAAACACAAACCACTACACACACCCACCACAAAACACACACCACACACCCCACACACCAACACACACACGGGACACCCAAAAACACACACACACACACACAAAACCACACAAACAGGGCGCGCGCGGTGACTTTGATAAAAGGATAGTTGTAGATAGATAGTTTGGTAGAAGATAGATAAAATTGATGTTAGATAGTGGGATGTTTGATAGATAAATAGATAGATAGATAGATAGTTTGATCCCTTTGGCCCCCAAAAAAAGGGTTTGGCTTTACCTTTTTGGGGTTGGGGGAAATGTAAAATGGAGCCCCCAACATCCACTGCATGTTTTCCTTGCTTTTAATTTCCCAATTTTTAAAAAAAACAGGTTGCAAAGGAACCCGTCTGTGTCCCGGGCCCCTGGACTTTTGTTTTTTCAGGCTACAAAATTTAATTATTTTATAAAAGGGTGTGCCAGGATTGATGTGTTTTTGCGGGAACAAAGTGCCATTGTTAATATGCCTTGGTTTTTTGCCTCATTTTTTTGATCTGTTTTTTTCCCAAATTTCGTATATATTCTTTGAGCCCCAAAATGTGTTGAGTCTCCGGGGGACTTTTCTTTTCCCTTTTTTTAAGCTTTATTTGTTTTTTTTCGCTTGCGTGTCACCTCTTTTTCGGGGTTTTTTTTTTTTTTTTTTTTTTTTTATTTTTTTTTTTTTAAATCTGCTTTTTCCCCCTTCAGAGATTTCCCGGGCGTTTACTTTTTGGGGCCCAGTTGCGGGGAAGACATTCACAGTGTAAGAAGAACCCCGGTACGTGTGAAAAAAATGACCCCTTTGTTGCTGCTGTGCTCAACGGTGGGTGGGGGGAGTGACACAAGTGGGGACCATGGGCTTACTATGTAAGTACATAAACAGTGTGTGGGGGCCCAAAAGAGGGCGCGAGCTTTAAAATCTTTTGCGTGGCAGAGAAAAAAATGAGGGAAAAGCGACTTCAAGGTTTAAAAAAAGAAGACAAGAAAGGATCAGAGCGGCAGGGGAAACCCAATCTTTGTGGACCGGGGGTGGGAATGGAGGTGATGGGGCCCTTTGCAAGAAAAGGGAAAATTTCGGAAAGAGGGGGCCCTTCAGGCAAATCAACGGCCGTTTGAGCAAAAAGGGAAAGAAAAGGACTCTAGATGGGGCACAGGTTGGCAAAAGTTGTTTGAGGTAGATGGTGGGGGAAAGGGGTTGGGGGAAAGTAATAATGGGGGGTTATGCGCGGGGTTTTTTCTAGACTGGAGAAATTGCAAGGCCCGAAAACAATTGCTTTTTTTAAAGAGGATGCGGAGGGAAAAACCCAAAAGGGCCCGTGGGCCCCAAACACGGGAGCCCCGCTTTGCCCAAACCCCCAAAGAACCGGTCCTACGCTGAGGGGCCGGGCTCCTCATCCTCCCCTTTACCTGCCCCCTTTCATCGGAGCCACCAGCCTCCCCACCCAAAAAGCGTGTCAGGTCAGTAAAAGGGATGTCAAAAAAGTGTCAGAGAACCCTTTGTTCCAAAGCCCTTTGTGCAGAAAATGACGTCATTCAAAAGAGTAATACCCCTAAAGGAAAAAGAAAAGGCGCAAAAACCATACACCCCTAGATTCCCCCCGTGTATATACTGAAAGACTCGCGATAAAGGGAAAAATAGATGCAGCCGACTCGGCAACGCATAGGGTTTCTACAAGGGGCCCTTCCCGCAATGCCTTAACTTTTAGAAAAAATAGAGGATTGGGGGCGAAGTCTCCCCAGTCAGGAACTTGACCCGCACCTGACTGTGTGGGGCTCCCACGGCATCAACGTTCTGAAAGCGAAGGATGCAACAGAAGGGGTTTCAAAAATGGCTTCAGCAAAAAAAAAGGAATGAAGGCGGTTTTTAAAAAGCCCACTTTGTAGTAAGCCGAGCTTTAAAAGCTAAATAAAACGTGCTGGAGGCAAAAAGAACGTCTAAAAACCCCCTTTCTACTCGGAGACCCTCAAGCGAGGTATGAAGAACGTAAACCTCGTAGGCAAACGATCCCATGAAAGGGGGCCTCCACTTCCAGGTACATCCCCAAACGCTAAAGGTGCGAGGTACTGGCGGGGAAACCCTTGGGCCCGCCACCTGCATCGCCTCTTCGGGGAGCGACCTCGAGGGGAGGCAGGAGCAGAGCGACCGTCGGTCCCCCCCTCCCCCTGCTTTCTTTCCCCCCTCCTGGCTTTGGTTGTCCATTTTCCCCCTTGGGGTTCAGGGCCTTTAAACGGAAAATTTTGTTTGAAAATAACTTTGGGGTTTGGGAAATGTCGGCGAGATCTTTGGAAAGAAAACCGGGCCCATACTTTGGGGTTTTGTTTTTTTTTAGGAAGGGGGTTTTGGGAGGAGACCTGCCCACTTTTTTTTCCTTTCCCCGGTTTTTTTTCCTACTTTTTATTTCCAAATCCCTTTCAGACTGTTTCCCAAATAGTAAAAAAAAAAGAAAAACGTTATTGAGAAAACTCTATTTATTTTGAAGGAAAAAAAAAAACCTAACTTAAAAATCCAACAAGGGAAAACGTGCTTATTAAAAAAAAACCTTAAATTACTTAAAGCAAATTTTATCTTTATGAAAATTTAAAGTGTTATTACTAAAATTCTTTTAAAATGTAAGCATTTTTTTAAAGGGCCTGTTTTACCTGGTTATTCTACCCTCCATTTTTGGGAAAAAGGGTTCAGACCGTGTTCAAACTGCTATTTATATAAGTGAAGGCCCTCCCCCCTTTGATAAAAACACCACCGAAAATATATAACATATATCTGTTTCTTGTTGTGCCGTTATGGAAAAATTTTCACCCAAATTTTAAATTTTTGGGAATCTTGCTTCAGTTATCTTCCAAAAGGACCCCCAACAAAAAAAAACACGAATGGTTGGGGGGGAATTTTCGGAAATCAAAGGGATAAAATGGATCATAGGGGGGGATTTTAAAACGCTCTGATTTTTTTGGGGGACAAAAAACCCTTTTTCGGTTGTTTCAAATAACCCGATTATTAGAAAAATATTGCGTCCTTTTTAAGAATACTTAAAATGGAAATTTTAAACCTTTTAAAACCTGATTTAGTCCCCAAAAATCCCTCCCCCATTGTTTTTAATTTTTGCCTTTTTCCTCACTGGGGTTTAAACTATTAAAGGGAAAAAACAGGGGAATGATTCTCAGGTTTCAGCCCTTTTTCCCTATAACAATATCTTTGGAAAAAAAAAATGGGGGAAAAAAGAATATTTTGAAAAAAGATTTTGTTTCCCAAAATACAATTAAAAAATTTTGCAGTTTGGCCCCTTTTTTAAAGTTGTTTTAAAAAACCGGTTTAAGGTTTTATTGTGGAAAATATAGCGCCCAAATTTTTCTTTTCCCTAAAAAATTTATTTTTTAAAAGAAAGCAAATTTTCCCTCTTTCCCCCAACCAAAAAGGCACAAACCCCGGAAACTGCCAATGTTTGGGGAACAAAAAAATGTAAAATTTGGAAAATTAACAAGAAAAAGGAAAAAATTTAAGCTTTATTGCAAAAAGGATCATTTAAGAAATCAAAAGGGGAAAAAGAAAGATTTTGGAAAAGGGAAAGTGTGATGTAATAGAAAATGTTTAAGCGCCCACTGGAAAACTTTTTTTAATTCTGAAATTAGAGATTGAAAAAGTTAGGGGGAAAGTTTGGGAAGAAAAATAAAAGCTATGAAAAATGGATTTATATTCCCCAGTATCCCAAAAAAGTAAACAATAATAATATTCCTAGTCCCTGAAGAAAAAGCAGAACCCTTTGTAAACAGGTTTGCTAATGTTACTGCCCTGAGGGACTGACAGTACTGTTTGAAATTATAGGATGCAGGGAAAAAAATGTGAAGCAAATACAGAAGGAAAATTGATAAGTGCAATACCCTTTTTAATCCCTTTTTTTAAAAATTTAACAAAACAAAAGAAGTATAGGGACAAATTTCCCAAAATAAAAAAATCATCTGTATTTTTTGATGCAATATCTAATCGATTTTTAAAGGGAAATTTGCCAGAAAATTTTATTGTTTTTTTCGGGGATTATTTAATAAATTTTGGGAGAAGTGGTGAAATGCCGAAAATCTGGAAACTGGAAAATTATTGTCCCTATTCAAAAAACAAGGAAAAATTATAAACGATTTTTAAGGGAACTACGGGGCCTATCGCTTAACACCCCCTGTCTGTAAACTCTCGGGAAAGAATTTTTTCTAAAAAGGACTTGTACATTTTTTGCGAAAAATATGAGAAATTTCCCAAATTTAAACCCCAAGCGGGGCTTGGGAAAAGGAAGCCCACAACAAAAAATTTTTATTTTAAATTATCTTACTAATAAAAAAAAAACAATTTGCCGGGACGTAAATGTTTTTACCCCAAACCTTTTTTGATATAAACAAACCCGTATGACCAATTTGTGGCTTTCCAGCTCTTAAAAAAAAAATTTTTAAAAAAATTTGGGCCCTGTCTGGAAACGTATAAAAACTATAGTAAATTTTTTTTTCCCGCCCCGTGTGATACAAAACTTAATAGGGAAAACTTATTCAACATCCAAAACGTATAAAGGGGGAATCCCTAAAGGGGTCAGTTCTAGTCCCCTTCTCTTCACCCTATTAAAAGTTTGATTTGCCCAAATAAGAAATCAAACAATGTTGTACTTGTCCCAAAATTTCGGATGATTTATGATGTGGATGGAAGTAACTTTTGAAAAAAAAAAAACCCCCCCAGCCCTAGTATAAAATTTTATAAAAAAGATTTATTTTAACGCGAGCTTGACAAGATGGGTGGAAAATTTTTGAAACTAAAGGGCTAAGTCTATCTTTGAAAATAAATTTCCTTTTTCTTTAAACCCAAAGGCTCAAAACCGATAGTATGCCTGTCTTTTTTTGGGTAATACAACTATTAAATAGGGAACACAGGTAAAATTTTTTGGGGGTTCTTTTTACTTCAAAATTAAAAATGGAAATTACACATTGATAATTTTCAAATAAAGCAATGAAAAAGTTTTAAATTTTTAAAAAAAAAGTCTCTAAAAAAAAAATGGGGGACAAAAAATATTTTACAAATTTGTAACACTGTGTTAAAACTTTTAAAGCCCATCAAAGTTAACATAAAGCACAAGGGTTTTTTTCAGTGCTCCAAAAAAATTTTTTAAAAAAGTTCAAAACATTGAATGTAAAGGGATTAAAAGTTTGCACTAGGTCTACCCAAAATTAATGCATCATCATCACGAACATATTTTGAGACTCAAATGCTTTCCCTTGAAGAGTATAAAAAAGACTTGGGTGTTGTAAAAAATGTAATTAAAAATTCGTATCAAAAAAAACATCAACTTGACCCTTTAAAAGGTTTGGTTTAGATTTGGGCCCTTTTCCCAAAAGAGCTAAATCAATATCCTCTCAAGTTTTCCCCTAGCCCAACCCTTTACAACCCAAAACTATAACCGGGCCCCTGGCATTTCTACCGATAAAATTTTTGTATCTGTCAGACCATTTATTTTTCCCCAAAACCAACATGGGAACTTCAAAAAGGGTTATTTTGACCTTGACCAAACCCAAAAATAAAGAAAAAACGAAAACATAAATTGCCCAGCCCGCTATACTAAATGCCATATTGAAAAAACTACACGAAAACCCTTTTTAAAGGTTTTAAAACAAGGTTTTGTATAAGCAGTTTTTAAAAGGGTGTGCCCCTTTTTTAAATTCCCCGATTTGAAAAAAAAGAAAACGTTCTATATTGGGTTTAAAAAAGGGCCATATTTACAGGGAGGAAAATAAAAGCAATTTTTATGGCCCTTTAAAATTTTTTGTTTAAATTCCCCCAAAAATGTATTTTGATTCTTTTTTGTGTGATTTTTAAAAGTTTTTTAAGGGTTTTCAAGCCTTACAATGCACACCCGGCCAGAAATGATTATTTGGGAAAACAGTTGTTTGATACACCCTGCTAATTTTAAAAGGGGGGCCAGATAACGTTTTTTTGGCCCCTCTCACTTGGGTTTTTTAAAACTATAAAAGAAAAGGTAGACAGGGGCAGTAAAAAATGGCGCCCAAGTGTGGTTTAGTCTGAATGCCTTCATTTTTCCCCTTTCTTGCCGGGCAATTTGGCCTTTCTAAAAACGCACATTTGGAAAGTTTTCCCAAAAAGAAGTGAAACATCCCAAAAAAACCAAGCAATTTTAATATTCAAAATTAAAAAGGGTAACTTTTTTTACGACTGAAAAATTACTTTCCCTTTTGTACAGATGGAAACTGATGCTTTTTAAAACAAAATATGTCCCAAAAAAATAGTCTGCATTTGTTTGGAAAGCCAAAAAATCTCCTAATCATATTCTTTCTGTCAAAGCTTGAAGGGTATTCATTCCCGTTTTATCGCC
The DNA here is from genome assembly GCA_018398815.1 of Conus ventricosus. NCBI lineage: Eukaryota > Metazoa > Mollusca > Gastropoda > Neogastropoda > Conidae > Conus > Conus ventricosus. Next base: position 23,763,998 of record CM031624.1, read on the forward strand.
CGAATAACTCGCCCCCAGTATTTGATTCCCCCAGCTTTGACCTTTTACTTTTTTGGAAGTCTAAGAAAAAGTTTCCCAAATTCGTCCTTTTTTTTAAAATTTTTTTTTTTTAATGCGGAAAATGATGGAGGGGGAGAAGAGGTGAAAAAGGGGGGGGGGGGGGGAGAGGGGGGGGGGGTTATAAATTTTTTTTGATTTTTTGTTGGGTTTTTGTTATTATACTAGTATGTAATTTTCTTTTTTGAAATTTAAATGAAAATACATTTTTAGCCTAAAACATTTCCCTATTATACCACCCCCCTACATGAATATAAAAAGAACTCCCTTTCAGTTTGACCCTGCACAAGTTTTTCTCTTTTACTCCCTGCCCCTACTTTCTCTGTTTTTGGGTTTTTTTGTTTTTTTTTTTTTTCCCTCTAATTTTCACGATTAGTGGAAAAAGGGCGTTTAAAAGAATGAAAAACACACAAAAAGACAATTTTCAAAATTCTCTCTCTCTCCACCAGCCGCCGAGGCCCAAGTGGTTTTGCCCTCGCGAAACCTGGTGGGAGGTGCGGGGGTTTGATTCCCCCAGAGTCATGTGGGTTTTTTTTGCCCCGGGCCGGGGTCCTACCAGAGTTGAGTTTGCTGCGGACTCAGTTGGGGAAGAAGGGGGGCCGCCCCAGTCGGTTTCACCCACTTAAGGGTGCGTTTCTGAGGTTTTTGCTCAAATTTCCCGACCCCCCCCCCGCAGGTGCCTGTATTTTCTCGGGCTGGTTGACGCCCGGGGTAAATTTTTGAAAGGGGGAAACGTTAGAGTACAGCCTTGTAATGTTGTTCAGACCGGGAAAAGGAAAACGTTGCTCATCGTCATTTCCTTTATCATCATCCCGACAACCCAAAAATCTCAAATTCTGTGGGATTTTTGCCCTGCTCTTTTGGTGACCCGATTTTGATGTCCTACCCCGTCTTGGCCCTTGGGTTTGGTTCCGTCGGGGTCATCGGTTTCAGCGAGGCCCTTTGGGGGGCTGTCCCTTTGGGCGGGAAAGTGGTGGCGCCCTCCAGGGGGGGAGAGCTACTCACGCCGGGTTGGACTAAGCAATTATTGTCGTCAGTAGGGGGCTTAGTAGGTAATTTTCCTGGTTTTTGTTAGCTCAGAAAAGGGGGCCCCTGAAAACCAAACCCCCGGAAAGTGAAACGGCAGCAGTTTCAGTTTTCTCCTTGGGGGGTTGCCTTTGACGACTTTACATTGGGCTGGGCCCTGGGGATTGCTGGTGGCCGGGGCTGCGGCGGCGCCGAAGGCGTGGCTGTGGACGGGGGGCGGAAAAGGGGGGCCGTGGGGTTTTCATTGCCCCTTTGGGGGGCGCCCAAAAGGGGGTTGGGGGGAGCAAAAAATAAAAAAAAAAAAATATTCGGGTTCTTTTCTGTTTCTCTATTTTCTGGGCTGTTTGTTTTGTTGTCTGTCGTCTGCCCGTCTGTCCCGTCTCCCGTCTCTGTCTCTCTCTCTCTTTTCTCTCCTCTCTCTCTTCTCTCTCTCTCTCTTCCTCTCTTTTCTTCTCTCTTCTCCCCTTCCCCCTCTCTCTCTCTCTTTTTCTCCTCCCGTTTTTTTTTATTTTTTTTTTTTCCCGTTTAGCCCAAAAGGGGGGAGAGCTGTCCCGCGTCGGTTCAATTTTAAAAACGTAACGGGGAAATTTTAACAAAAATATTCATATTTTTTTATGTTAAAAGGAGATAAAAAATAATTTCACATTCAAAATTTTGTTATTTTTCCCGGGACTGGGGGGATTAAAAGGGAAATTTTTTTCAAAGATTCACAAGAAGGTTTTTCTTTCTTTTTTTGCCCAAAATTTTACTTATCTGCCTTGTTTGAGATTTTGTGGAAAACCCTTGGAAATTTGGGTGTGTTTACGGGTTTTTCGGGGTTTTGGGAAA
>CM031624.1:23770908-23780908 GCA_018398815.1 Conus ventricosus
TTTTGTGAATATTTGATACCCAGTTAAAATGTCCCGATTCATGCAATGACAAAAGCATTTCATATGCCTGTCTGCATATTCTTGTCATAGTAAATTAATCAGTCTTATCCAATATTTTATACATTTCACAGAAGTTCTTATGAAGAGGATATCTACCTGTTTCTCCATATGCTTTTTTATTTGAGGCATGTAGGGGGACATTAAGGAATCTTTTAATAGCAAATGTATGTACTGCTTCGATTCGTTTCCCTTCTTCCTCTAATCCCCATACTTCAGCAGCATATGTTAGAATTGGTTCAATCTGAGAATCGAACAGTTTCCAGAACAGACCCGCTCTATTGCGCCTAGTTTCTTCAATGTTTTGATTAATTCTACAGTACCTCTTCTTCCTTTCCTACAAACATCAGACAAGGCGGCATGTTATACTCAGTTTAGTTGTGAAAGACATTCCTAAGTATTATAAGAATTAGTTACAGCAATTTGATCATTCCCATAGAACCATCTTTCTCTTGTAGCTAAGTAGCCCCCCAATCTAAACACTATTATATTTGTTTTTTTCAAGGTTAACTGACAAGTGTAATCTGTCAGCTCTCTTTTTAGGCCATTTAACTGGTTCTGGAGTCCAACAATAGACTCTGACAATAAGACAACATCATCAGCAAACAATAAAAGAAATAATTCTACTGCACCAGGGAAGAGTGGATACCGTGTTTGCCTGTTTTGGACACTTCAATAGCTAATTCGTTGATAAAAAACGAAAACAATATGGACTTAGAAGACATCCTTGTTTTAACACCTCTTGGCACTTAAAATAATCTGTTAACAACCCTGATTGCGCACACAAGCTAATACCTCATTATACATACCTTTCAGTGCCCGGTACAGTTTACCTTTCACACCATTTTTCCTCAAAATCGACCACAATAAATTCTATCAACAGAATCAAAAGCCTTTTTAAAATCGACGAAGGCAACATAAAGTTTTGTTCTCCTAGCCAAAAATTTACTAACTATTGCATATAGAGTAAAAATATGGTCAACGGTACTATATCCTTGTCTGAAGCCTGCTTGCTCTTCTATCATTTTCTGTTCTTGTTCCGCCCATTTAGTTAATCTTTTATTCAACATGTTTGTATAAACTTTGCTCAACACACTGGTTAAAGCGATACCTCATGTAATTATTTGGCTGATCAGCATCACCTTTCTATGTATCGGTATAATAATAGATTTTGACCATTCCAAGGGGAAAACTCCGAGATCAAATATCTTATTGCAATACATTACAAGAAAATCAATAACGGAAACATCTGCATTTTTTAACAATTCGCCTATGATCTTATCTGGCCCTGAACTCTTTCCAGCTTTGAGGTTACCAATACTGGCGTAAACCTCATGTCTAGAAATAAGGGCATTATGAGGAAGCTCAATACTTTCCTCATCTGAATCTCCGGTAAAGTTAGACTCTTCTGCATGCAGTTCTTTGTTTGGTTCATTAAATACATTAAAGAAGTGGTCATGCCATTGTTCTGTTGTGATGTTGTTATAGATTACAGATTTCCTGTTAATGGATCGAACTGTTTGCCAGAACAATTTTGGATCATTCATTGATTGTTTGAGTTTATCTAGTTTAATATCATCGAACTCTTTTTTCTTTTTGTATAGCATGAGTTTATAATCTTTTCTTTCTGTGACGTAAGCGTCTTTTTTCTCTTCCACTCCCTTCTTATCACGTTTAAATTTTCTTAACAGCTGTATAACTTTCTGAGAGAGAGAGGAGAGAGAGGAGAGAGAGAGGAGGAGAGAGAGAGGAGAGAGGAGAGTGGAGAGAGAGAGAGAGAGAGAGAGAGGGAGAGAGAGAGAGAGAGTCACCAGTAGCTTGTCGAGCGGACAGCGCGATCTTTCCTGTTCCGAGTTCTTTGTTCGGAGCAGTACTAGTCCTCACCATGGTGGTAAAGAGGAGCACCAGAACGATGATACACTTCACCTCCATAGGTTCTGTGCAGACACACACACACACACACACACACACACACACACACACACACACACACACACACACACACACACAACACACACACACACACACACACACACACACACTGCATGATGTTTACATTTCGGCATACATAGCGTAATCACACTCTACCTGAATGAATAGAGAGAGAGAGAGAGAGAGAGAGAGAGAAAGAGAGAGAGAGAGAGAGAGAGAGAGAGAGAGAGAGAGAGAGAGAGAGAGAGAGGGTGGAGGAGGAGAGAGACACAGAGAGAGAGAGAGAGAGAGAGAGAGAGAGAGAGAGAGAGAGAGGAGAGAGAGAGACGAGAGAGAGAGAGAGAGAGAGAGAGAGACTTACATACAATTTATTGTCACATTAGTAAAGTACACTTCATGACTATCCTTCGATATAAAGATCATGTGACTTCATGTTATTGTACACACACTTCATGCCGTGTGTAAAATGCACACTGTCTGACATCAAATCAACGACCTATAATCCATGTCAACAGTTCTGTGTAACGCACACGATGTTATGCAAAGTAAGTGCTACAGAGCAAGTCAAAAGATACCAAACCTATTATTCGAGGCATAAAGAAACTTTATTGGAAACACAAAACGAAGCAAATTCCGACATATACGTTCCTCAGCTGTCACGGTTTATCAATGGTGACGATGCACACAATAATAATGTACTACGTAGCCATCAACATAAGAATGGCAAGAAAGGAGAAAGAAAAAAAAAAAAAAACAAAAGAAAACCTAAAACAAAACAAAACAAAACAACCACCAACCGACCAACCAGACAAACAACAACACCAAAAGTGGAGAATCAACGACAGTACAGAAACAAACATCAGGAGCATGGAATGGAAAGGAGGGAGGGAGGGTGTGGTAGAGTTAGGTTTGGGGAGGGGGACAGGATGGAGGGGGTTGCAAGGTGAGCAGTTGAGGCGAGCTGAATTCTCAGCAAAGTGTTGGCATGTGACAGCAGTGTGGATGCATGCACAGCATTAAGAGCGTGATCTTCTGTCCAGAGGAAAAGGGGCAAAGAGACAAGTGGCGCATGGCCATCAACCACAGCGTAGCCCCAGGACTGGTTGATTCACTGTCACTGTCATGGAATAAACATATCTAAAATAGAAAGAAACATAGAACAACCGCATGGGGTTTGTAAAAGGCCAGACTATAGACAGTGAGAGTAACGTCATGGCTGGAACTCGCATTTCAGTTTTTTTTTTAATACCTCTTAGTGCATACAGAGTAGAGTTCTCTTCTGCGAATCATCTAGTTCCAATGTACACATATGGTTTGGTTTTCTTCTATCCATAAGTATAATTTCTATGCACAAGTCCAGTTTCAGTTTGCACATAGAGTTTAAGTCAATGGCTGTTTGTGTACTTGAATGTTCAAAAGAAGTGGGTACGTAACAATTGGTTTGTGATCTGAAACAGTAAGTTTAGTTTGTACAGGCAGCAGTCTATGTATTAAAACATGGTAGCAAGTCGTAGCAACGGGTGATTTATACCTTGGCTACCATCTTCGATAGCAAGTATAATACACAATTTGTATCACTTTTATCACAGCACTGCTGTTAAGTTGTAAAGAAAAAAAAAATTAAAAAAAAAATTAATAAATAAAAAGCACGAGCAATCACGCTTTATGGTATGACAGAAGATCCACGAAAACATACTCTACAATCCTTCCGACAAAGAGCTGCTTAATATTTCACATCTAGCTGGCAGGAGCTGCAACAACCATCATCTGATCAAGGAGTAGAGTTGCACTGGCAAACATCTGGCAAACTTGCAGCCGATGCTCTGCCAGGACTGGCCGGGAGCTTGAACAGCTGTGAAAGATCACCCCAGACCTGTCAAGCTGTGAAAGATCACCCCAGATCTGTTAACGGCTAAGGCCATTGGGAGAGGCAATGACATCGTACAGCTGCTCCAGACCAGTTGGTTGTGCAGCATCACTACCATGTTCTGATATTATGGCATACAAGAATCTGTTTACAGATATATCGTGTGTGTGTGTGTGTGTGTGTGTGTGTGTGTGTGTGTGTGTGTGTGTGTTGTGTGTGTGTGTGTGTGTGTGTGTGTGTGTGTGTGTGTGTGTGTGCGCGCGCGCGCGCGCACATACGATGCCAACATCATGCGGCATACAACATTTTGCAGCAAGCAGGGCAATGCATGTTGGATGAATCAGGTTTCATGCACCTCTTGAATATTGTGAGGCTTAGAAAGTAAATACTAGTACATCACGGTGTTGTAATCCATAACTTCGTGTATTGTGTGTCTTTCTTGTAGGTAACCATTTTGTTTTGTTAATATAGTGAAGAAGAGAGATACAAAACGTGTCCGGGCAATACGATGATGGACAAAGCCAACAGAAATGAGACGCTTGGATATTCGACGGGGTGTTCCCAACATATTTCAAACTCAACATCCACAAACGTCTACAGAGCTACAGGTACCAGTTGGAAGGAGAGAATGAATTAATTAATATCTAGAGCGAGCAGCAGAAAAAAGCAGTCAAGGTACAGAACCAGTAACATTATTTTTCATATTTTATTAGCATTCATTTATTATTTTAATTAGTGTGTCATCACTTTGCAGCTACTAACAAAACAAGCAAAAACGAAGGAAGAAGCAAAACGTCCTCGGAATAAATGCATTAACTTTGATTGGAAAAGAAAACTGTGCGGTAAAAGATGAGGGTGCAGGACATGCATCCCCATCACAGGTTTCTCCACTTTAGACTCACCCTGGCACATGAGATAAAGTGGAAAGTGAGAGCCCTTAAAGGAAAAAAACATCATAGGCAGCTGACATGGGCACCTGCCATACCATCACCCCCTTCTACCTCCTCCTAAATAAAGAAAAAGAAAGGACAGGCGAGAGAGAGAGAGAGAGAGAGAGAAGAGAGAAGGAGAGAGAGAGAGAGAGAGAAGAGAGAGAGAGAAGAGAGAGAGAGAGAGAGAGGAGAGGAGAGAGAGAGAGAGAGGAAGAAAAGAAAGAACGAACGAACGAATTTTTTTTCCGTTGAAGAGGAAAGAGAATAACCACAGTACAGGTGTTTCTAGGTCTGGCCATCCCTGAAGAAGTAAGTGAATTCTAAAGTAAATCAATTATATAAGCAATAAAAGGAACACTAAACTGAAATACAAAACAGAATCCAAACGCAAGATAAGCAAAGTTTTAGGGAAGAAAAAGAATGAATTTGCAAACACATTTGAAAAAGAAAATGTAAAGGGGATTTCATCAGTGAAAGGTGAAGAGATGAAAGGATGTGGATGGAATATAGGAGGAAAGAGTACAAAATCGCATTCAGATAAAGTTGGTGTACTTACATACGCTCAAATCCACACATATAAACTATGAAATAAATAGGGGGAAAAAGTAAAATAACGTCATCATTAATCAACATTGTTCAGAAATTTTTGCATAAGGTCAAGAAGCAGTGTCGTCTGTAAGCGTTTCAACTAGTATTTTGCATTAATTTACATTATTTTGGAGAGAGAGAGAGAGAGAGAGAGAGAGGGGAGAGAGAGAGAGAGAGAGAGGGAGAGAGAGAAGGAGAGAGAGGAGAGGAGAAGAGAGAGAGAGAATGAAGACCAACTGTCCGTTCAACGTTCAGACATGTGGCCTTATCTGCCTATCTATGGCACCATTGTCTCTCTTGAAGCCATGAAAGCTGATCAAACCAGTGTGTTCACGTTTCATCTGCAGGCGTCAGTGTTTGAGCTTTAGTGAAAGAATGACATAGATTGTGTGCGTTGATTGTTATCTCTTCTCTCAGCTCAGGGCTTTTGTGTTGTGTGGTAACACCCCTGAAATATCCCTGTGTGGTTGCTGGCTTGTGATTAAACTGACATTCAGCAAAGAAAAGAAAAAAAAAGAAAAAAGAAAAAGAAAAGAAGTTACCCAAAGCTTACTTACAACATGGATATAGCATAACTAAACCAACATTTCAATACAACAGTCACAATAGCCAAAGATTACTTACAACAAGGATATTACGTAGCCAAACCAACATTTCAATAAAACAAGTGAAGATACCAAAAGCTCACTTACAGCAAGGATATAGCACAGCCAAACCAACATTTCAATAAAACAAGTGAAGATACCAAAAGCTTACTTACAGCAAGGATATTGTATAGCCAACTTACTTACAGCAAGGAAATCAGATGTGAACAGATGTTGGTACGTAACAGGTGCGATGATCAGTGGTCGCTGGATCAGTTTCTGTGACTTGAGGCTGGGTAGATATCAGTTGATGTCTGATCTGCGTGCTACACCCTCTGCTTTATACACTTATGTGCATGGGCGCATGCGCGCGCACACACACACACACCACACACACACACACACACACACACACACACACACACACACACACACACACACACACACACACCACACAACACACACACACAACACCACACACACACCACACACACACACACACACACACACACACATGCATGTGCGCACCTGCGTGCACACACACACACACAACACACACACACACACACCACACACCACACACCACACACACACACACACACCACACACACACACAAACACAGCGTGTGCTGCCACATGTGTGATACAGAAAGCACATGTGCAGGCATCCGTGTGTCCAGATTGTAGCAAATTCACCGAGAAGATTTGATTGGTTGGTAGATGGAAACATTTCATGCGAGATGCCACATTCACATCAATTCTACATTGATTGACACCTTGTGTCACCACCCCTATGGCCCCCCCCTAACCTTATTTTCACCTGACCATCGCCTCCCCCCTCCCCAACCCACCTCTACCACACCCCAACCGTGTCCCCCAGTCTTTGTAAAGCTTTCGTATTCTTTCCAATGCATGGTCCCACGTGTGGACGGTGCACGCCTGCAGTTACTGTTGTATCTGTTGATGCTTTGCTAGTGTGGTAAGAGAATGCCTGAATCCATTTGATTGTCCTCATCTACTCGTCCAAGTTACATCGAGTGTTGATGTATTCTGAGGAGAGAGAGAGAGAAGAGGGGAGAGAGATGAGAGAGAGAGAGAGAGAGAGAGAGAGAGAGAGAGAGAGAGAGAGAGAGAGAGAGAGAGAGAGAGAGGGGCCCCAGCCCACAAAATCAGCCATGTGAGTTTCTATGTCAGTGCGGAATTTAAATGTTCTCGTAGCTAGGGTTTTAATGTGTACCTTGTGAGCGTTTTAATGCCTGCATACGTGAGTCTGAAAGTGTGAGTTTGGCTTTAATATGTACATAAATTTTACTTCATGTACTCTAATTTGATTCTGAGGCGTATTTGAGAATCATTTCAAAATGCACATCAATTTGGTTTTTATCGATTACACATATATTTGTATATGTACATAACGCATAGTAAAATATTCAGACAAGTTTTATGTTAATATGTGCTTTGTTTATTTCTATGTACATGTGTTTGATTTAACCACGTACATCAGTTTGGTTTAAGTGTGTGTACACTTTTGTTTTGATGTGCAGATTAGTACAGTTTAATATCCATAATATCCAAAAAGGATTAAGATGTACAAAAGTTGGTTTTAAAGTGTTTTGGTTTTCATGCACAAATCAGTCGGGTTTTCATGTGGACATAGGGCTTTTAATTTAATACATCAGTCTGTATGTATGTGTGTATGTATGTATGTATATATATATATATATATATATATATATATATATATATATATATATATATATATATAATAATATATATATATATATATATATATATATATATTATATTATATATATATATCAATGCACATAAGAAAAGTTTTGTTCTGTAAATTATCTAGTTTTGATGTACACATATGGTTTGGTTTTCTTCTATACAAAAGTCTATAGATAGTTTCAGTTTGCGCATAAATTTTAGTTTTCCTCTGCACCATAGTCTGGCTTTAATATACGCATAGCATTATTTAGATTTCCCGTGTACACTGTATGGTTTTATGTTCACAAAAGTTTTCCTCCTGTGCATTAATCTGGTTTTCTTTTGCACAAACGATTTGATTTTTTTTTTCTCAAAAAGCAGTCTGGTTTGAATGTGCACGTATAATTTGGTTTTCCTTTGTATGTTAGGCTGGTTTGAATGTGCACATATACTTTGTTTTTTCTATGTATATTAGTTTGGTTTTGGTGTGTACAAGGGGTTTAGTTTCTTCTGTAGACTAGTTTGGTTGCATTGTGCACACTGCACATTATTTGACGTTCCTCCATACATTACGTTGGGTTAAATGTGCTTACATGCTTTGGTCTTCCTCTGTAGATTAATTGACATGTATGATTTAACTTCTTTTGTTTTTATTTGTATCATTGTGTGTGAGTGTGTGTGTGTGAGTTGTGTGTGTGTGTGTGTGTGTGTTGTGTGTGTGTGTGTGTGTGTGTGTGTGTGTGTGTGTGTGTGTGTGTGTGTGTGTGTGTGTGTGTGTGTGTGTGGTGTGTGGTGTGTGTGTGTGTGTGTGTGGTGTGTGTGTGTGTGTGTGTGCATCAGTTTGGTTTTAGTGTGGACATATGGATTGGTTTTCTTCAGTGCATCAATATGATCTTAATGTGTGTATAGAGTTTTTGTTTTCTTCTGTATATTAGTCTGATTTTCATATGCTCATGGTGTTTGGGTCTCCGTTGATATCCTTTGGAATACAGTCGCACTGTTGAAGTTGCATTACTTGAAACAGATCTACACTTTGTGTGGATAAGGCAAACATTACAGGGTGCGCCAGCGCTCGCGTGTGTGTATGTGTGTGTGTGTGTGTGTGTGTGTGTGTGTGTGTGTGTGTGTGTGTGTTGTGTGTGTGTGTGTGTGTGTGTGTGTGCGTGCGTGTGTGCGTGCGTGCGTGCGTGCGTGCGTGTGTGTGTGTGTGTGTGTGTGTGTGTGTGTGTGTGTGTGTGTGTGCGTGCGTGCGTGCGTGCGTGCGTGCGTGCGTGCGTGCGTGCGTGGTGTGTGTGTGTGTGTGGTGTGTGTGTGTGTGTGTGTGTGTGTGTGTGTGTGTGTGTGTGTGTGTGTGTGTGTGTGTGTGTGTGTGTGGTGTGTGTGTGTGTGTGTTGTGTGCCCGCGTGTGTGCATGTGTTTTTTATGTTACACATATAACCGTGGACTGTAGTTTCATTCAAAGGCTTTTCTTGAATGGTGGTGTCAGAACCATTGTTAACGCCAAGGGAAAAGTCATCTTTGACATAATGACCTGTCGGCGATTCGAACCCAACAGCATTCAGAATAACGAGTCTGTCGCTCCAGCAACTGATCTGAAATGACACGGAAACAGTACTAATTTTGTTTTCCAGTCCAACACAATACAGGCATCCAAAGTGACTCAGATGCAAGCCGAGAAACACGGTCACGTTTGGAATGTCTGTAGTTCTAAGAGCTTGCATATTTGAACATTTGTATTTGCAATGTTTTTCGATGGAAGACCACCCACAGATTCCCATAGTCTAAGCTAAAACAGAAAAAAAAGTATGAGCATTTCAGTTAAATTTTAGTTCGACAGTGTTGATTTGAACAACATTTACTCATTTCAAGGTAACCACTTCAACAAACTCAATTGATCTCAGTTCTCAAGGATAGATAAACCTTTGTCACCAAGATATGAACAGAGTTATAAAATGTTGGCTCTGACCAAAACTGACAGGATAAGGTGGCACGGGATGGACGGACTGTTAATACTGCACCTGTTTTATTTTCGATTGATTGTAGTTTGTTTTAGAGGGTTCATAGTTGCTCACCATGACATGAGTCTATATTGAGGTGACTAAAGAACTGACGTTATCTGCAGTGTCCGACATGTTCAGTTTAGTATTATAGGACCATTGTCAGAACACGGCGTGAGTCTGAGTGAAAGTCCGTGACGTGCTGTATCTGGAATTCCAACTAAGTGCCTCCAAAACGCCAGCATGATACTATGATCGACGGTATTAAATGCAGTGTTCTGAACAAGGAGTATCATTCAAAAATCTACACTGGCAAATCTTAGATAAAAC
>CM031624.1:23793408-23795908 GCA_018398815.1 Conus ventricosus
TTCAACATCATCATACTGCTGATAGCCCCAGACTTCAGATCCATACAAGAGATGGTTTAACTTTTGCATCAAAGATATTAAAAACTGTAGAGGCAGGGATACATTGTAGTCTAAAGTATAGTCTTTTAATCCCTGCAACAGCTCTCAGTGCTTTTCCTGATAAATTTTCAACACATTTTGACCAGTTAAGAGTTGAACCAAAATAACTCCTAAGTAATTATAACTAGATTCTACAGTCATCTCTTTTCCTGTATAGTACCATTTCTCACAATTTTTAACAAAACCACCGTTTTTGAATACTATCACTTTTAGTTATATCCATATTGACCATGAGACCCCATTTTTTGCAATAATGTTCTAAACAATTTATCTTCTTCTGTAAATCTGCCACTGATTCTGAGATAAGAGCAATGTCATCTGCATACATTAGTAAGAATATATCAAATGGATGAGCAAACACGTCTATTCCTCTAGTACCAAAATTATTAAGCTCTTGTTCCAGTTCTGAAAGAAAAATTGAAAATAACATGGGACTTAAAATGCATCCTTGTCTAACACCAGAAATACAATCAAAATACTCTGTTATATTTTGTTCCAATTTTCACAGCTGCTTTACACTTTTGTACATGCTTTGTAATGATAAGAATAGTTTTACCATGGATACCCCTTTGCAACAGTAAATACAACAACTTCATTCTATCAACACAGTCAAACGCCTTTGAAAAGTCAACAAAAGAGTATAGAAACGCCACCTTTCCTTGTGAGATATTTTTGTATGAGAGATTGCAGAGAAAAAATGTTGTCAATGTACTATAACCTTTACGAAAACCTGCCTGGGCTTCCGGATCAAATCTGCTTTGACTGCAGAATTTGTTAACCTTTCATTCAATATTGTACTATATAATTTTACCGATAATGTTTAACAGTGATATGCCCCTGTAATTCTCAACTTGTTCAGTGCTACCTTTCTTGGTGCAGTGGAAAGATTACCGCCTTAGACCAACATTCGGGGTAAATCCCAGTTGTAAAAACTTTGTTAAACAGAGGCAACAAAAATTTGGCATGGATATCAGTAGCAGACGGAAAAAGTCTGAAGATAGACCATCCGACCTGGTGCTTTGCCACTTTTGATATTATTCAGGGCATTTAACACTCACTTTCACTTATCTCCTCATTCATGCAAGAATTAATGCAATTTTCACAACTGTTTGGGTCATGCGTAGTTACTGTGTCCTTTAACGGCCTCATTAAATTCTGAACAAAAAGAAGACATTTCTAAGTGGAATAATGATTTAAAGTAGTCAAACCATGTGCGTGGTAGAATTTCATTTACCTATTCATCTTTGATGAGGTAATATTTTTCAGTTTTTGCCAGAATGCTCTTGAATTCTTTATTGCTACAAGAAACATTAAGCTTATTCAAAAGTTTCTCATTATATTCAGTCTGTTTCCTTTTGCATAAATCCTTGAAACTTTTCTTGAGACTAAGATAAATTTTCCAAAATCGGTTGTGAGTTTGTATATGTAAAAGTGTTCAGTACGCTGAGTGTGTATATCTAAAAGTGTTCAGTACGCTATATTTTTTTTTTGTTTACTAACTTCACATTCAGCATCCCACCATGGTGGCTGCAATGGAGAATTTAAGTTTTTTTTTCTTTGTCAATTTCATTTTCCCCTGCGGCCCTTTGAAGAAAAGAGACATAAATCTGACATGCCACATCAGTGTTTTGATCCAATGCTAGAATGAATTCTTCAAATTCAGACTCTACCCTGTCACGTAATTTAGAGTAAAAGCTGTCTCTTAAGTTTTCTTTCCAAACATATTTGGCATTTCCTCCAAGACAATACTTTTCTTCTTCTCTAATCTCTTCAACATATCTTGAACGGATGGAGATAGCAATTGGAAAATGGTCGGATTCAGATCTGTTTGCAACATACATATCTGCGACCAGTTCAAATAAGGAAAACGAGCAAATAAAATAATCCACAATACTTTTACCTCTGTTTGCTGTACATGTGATCTCACCTTCTTTGTCACTGTGTTGGATCTTCCATTTACAATGATCAGTTCAAATTCTCTGCATAAGTCTATCATTTTCCACCAAAATTATTTGCTGCTGTATCTTTAGACTTGCGACTAATTACAAACTGATCATTTATCAATTCATTCAAGTCATCAAACATTTGAATATGCCGGTTACTGTTATCAATATCCACATCTGAAAGGCCAGAAGTGCGAGCATTAAAATCTCCACATAACAGCCATGGTAAATCAGGATAAGTAGACATTATTTGCGTCATGTAGCTCTCAAGAATGTCAAAACCTTCAATATTGTCATCATTGTATATAACCGAACGTTCAGGTGCAATATAAACAAAACATGTAAGAATATCAATGGACGAGTGCAAAAGAGACTGACTTACTTTCAGAATGACACAGTCCTGAGCCGTTTCCAGTAACCTTTCCACATAACACGAAATATCCTTTTGAACACAAACA
>CM031624.1:23800908-23803408 GCA_018398815.1 Conus ventricosus
CCTCGGGTAGCCGGAGGACCTCAACTCATTGATCATGAAGTCGTGATCAATGCTGCCAAAAGCATCCTTGATGTCAAAGAATGCTGTGTAGAGTGTAGACGAGGTGTGCATAAAGTCACTGATGTTGGACCGCAGGCAGTAGACATGCTCCTGGAGACCATTCCTTGGCATGGACCCCTTCTGACGTTTGGATAGTCTCTCTGTTCCCACGATCCACTGCATCTGGCGGCTGAGAATCAGCTTCATGAAGAGTTTGTAAGAAGTTAGAAGAAGAGAGATAGGCCGCCAGTCATCCACCACAGAGGGATCACCATTCTTCTTTGGAATCAGGGTAATAATTCCGTGCTTCCAGTCAGCTGGCACTTTTCTGTTAATCAAGCAGATGTTGGCTATGGCGCAAAAAACAGGGCCAGCTTCTTCTTCTGCTGTTTTACAGTGTCATACAAAACGCCGTCTGCTCCAGGGGATTTTCTGCTTGGCAAGCTATTAATAGCCGTCAGCACTTCGTCCTCAGTGAAGGGGTCAGTTGAAGGTGTCCATTCTGGGGCAGGGGTGTCGATTTGCCAAGGAAAGTGCAGTGGGGCAGCTTGTAGCGTACGTTTGCACTTCTCTGAAAACCTTTCTTCTATTTTCTTGATTTCGATGGAGCACCCTTTTTGTTTTGCTACGCGACAGTCATTGTTAATCACTTCTATAGCTTTGGCTTGTTGTTCTTTCCACAATCGCGTCAGTTCAACCCTGCTTAAAATGGAATCGTCCTCCACGTCAATGTTTCGGGTTCGGCGATGACGTAGTGTGTCACTCGTTGCTAAATTTGGAAGAAGTTTTGCATTGATGTGGGCCAAAGTGTGTTCGATTGAAAATAAACACGCTTCAGTACTGTTCTCTGGCAATGGGGGAAGTGTTCCGGTGTTTCAACTGGATAGCAGCGAAGGATGCGTTGTACATATGATAGGAAGGACAGGCTGTACGGAATGCCATTCGGTTTAGTGCCCACGAAGATGCCGTCACGGAAAAACAGGTGAGTGAGGGTGGTGGATAGTCTACGCCATTGGGTGGGCTGTGGGTGAACGAAAGTTTGTTTTGCGTTCAGTGGCTTCGTTGCAATTGAATGACGGAATGCGCTTTCGCATCTTTCAAAGTCCCTCCACTCGTTCTCGTCACACACTTTTTGAAAGGGAGTCCACTTATCAACACTGAAATGATCGGGTCGGTTGTACCGGTTGCTTTCGTTTTCAGTGGGTGGCGCCATGTTGTTTACATTCAGTTTGAGAGGTCGCGTCACTTGCCTGATTTTGCCTGTTCGTAGCGCTGACTTGAAGACGTTTTTCAGTCCCAAGTTGGCGTACATGGCTGCCTCGATGCTTCTACTAATGAACCCTGCATTCACGGTGGCAGTCACAACGGGTGTGCGGTCAAGGAGGGCAATGGTACTGCTGAGAAGGATGAACCTGAGTACTGCATCCACCATCTTGAAGCAGATGGAGGACTGTATAGTTGGCCATGTCCGGGGCTGGCTGAAAATGAACACATCCTCTACCAGGAGCTACCTGTTCACTTCGAGGGCTCAGGGTGGCCTCGGCATCCTGAACCCCGCAGCACTCTACAGCGCCAAGCACCTGTCCTTCCGGTTGTCTGTGCTCAACAGTGATGATGAGCAGGTCCGTGAGACAGCCCGCTCCTCGTTCGCGCTCCACATGTCAAAGAGGAGAGTGCCGGAAACAGCAGCGCCTGACAGAGCCTTTGGCGGTTTCCAGACCAACGAGAAGGGCGCCTTCAACAAGACTTCTCGTGTGACATGGCCGCGGTCTGAATGGGTGCATTTCAATGAAATGTGCGTGCGTGAGGGTGTGGTGTGTGAGAAATGTGCGGATGAGAGCTATGTGTTAACATTCAAAGCAGACGATGATGTGTGTCTCTCCACGGCTGACAGCAAGGCTGCATACTTCCTATGCAAAAAGCAGAATATGCAGAAGTTTTCAAAAGAGTGGAGAGAAAAAGACTGGCAGGGGCGCATTGTGAGAGAGAGTGAGCAGATTGATCATGTTATGTCTAACGCTATATTGCAAAATGTAAAATTGAAAGATAGCATAATCAGTTTTGTGGTGCGAGGGAGACTCCAACTGCTGCAGTGCAATAGTCTCATGGCACTGTACTATCCTCACGAGTGTGCCAGGCAATGCAATCTCTGCAATCACCCAACTGAAACCGAGTCGCATGTGCTAAATGGTTGCACAAGATACCAAGCCATGTACCAGGCAAGGCATAATCGGTTGGTTGAGGTGACAGCCAGACACATCCTCAGACAGACACTGCTCGTGTCATTAAAGACACCCCCTGACACCCCGCATGTTTGGCATTAACTCTGATGCCTTCGCCTCCAGTGCCAGTAGGCCGGACATCACCATCATTGACCGCGATAGCCGCGAGGCCTTTCTTGTTGAAGTAGCGGTGCCTTTCGATGCCTTCATTGACGTTTGCTATGCTGCCAAATTTGACA
>CM031624.1:23823408-23833408 GCA_018398815.1 Conus ventricosus
ATTCATCAGGCCCAACCAGATCCAAGATAGAGACCCCGGCCCAGAATCAGGGCTCCATCACCATCTGGGATGGGGCATTTCTATAGATCTGAAAGCTGCCTACTTATCAGATCCTATTCAAACCCGACCCACAGACGTACTTCGTTTGTTGGCGGGGCCGGGGTGTTCCAATTAAGGCTCTCCCCTTCAGAATTCCCACACCCCCCCCCCCCCCCCCCCCCCCATGGTCACTTCCTCCTTCACGAAGGTAGTCAAGGCGATGGCCGCCCTTGCCCAGACAGGAGGACATTCGCCTCTGTTTACTCGAGACTGGCTCGTCTTGGCTTTCCCTCTCAGGCCTGCCAAAACCCACACCTCCAAAAACTACTCACCTTTGCTCCTCTCTGAGGGTTCGTCAAAACCTCCAATGCGAGACTCTCGCCCAGTCAGGCATTCACCTTTTGGGCATGAGCTTCGACACCCCCTCATGGTAGTCCCCGACCGGAAGAGGTCCGCCCGCCTAGTGGACCTCATCTCCCACCTTCGGATCTCTCCCCCTTACTTTGGCAAGGACACTTTCCTCCCTTCAGGGGGATGATGGTGTCCTGTCTCCTTCATTTCCCCTTGGCAGAGTTCCTCAAGCGACAGTTCAGAGGTGAAGTTCCGCCGTCGTAGGTCCCAGACAAACGACAGCTGGAACCCAGACCCATTCCCCTAGGGCCTTTTTTGTTTGGGCCACGGAGGAGGCTCAGCCCTCCACCTGGCCCACGGGTTCCATCTCTCTCCATCCCAGGCCCTGGAACTTAACACAGCGCCTCCAACTCGGGCTGGGGGGCCCATTTGGAGTAAGAAAGCAGTCACGCCTCGGGGTTTGGGATCTTGATGCTCGTTTCACAACAACATTTGGAACTGGAGGCGGTCAGGTCGCCCTCCTCATTCCAGTCCATGGTCTCCCCACGATTCGTTCTCCTTTTCACGGACCAACACTTCCGGTAGCTTGCTTACATAAACATGGGGGGGGGGGGGGGGGGGCACACTCCATCGGCTCTCCTCCGTACAGGAGGCCCTCTCCGCTGGTGTCACACCTGCAGGGTACCCTTAGCGCGAGACACATTGCAGGGACACCACACACATCTGGCAGACTCTTCAGCCGCTCCAAGTCTGTCCCTCCACACGGGAATGGACCCTCAGCAGGCAACCCTCACAACCGTGTGGGGAAACCCATTGGTTCAGTCATGATCGACCTGTTTTGCCACACGGTTCAAACCACGTCTGCAGTGTATGTGTCCCGGTCCCGGACCCAGGCTTACGCCACTCGACGCCTATCCAACCCTGGTCCGGCCTCATAGTTAGCCTTCCCTCCCTTCCGAATCTCACAAGTGGATCACGGAGGCCGAGGATCGAGAGACCCAGGTCATTTCATAGCCCATGGTGGCCATCAGTCCTGGTTCCCGGACCTCAAGTCACCTTATCACGCACCCCCTCTCCAGTTTGAACACCAGGTGGGACATGCTCAGGCAAACCCCGTTCGGGTCTCCCTCACTCGAATCCCGAAGCTTCGCTCCTCGCAGTCTTCTGTGCCAGCCCGGTTGCGAGCATCTAAATCACCTTCTCGAATGGACAGGTCCCAGTCGTCTCCTCAATATCTAACTTGCGGGGCCTCTCAGAAACTCCGAGACTAGCCCATGTCCTCTCTTAGAGCTAGCACAGAGTCCCTTTACGATTACAGATGTGAGGAGGAACTGGGGTCGCATGGTTGCCAAGACAATTCTGTCCCTCACCATCGCCCTCAATTTCCAGATAGGAAAGTTCCTGTCCCACCTTAACTCATGCTCGTCCATCCGGGGCTACGGGTCGGCCATCTGCACGACCCATCCACCAATATGGGCGGACTTCCTTGATAATGATTCCTTCTCAGAGAGATCTCCAGTGGGGTGCTCTTGTGTGGCCAAGCCCTAGACGCGTCCCCCCTTTGGGCCCTCTTCACTGTTGACTTGACCGTCCTCATCAACCCCCTTTGAGCTTTGTCCTCCGTCTTTCGACCTTCTGTCTATGAAGACTTTACCTTTCTCTTGCCGCCCTCGACCTTCCGCCCGCCGGCGAGGAGAGATCATTATGCCTTAGCGGGGACCCAGAGACATTGCTTCACAGAGGAACGGCTCCGTCTTCTTCTTAAGTTCTTCAGATTCCTAGCCAAGAACCAGGAAAACCCGGTAGGGCCTCTCCTTACCTCGTATCGCGCTGCGGATACATTGGGGGAGACACCTTTTCGGACATAGCCCTTTGCCCCTCTCGATGTCTAACCACATTATGGGGAACGCTCGCGCCAGGCGCGTTTCGCAAGGAGTCTTGATTTTTCCATCACCCCAAGTAACACGAACGACATTCAGCTGGACTGTCTTAGGTGGTCTCCAAGACGGTCTGAAACGGCTTATTCCAGGCCTCCAGGACCCCACGGCTTGTCCCCAGGGCTAATGAGGTCCGGAGCGCTGGCCGCTCGGCAGCCGGCATTCCAGCACTTGTTTCCCCTGCGCCACCTCTGGAGGGGCAGCTTTCTGGCGTTCGGGTAAATCCTTCATAAAATTTTATTTACGGGACATCCGCATGACCCGGGCTGATGGATCTATGGGATATCTTTGTGGCGGCTAATGCATCATATCGGGTACCCCTAAAAACCACTAGGTGGCACTCGCCCTCCTCCTTTTCCTATGGACTTTGCTATTGTCTGACATGGTACAGTATATGACGCCAAAATGGGGAGTTTGTATTATATCCCTGATTGGCCTAGTATACTTACCATGTAGACTCTACTGCCGCCTGGCCTTCCCCACTCGGCCAAAGGTTCTGGGTTACCTTGTGGCAGCCTCGGATGAATGAGTTACGGGCGGTTGGACACTGGTTCTTTCCTTACGGCGGAAGCGGGTTGGGCATCCACGTTGACTGTCAATTACTGCATCGCCACACAAACTTCGGCCTGGCCAGAGCTGCCTAACTGACCGTGAATGTACTTGTTGACATGGTAAAGTATAATAGCCAATCAATGAGTATTAATACAAAACTCCCCAATTTTTCTCGTCACCTGCAAAAGCCCAACGAGGCCGAAAATTTGTAAGTGGAATTGGATTTTGAATCTGGTTTAGATTATCGTTGTTTCTCATCGTGTTTGATTAGGTGTTTATCGCCAGTGTGCCATGTACAAAGGGTTAGCATAGTGAAAGGGCCCCCCCCCCCCCCCCCCCCCCCCTCTGCTTATTTTGAATGACGTATTGAATGTCATTTACTCTGATTGTTAACATCCGTATAGTGTCAATAGAGCTGTAACAAAATTAAAGACAATGAAAATAAGTAAGAAAAAGAATTTCTCTTTTCTGAATGTTGACTAGTACAATCAACCGCATGTTTTTATTCTGTTTTTAGCTTTGGGTTTTAAATGGCCTCAATAGTAGTCGTCGTCATCGTTGTCGGTTCCACGTTGTCAGTCTTCGTCGTCATAACAAACCAAAACAACAAAAACAAGAAAGGGTTAAACAACCGATTAACAAAAAAAAGAGGTATGGTGTCCTCAAAACTGTCCCTTTCCTTAGTTTTTTCATCATGGTATTGATCACAAGCAGCATGCAGCAGGCAGCGCTCAGCAGCAGCAGCGCAGCAGCAGCAGCAGCGCAGCAGCAGCAGCAGTAGTTGTAGTCGTTAGTAGTAGAGAAGTCAGTAGTACGACGACGTTGAGGAGGAGGAGAAGGAGGACGAGGCCGGTGCAGAGCAGAGGTGTAGTATTTGTAACTGCCGTAGCAGCAGTAACAGCAGACGCAGTAGCGCAGCAGCTGCAGCCGAACAGCAGTCTTTAGTACGGTGGGGCCAGCGGTAAAAAGTTATAGTTAGTAGCTGAGTGGAGGTTTGTAGCTTCTCCAGCACCAATTGAAGTAGTCTAAGTCCGCATGTGACAACAGTAGATAGTGTAGGTAGTGTAGTAGTAGTAGTATTAGTAGTAGTTAGTAGTGTAGTAGCAGTAGTAGTATTTGGTAGTAGTAGTAGTGTAGTAGTCTAGTAGTAGTAGTTGTAGTAGTGTAGTACTAGCAGCAGCAGTGCAGCAGTGTAGTCGTATTAATCCAAAATCACGTGTCGTCGTCGTCGTGTCGTCCTGTCCGTAGTAGTCATTGGTGTAGTAGTCGTGAGGCCTTCGTCGGCTTCGTCGTGTGGGGTAGTCGTAGTAGTAGTCGTGTCGTAGTAGTAGTAGTAGTATTAGTGTAGTAGTGTAGTAGTAGTTGTAGCAGCAGCAGCAGAGCAGCAGAGGCGGCCAGTGCGCCGAGAAGTCGTCGCAGTCCGTGAAAATGACAGGAATAGAAGCAGAAGATTCCGTAGGAACGCAGCAGCGGATGTAAACCGGAGTATAGTGTGTAAGTAGGCATAGCAACCTGGCTGGTTGGCATGCAATCGCAGGAGAGCAGCAGCAGTCCTGGCTGTTTAAGATAGTGGCGGTTGGGAAATAGCGGCAGCAACAGTCACTTGGGCAGCTAGCGTCGACCCAGCAAACTGCCGCCAGCAGTGGTCTTTTATGTATATTCTGTTCCAGCCTGTATGTTTTGTCCAATAAAGATTTTTGTTGTTTTTACTAATTCTTTATAATATAATTCTTTTTCTTTAACTTTATAGCAATAGTAATCAATATAATTTCGTTTGAAAACCACCAGCTATCATATTTCTTCATCATCATATATCATCATCATCATTCATCTCATCAGCATCATCATCATCATCATCATATCATGTGTCGTGTCGTCGTCGTCGTCGGTCGTCGTCGTCGTCGTCGTCGTCGGTATTCGTCGTCGACGTCGTGTCGTCCTCTCTCTCTTCTCCTCCTCTCTTCCTCATCCTCCTCCTCCTCCCTCCTCCTCCTCTCCTCCTCTTCCTCCAATCAATCATCATCATTTTGTCACCATGTCTTATCATCAGTTTTGATGATTTGTGCTGTGTTGTTGTTTGCCTCGCCACCTACGATGTCTGTGTTTTCAATGTAAATCAATCTTATTGATTTTCCTCATTAAAGCAGGAAGACTTACTGAGGCATCTTCAGACGGGCCCTGCGCGTGGGTACAGAATATGGGTTGGGTGTGTTGATACAGATATCCAGTAACTGACCATCAGATGTTGACCAGTGCAGTGGGTACGGATGTGGGTAGGGTGTGTGTGATTAGATATGGCCTGCACGCGTTGCGTAAGAATGTGGGTAGGGTGTTGTGTTGATTAGAATGAGACGTGCCCAGCGGGTACAGACATGTGGGTTTAGGGTGGGTTGATTAGGGTTATCAACCGACATTAGGACGCTTCACCCCATGTCAAACACCACGTTGACTCGAAAGGGAGGAGTAACTGTTACAGATATCCATGGCTTTTACTGCCGCCAATGCTGCTGATGTTTCTGCGGCTGCTGTTACTACTTTAGTGCTGCTGTGCACGCACATCTACTACTCCTGCTGCTGCTTCTGCTGCTGCTATTACTACTTATGTTGCTGCTGCTACGCACTACTTCCACTCCACCTGCTGCTTATGCTGCTGTCATTACTACTTCTACTGCTGCTGCTGCGCACTGCTACTGCTCCTGCTGCTGCTGCTGCTGCTGCTGCTGCTGCAGCTGCTGCCCCTGCCTCACCTGCCATGCCTATTGCTCCTACTACTGCTATTGCTGCAGGTACCGCCACTGCTGCTGCTGCTGCTACAATAACATCTACAACTGCTACTACGACTGCTGCTACTGCTGCTTCTGCTTTTAGAATTACGGCTGCTGCTGCTTCCACTGCCTCTTTTACTTCTACAGCTGATGCTGTTGCTGCTGGGTCTTTTTCGACTCCTGCTGCTGCTGAAGTTGGCATTGCTGCTGCTACATATCTGTGCTGCTGCTACTCACTACTACTATACTACTCTACTACTACTAACTACTACTACTACTACTACTACTACTACTACTACTGCTCTGCTGCTGCTGCTGCTGCTGCTGCTGCTGCTGTGCTGCTGCTGCTGCTGCTAAAGTTAGCATTGCTGCTACAACAACAACAACTACCACTACTACTACTACTACTACTACTACTACTACTACTACTACTATACTACTACTACTGCTGCTGCTGCTGCGTGCTGCTGCTGCTGCTGCGTTGCTGCTGTTAAAGTTAGCATTGCTGCTACAACAACAACAACACACAACACTACTACTACTACTTACTACTACTACTACTACTTACTGCTACTGTGTGCTGCTACTACTACCACACTACCACTACTACCTACTACTATTTACTACTACTACTGCTGCCTGCTGCTACT
The DNA here is from genome assembly GCA_018398815.1 of Conus ventricosus. Taxonomy (NCBI): domain Eukaryota; kingdom Metazoa; phylum Mollusca; class Gastropoda; order Neogastropoda; family Conidae; genus Conus; species Conus ventricosus. The sequence goes on from CM031624.1 coordinate 23,829,703, forward strand.
ACTGCTACTACCATTACTACTACTACTACAACTACTACTACTACTACTAACTACTACTACTCCTCTTCCTCCTCCTCCTACCCCCTCCTCTCCTCCTCCTCCTCCTCCTCCTCCTCCTACTACTACTACTACTACTACTACTACTACTACTACTACTACTACTACTATACTACTACTACTACTAATACTGCTACTGCTACTACTACTACTTTTGGCGCCGCTGTTGTGGTTGCTGGTGCTACTGCTACTGCGTTGTTGCTGTTGTTGTTGTTGTTGTTGCTGTTGTGTGCTGCTGCTGCTGCTGCTGCTGCTGCTGCTACTACTACTACTACTACAGTGATGCTGCAACTGCTGCTCCTGCTGCTGCTTTTGCTGCTGATGTTACTGCTCTTACTATTACTACTACTGCTACTACTACCACTGCTACTTCTTTTTCTTCGAAGACTACCACCATGACTACGACGACGATGACGACGATGATGACGACGACGAAGACGTTGACAACGTGGACGACAACGATGACAACGATGACAACGACTACTACTAGCTGAGGTCATTACACTCCAAACCAAGAACGGAATGAAAAAACAGCTTTGATGCATGATCCACATTCAAAAATGTCTTTTTGTTATTTGATATGTTCATTTTTTTTTTATATGTTTGTCTATAGTTCTAGTGGATGTCAAAATGGAAGTAAATGACGGTTCAATGCGTCATCAAATATACCATTTCACTCTCACTATCCAATACCATTGCACATGACTAACACCACGGAAAGAACTCCCGAATCAAACATGATGAAAAGCAACAATAAATCATACACAGATTCAAAAAATCAATTCAACTTACAAGTTTTCGGCCTCTCGCCTTTTTCGAGAGACGAGAAAGCAAAAACAAAAACAATACAACTGCATACTATCCATTTTTGACAACTTAAAAAATGAGTTGTCAAAAAGGGACATTACGTAGCTGTATTGTTTGTTTGTTTGTTTGTTTGCTTGTTTGTTTTCCCCCTCTGTTGGAAAAGGCCACGAGGCCAAACATATGCGTGTGAAACATGAAGAGTCCCCCTCTGTTCGAAAAGGCCACGAGGCCAAACATATGTGTGTGAAACATGAAGAGTCCCCTCTGTTGGAAAAGGCCACGAGGCCAAACATATGCGTGTGAAACATGAAGAGTCCCCCTCTGTTCGAAAAGGCCACGAGGCCAAACATATGCGTGTGAAGCATGAAGAGTCCCCCTCTGTTGGAAAAGGCCACGAGGCCAAACATATGCGTGTGAAACATGAAGAGTCCCCCTCTGTTGGAAAAGGCCACGAGGCCAAACATATGCGTGTGAAACATGAAGAGTCCCCCTCTGTTGGAAAAGGCCACAGAGCCAAACATATGTGTGTGAAACTTGAAGAGTCCCCCTCTGTTGGAAAAGGCCACGAGGCCAAACATATGCGTGTGAAACATGAAGAGTCCCCCTCTGTTGGAAAAGGCCACGAGGCCAAACATATGGTGTGAAACATGAAGAGTCCCCCTCTGTTGGAAAAGGCCACGAGGCCAAACATATGGTGTGTGTGAAACATGAAGAGTCCCCCTCTGTTGGAAAAGGCCACGAGGCCAAACATATGTGTGTGAAACATGAAGAGTCCCCCTCTGTTGGAAAAGGCCACGAGGCCAAACATATGTGTGTGTGAAACATGAAGAGTCCCCCTCTGTTGGAAAAGGCCACGAGGCCAAACATATGTGTGTGAAACATGAAGAGTGGAGTTGAGATTTTGTGTACACTTTCCTTCCCTTCGGATGACTATTATTTTCGTCTTTTTTTTTCTTTCTCATCAACAGATTGCTTGAGAATATGCACGAAAAATAGCGCTTGATTTTAATTCAATGCAATTTAGAAAACTTTTGTTCCATGGCAGTCAGCGTGACAGTTTAAGGATTCTCGTGGTACATGTTTGGCTATTGGTACAAAGGATATGTTTCAATGCCATAAAGCACAGGCCCTTTCCGACATTGTGGAACCGCACTGGTGATATCAGTACAGAAGCTACAGAAGCGAAATCACCACTATAATTCATAGCCTCAGGCATCTCCCTGCCCGTTTTGTCGAAAAGGCAATTTCGTCTTCGGCGACACTCTGACTTCCAAATGTGACAGACGACTATTCTGGGTCAAAACCGTGCGTACTCCGATACTCCGATTGATCACCTATATACTAAATGTGTGTGTGTGTGTGTGTGTGTGTGTGTGTGTGTGTGCGTGTGTGTGTGTGTGTGTGTGTGTGTGTGTGTGTGTGTGTGTGTGTGTGTGTGCGGGGTGTGCGTGCGTGTGTGTGTGTGTGTGTGTGTGTGTGTGTGTGTGGTGTGTGTGTGTGGGTGTGTGTGTGGTGTGTGTGTGTGTGTGTGTGTGTGTGCGTGTGTGCGCGCGTGTGCGTGTGTGTGTTGTGTGTTGTGTGTGTGTGTGTGGTGTGTGTGTGTGTGTGTGTGTGTGTGTGTGTGTGTACTTAGCTGTACTGTATATTCATGTGCAGGAACAGTCTACTCCTAGTGACATTATACATATCATCTCACACTCCGCACATGTACAGAAGACAACCAGTTCCTTATCAGCACTGTATACATCACTCAAACAGTGCACCATGTACCAGGAACCAGCTACTCCCTAGTGACACTGTATAATTTGCACAGTGAAACTGTACACCAGGGTGAAATCGCTCCCCAGTGACATGTATGTTATCCCTTACACTGTGCACCATAGCTGACAATGTATGTATCCCTTTACACAGTGCACCATATGCTAACAATGTATGTATCCCTTTACACCATGCACCATATGCTAACAATGTATGTATCCCTTTACACCATGCACCATATGCTAACAATGTATGTATCCCTTTACACCATGCACCATATGCTAACAATGTATGTATCCCTTTACACCATGCACCATATGCTAACAATGTATGTATCCCTTTACACCATGCACCATATGCTAACAATGTATGTATCCCTTTACACCATGCACCATATGCTAACAATGTATGTATCCTTTACAGCATGCACCATATGCTGACAATGTATGTATCCCTTTACACCGTGCACCATATGCTAACAATGTATGTATCCCTTTACACCATGCACCATATGCTAACAATGTATGTATCCCTTTACAGCATGCACCATATGCTAACAATGTATGTATCCCTTTACACCATGCACCATATGCTAACAATGTATGTATCCCTTTACACCGTGCACCATATGCTAAAACAGTCTACTCCCTAGTAACACTGTATACATCACCTCACACAGTGCAATATGTTTCAGAGCATAGTCTAGTCTTTAGCTACACTGTATACATCACTTCACACAATGCACCATGCGCCAGCTGAAAAGGTCTACTCCCTGGTGACACTGTATAATTACCTCATACAGTTCATCACGTAGCAGGGAACACACTCCTCGGCGACACTGAATGTACCGTCCTGAACTGTTCCACAAGAATTGCACAAAGACTTTTACAAGCATTCATCTTTTACTTTTCATAGCATTTGCACCTAGAACATCTGTGAGAGTATCTTCATCTGAATCCAGTCCAGTTTGACATCCTTTCTCTTCTAGGTAAAAAAAAAGCATGATTTCCGGTAACGATACAGAATGTTGTGAGTCCCATTTGTTGCCGGGTTTGGTCCAGCGTCATTTTCAATGTGTACATCG
>CM031624.1:23845908-23848408 GCA_018398815.1 Conus ventricosus
CTCTCTCTCTCTCTCTCTCTCCTCTCCTCTCCTCTTCTCTCTCTCCTCTTTTCCCCTCTCTCTCTCTCTCGTCCCCCCTCCCTCTCTCTCTTTTCTCCCTCTCTCTCTCTCTCGTCCCCCTCCCCCCTCTCTCTCTCTCTCTCACTCTCCTCTCTCGTCCCCCCCCCCCTCTCTCTCTCTTCCCCTCTCATCTCTCTCCCCTCTCTCTCTCTCTTTCAGTACAATATAAATGAATTAAAATATAATCGAATGTTTTTGAAAAGACACTACTTCTCATACCTTATGCAAACATTTTCAGAACAATGTTTGAACTAATGTTAACGGTATTTGACTTTTTTTATATAGTTTAGTCATTATTTATGTGTGTTGATTAGAGCATATATATGTACAGCGTCTTTGTATTAATGCTATTTTGTACTCCGCCCTTCCCTGTCTCCCATCCACATCCTTCCATGGGTCCCACCTTTCCCCTGACGCCCCTCCCCTTTTCAATTTTTTTTTCAATATGTTTTGCAAAGATGTTCTTCCCCCCCCCCCCCCCCCCCCCCCGAAACGCCGTTATAATTACTTTTGGATTGTGTTTTGTATTTCAGATAAGTTTTCTTTCATTGTTGAATAATTCACTTACATTTTAGGTCACCTTTTTTCGTCATTGAGGGCTAGAAAAAAAAAGCGCCTGCACTGCACTTATTTTCGTCTTGCTTAAAACAAAATCGTTCATTCGTACGCTCGTTCTCTCTCTCTCTCCCCTCTCTCTCTCTCTCTCTCCCCTCTCTCTCCCCTCTCTCTCCTCTCTCTCTCTCTCTCTCTCTCTCTCTCTCTCTCTCTCTCTCTGTCCCTCCCTTCTTCTTCTCTCTCTTCTCTCTCTCTCTCCTCCTCCCCTCTCCTCTCTCTCTCTCTCTCTCCTCTCTCTCCTGTCCTTTCTTTTCTTTATTTAGGAGGAGGTAGAAGGGAGTGGATGGTACGGCAGGTGCGCATGTCAGCTCCTACGATGTTCTTTCCTTTAAGTCTTTCACTTTCCACTTTAATCTCATGTGACAGGCGAGTGTAACGGGGAGATGCCTGGGGATATTCTGTCCTGCACCTCAAATTTGACCACACAATTTTCTTTTCCAATGAAGGGTTAATGCATTTATTCTGAGGACATTTTTATTCGTTTGTTTTTTTTAAAATTGTTTTTTGTTTTTTTTTTTTTTTTTGCTAGTAGTTGCAGAGTAATGACATTCTAATTAAACTCAATAAATGAATGATAATAAAACAGGAAAAAAAAACATTTCTTTTTCTGTGCTTTGATTGTTTTGTTGGGTTTGGTGTTTGTTTTTTTTTGGGGGGGTGGGGGGAGGAGGGGGGGGGGGTGCTGCTGCTGCTTGCACAGGTCTGTAGACGCTGAATGTTGATTTTGCAGTATGTTGGGAACCCTGTCGAATTTCCGGGTGTCGCATTTCTGTTGACTTGTCCATCGTCGTATTCCCACGACATTTTTTGTGTTCCATTTCTACTGCCATGTCAACGCACAAAATGGTTACCTACATGGACGACAAACAAAACACAACGACTTTTATGGATTACAACACCGTGAGTACAGTATCAAACTTTCGAAGACTCACAATACTCAAGAGGTGCATGAAACCCATCTGATTCATCCAACATGCATTGCCCTGTTTGCTGCAAAAGGTTGTATGCCCCATGATGTGGGCAGGGGTATGTTCCGCAAGCGCAAGCGCACGCGCACAACACACACACACACACACACACACACACACACACACACACACACACACACACACACACACACACACACACACACACACACACACACACACACACACACACACGCACGCGCGAACACACGGGCGCGCTCGCGACATATATGTAAACAGATTCTTGTGTGCCATAATATCAAAAACTGGTAGTGATGCTTGCACAACCGACTGGTCTGGAGTAGCTGTACGATGTCATTGCCTCCCCCAAGGGCCTTACCCGTTGACAGATCTGGGGTGATCTTTCACAGTACAGGTCTGGGGTGATCTTTCACAGCTTAAACAGGTCTGGGGTATCTTTCACAGCTTGACAGGTCTGGGGTATCTTTCACAGCTTGTTCAAGCCCCCGGCCAGTCCTGGCAGAGCATCAGCTGCACGTTTCCAGATGATTGCCAGTGCAACTCTACTCCTTGATCAGATATGGTTGTTGCAGCTTCTGCCACTTGATGTGAAATATTAAGCTGCCTTTTGTCGGCGGGATTGTAGAGTGCACTCCATGGATCTTCTGTCAGTCATACCAAAGCGTATCTGCTCTGCTTTTTTTTTTTAATTTTTTGTTTTTGTGTACAACTTAACAGCAGTTTGTGATAACAGCGACACAAATTGTTATTATGCGAGCTATCAAAGATGGTAACCTTACGTATAATCACTCGTTACTATGACTTGCTTCCACGTTTTAATACATAGACCTCTGCCTTGCAAACTAACCATACTGATGTAGACCCAAAAACCCCAATTA
>CM031624.1:23853408-23855908 GCA_018398815.1 Conus ventricosus
AAAGAAATATTCAAATAAACAAATATATATAATATATGTATAATTTTATATTACTTATTAATTAAAATAAATATAAAATTTTAATATATATATAAAAAAAAATAATATAAAAATGGGAAAATTTGTGTGTGTGTGTGGTGGTGTGTGTGTTTTGCGTGGTGCGTGGGGGGGTGGTGGGTGGGGGGTGGGGTGTTGTGAAATTTGGTGAAAACCTAAACTTTTAAAGTGTATTATGAAGTATAAAAATATTTAAGTATCTGGTCGTATTGGATTATCATGTGTTGTTTTTAATTTTTAAATTTTTTAGCCTTTAAAAACATCTTTATTGGAACGTGATTTTACAAATATACTATTTTGTCAACTGAAATAACAAATTTGGTACTATTGCCTAAAAATGTCCCGAAAAAATCCCATTTTAATTCAGTGTACACTGAGGAATTAAAATTAAGAGAATAATATTTTGTTTTAGAAATGCAAAGGAAAAAACACAACCTTATTTCAAAATCAAACCTTAAATGTTTAAAATGAATATCAGTCCTGTGAATTTTGTAGCACGTGTTGTTTTCTTTGAACAAAAAAATTATAAAGTATATATTATTTTTGTTGACGTATTAAACAGTCACATGTTAAATTTTCAGAAAATGATTTTTGTTGTGTGAGACAAAAGTGGCAATTTTAAAAAAAACCCTGTTCCTTATTTAATGGAATGGTTTAATGTACTATTAAAGATGGACCCGAATAAAATTCTGATTAACTATAATATACACAAAATTATGACATAATTCAATTTTTTAAAATAAAAATATCTAATCAAAAAATAATTTGTTTATTATTGGTAAAAAATAATATAAAAAATTATTAATTATAGTATATTAAATATATTTTTATAAAATTATATTTATAATAAAAAGAGGGCAAAATTTTTGATTTAAATTGATATTGTTAAGACATTTCTCTCTCTAAACTGCCATGTAGTGCGATAAGATTTGAGATAATAGTTTTGAATACCATTTATTTATTAAATTGTTCCAGATAGTCCCCACTCCTAAACTTATGTCACTAATTACAATCAAAATAGCAGTAATGTAAATTGGTATTTATAAAATATAAAATATCAAAGGGTAAATAAACGATGAATTCGTTAAAAAATACTTTTTAAACTGAATAAAACATAATTAGATTAACGAAATTTCCCCATTAGTGAGTTCGATGGTATAGAACTCATTTTTAGGTCCATATTTAATTGGGAAGTAAAATCATTAAGTGTGAAAAATCCAAAGCAAACCTTCATATTACAATAAAGAAAAAAATGGCAAATTAAATCCATTTTGTAAGGTAATTTTATAACTTTAATATGTTAAAAAAAATAACTACCGATTATACATTTTATTTATAATAAAATGAGAAAAAAATTGTGCTATCGCCCCGTAACCCCTGTCTTACAGATTTTTGGTGGGCTTTGCTCCGGGCACACCGGCTACACATGAGTTCTGAACGTTTGAAGAACCAGCGTGAAATTAGATACGGTTAATCGTTTCCCGTGAAGCGGATTTAAAATGAATAGTTGCCTTCGTTCTTATCAAAATGGCAGCCCATGCCATCACGGGTTTAAAAAGTCAAAATTATGTTTTGTATGCCTTTGGAGATTAAAAACCCCAAAAATGTATTTTTATGCCTTTCTGCAAAAAACACACAAAATGCAATGCCTTTATCCTTGTCGGCGATTTAACAAATATGGACTTTATGGTGTGTAGAATCTTGTTTCCTAGACGCCCTATGTTCAGGGCAACGTTCGTTATCCGAATTAAATGAGGACATCGCTATGACCAACTTCTCCGGGTCTTTCTTTTTCCTGGATTTGGTTTCAAAAATTATCGTGTCATAGGTTTTTGTTTGTTTGACATTGGCCGTCAGAATGAAAAAAAAAACAGCACTGTATACACCATGTATTGCAGCAAGGGATTTCAAATGGTAATTTCAAATTGGATCCAAGTAACACAATTCCGTGTAAAAACCGGATTTTCAAAAATGCTTGAATTTGTGTACGGAAATAACCTTTCATTAGTTTTGGTTTTAATTAGCCTTTTCATTCCGACTGACTCCTTGTTTTAAGAAAGGTTTAAACTTTTTGAGCAAAAAATTCACAAAAAAAAACAACCCATGATTTCTTCCTCATGTCCATTTGGTTTTTATTTGAAAACTAACAAAATTCTAGCCTTTTGGGATGCACTACAAAACAAAGGGAAAGGGTGAAAAACCCTTTCGCTTCACAAAAACAACGGTTTCTCCTGTGTCTACCAGGTGTAATGTCAGAGTTTTCCCCCCCAATTGAGAAGTCCGGAACATAGTTGCAAATGTTATGTGATTTATTTTATGTTTTCCCATCCTATAAGCAAACAATATCTACACTGCAATCGAATGCATATCCCCCTATTATTTCAACAAAGACATAGTGGGATGTTGTTTATAACGGGAAATTTTCAAGCAGCATTGCAAAACA
>CM031624.1:23863408-23872040 GCA_018398815.1 Conus ventricosus
GCTGTTGATTTGCCTGCCAGCATACAAAGGTATCAAGACGTTCTTGCACATGCTAGGTCAAAGGTTGACTTTGTTGTAGGCCATGGATTATACATGCTACCCTCTGACCTTAGACTACAGATTGGCATGATACAGAATTATAACAATGAAATCCTCATAGCTGGAGACGACCAAAACTTAGGGCACAATCAAGGCTTAAACACAAGGCCTGCTCCATCCATTTTTAACAAAAGTACCCAGCCCTGAAGAAAGCGATCCAGTTATAAGCGTCTCACAGCCAGAAAGCACGCCACCTGTTGATCTACCTCACACTGACAGCCACACTAGCGAAAAGACAGCCCTCGTTGTGTTTTTAACTTTTACTGGATTAGCCATACTTTATTTCACTAAAAATTAATCCAGCAGCTAGCACTCCTAACGTCCACAGATGGTCGGCCATATAACCAGCAACTTTGCCTATAGTAGACAAAACCCAACTAACAACACTGCCTATTATGCCAGGCAGAGCATCAAGCGCTTTGGCTGCTAACTTCTTTAATAGGTTTGCTAGATGATGCAATTGTTTTCTAATCAAACTTTTACCAGGCTGAGGCGTTGGAGGAGCTACTGGCCCTGTTGGCGCACCACCTGTTTAAGCATAAACGAGTGTAGAGATAGCAAACCCAACAGCCGTTAATATACTAACTATTGTAACCCCCTGTTCCCTGAACAGAGTCCTTATTCTTTCAGCTAGCGTAGTGTTTTCATAAAGTATTGTGTTTATAGTTTCTCTGATTCTGCTTGTTTGTGATGCTAGCTGCGCCCTGTTAGTAGACAGCACTTCTAACCTGGCCGCCCTTTGTAGCCTTAAATCCTGTATTTTCTGCTGTATTCTAGCCTTTTCTTCTCGCCCTAAATTGTTATCGTCTGCATCAGCCAGTTTATTTTTTTTCTTCTTCTATCTCTCTATCTAACTCACCAAGTTTTGCCAAATTGTTTGTTAGTTCACCCCTTATTGTCCGTAAAGCCTCATTAAAAACCCGTTCAGTGCCTCACAATAGTACAAACAAAGGTGTTCCCAGGTGCCTGGGAAATCTCATGATAATTAACAAAAAATTCTAGCTCAGAAACTACAAAAGATAGAAAAATGAAATCTATATCATTTTTGAAGGAAATTGAATGAAGATTTTGAATCTGGGCTTCTTTTGTTTTAATTTTGATAATAAAAAAGTATTTAGGCATTTAGATTTGGATAGATTTTTTGCACGATCACAAACATATGTATTTACCACATCCAAACAAGAACACACAGCAAAAAAAAGTTGAAAATAAAGTTTGTATTGTCACACTTCACCTGTAAATGAAAGTAAAACAGTTTGGAAGTCTATCAAGACGCTCACACTCGATGCAGACTGACCTGTCCACGACCACGCCCCCCCCTCTCCCCACCACGCCCCCTTGCTGGACTGCAACCCTCTCTTTCACCCCTCATCTTCCCCTACCATTCCGTCTGCACTGTGTCACGCCGCGAGCAGGCCACGCTCCCCTCTCGCGCTGACTTTCACATCACTGGCCACCGGCACGCAGTGCAGAGTACACACTTGGCTGGCTCGTTCGACACAAGTCAGCTGAACACACACTGAGGTCACAGAGCCCTACTGAATAACTGACGAAAATGGTCGGCAATTCCACCCATATCATCATCTCACCTTCATGCTCGAGTGAGTCGTTGAATAAAGATTATTGTCTTTGTCAAAAATCATCAGCAGAGCCTGCTCAGCTGTGTAAATACGTTGATTTGGTCGCTGGGCTTGTCGAAGTTTGCGCCGCCATCTTTGCAAGCAAGACGAAGTGCTGGTGGTCATCCAGTCAGTGATGAGAATAAATGGGCTTTACCCTCACGTGTGGTCATTTACATATTATTTTAAGACTACAGACATATAAGGCTTTCTACGCAAACTCTATTTGAGTCCGTTGATAGAAATAGTAACGAATGAAAATTCAAGAAAAATGCATGACGTCAGGGGACTGCCCATAGGCACTGGGAAAGCACTTTTATTTCCGCGTCAGCTGACTGACTAAGGCACGCAACTGGTTCGCGCATAGGCAATGGAGAATCGTCAATTGTTTTTATTGTGTCTCCTCATTAAAACTCGTCTCAATTTCTGCTATTGTTCTTCTGTCTTCTAATTGATTCATCTGTTTTGTTAATTGCATCACCTGCTTGTTGACTTAAATCTTGAAGAGGTATGTTTTGTATTAGATTGTTTGGCAGCCTCCGCTCCAAGTTTTGTAAATGACTAACGGCTTAGGCTCTAAGCTCTAAAAGGTTTAATTGTTCTGCCTTAGCAATAGGGAGTGTTTCACCTAATTGTGCTTAGTTTTAAAACTTGTTTGGGTTTTGCGTTGAGTAGCTGTTAAGCACGGCCTCCTGGACACGTTTTTTATATACAAATGCCCACATCTTCCTCAAAATCGTTAGGATCAAGCACGCTGGTAGCTCTCGTCTATGCTTCTATAGAATGATTGAATTCTTTCTCGCAATAGTTCTTGACGGTGTCTAGGGAGTAAAGAACCTGCTCCTTCAAGCTCTTCTTGCAATGAAGGGCCTAGTTCTTCATCTTATTCTTCTTCAATAGGATCAATCGGGTCAAAATCTTCATCCATATTTTTTATTTATATTCTTTTTGTTTTATAAAAATGAACTCATATGGTTGTGACCTCGATCCATACAGAAGAGAGAAGGAACCCCATGGCGTAAAAGGTATAAGGCAGACTGTAATTAGCGTAAATACTCCATCAACACAGTTGAGCCTGGACAAGCTTTATCAGTCAAGTTCCCTGATCTTGGCGCTGACGATGTTATAATGCCAGGCACTGCTAAACTATCATTCAAAATAGATATTAAATCGATAGATCCTAATGCTACTGTTGTTGCTAATTTAGGCAGGGCTATCGTTTAAACGTATAGCAATCAAACTGGAGGCAGAGAAGTCTTTGTACTAGAGAGGCAGATATTTTTGCCCTCTATTGATCTATGGCTGCCTAAAAAGAAAGAAAAGAGAAAGTTTATCAGGAATACAAAGTCCAAACGGTCTCAAGCACAGGCTTAAAGCGGAGGATGCAAAGAATGATGTTAAAGTGAGGCAGTAGCAGAAGCATTTGGCAACAGATTCTGCATCCCTCTAGATTTTGAGTGTTAAAGACGCATTTTGCCATATTACCAAGGTGCACTAAAAGAAAAACTTTCTAATGATCTGACATTTAATCCTAGCGATTCTGTTGTTCTGTCTGAAGACCCTTTATCCAAATACACAGTTAGTGACATCTCTCTTGAGTTTGATGTTGTTAACTAACCTGAACTGGCCAGAACATCTTTAACCCAGTATAAAAATAAACAGTTATTTATTATGAAAGAGTTATACACTCCATTACAGAAAATAGAAACAAGCGAGACACTCTTTGGAACATACATCTAAATCAGTCTCTGAAGTCTTTAAAAGGATTTTGTTCTTGTTTACTGAAGGAACAACTCTTTACAGAGAGAATCAGAAGCGTTTTATAATCCAAAAATTGAGAAGGTTGACTGTGTAATAAATGGCAAGTTGATCAGTTGTATTCGGGTCGCGGACTTTTACCTCACCAACACTTTGATGAAATAAGAAAGTTGTTCGCTGGAGGTAGGCAAAGGGATCCTGCAGTTGATCGTGTATGTAAAAAACTTCGCCTTTATGATGTAAGACTTGAAGACTACTTAATAACCAAATATGGGCTGTGGTTAGATTTTAGATCCACATTTGACAACAGATTGTTTGGAAATGGAGAAGGGTAGGACAAGATGGTATAAAAATAAATATTCGAGAAGAAAGCAGATGGAAAACGCCCCAATACAAATGCATGTTTTTATGGTTTGTGATGCTCAGTTAAACATTGAAGAAAACAGGCTAAAAGACGTGGCTTATTAAAATGTAGAAGAAATATTCTAATAAAAACAGATGGATAGTTTGAAGTTTCTACCAAAAGATCCGCACTGTTCTCTATCTGCGGGATTACTGGGTGTGGGAAAACTGTCTTCGTACTTAATTTGTTACAAACAATATACAGGTTTCATTACGAGCACATTGTTATATTCTGCACAACTATTAAGCACACAAGTCTTACAAAGAAGGAAGTTTATTTGGACAGACGAGAATATATTTTTAGTTGATCCTAGCGACAAACTGAACGATTGTTTAGAACATTACTATAGACTATTTGAGGGAACTGAAACACTGTTTATTATTGATGACTGTTCAGCTGAACGAGACATTGTTAAAAAAAGAAAAGCTCTGTCAAAGCTAGCCTTTAGTGGCCGCCACGCCTTAGTTTCTGTGTGGCTCTTAACTCAAAAATACAATGCTGTCTTAAAAGACTTTAGATCGCAGTAAAATCGGTTGTATTATTTTAACTAAGGACAAAGATAGTTTTGAAGAATGTTTAAGTGAAAATTATATAATAAGGGACAAAGATGAGCTTTAAAAAAAGAGCAGTTAGAAAAATCTAAGCACACTAAGCTATGCTTACGGACTGACCCCCAGTTCAATACGTTTGTTTATTGTAGATTGTTTATATTGATTGCTTATAACAATTTGTTTATTTTAATTTTAATATTAAAAAGAATGTCTTGCGGGCCAGAATCAAAAGCGCAGCTAGCTCCTAAATGTGCTGCAGTAGAGCTAAAAGACTAGCAGACACAACCGAGTTTGATCTAATAGGAGTGCCAGGAAATGTTTATGGATTTGAGCACATGGATGATGGGACTTACAAACGAACAGAAATTGAAGACAAAAAACGACAGCAATATCCTACCCTAGAAGAGATAAGAAATTTAAGGGCAAACGATTTTGGCAAACATGAATACAAACTTCATAAAGAGAGAATGCTTGGGCGTTGCTTCTGAAATTGCTTGAATTTAAAGTTTGAACTGCGAAGCCCTCATGTATACTTTGATAAGAAAAACAATTTTAGAAAAGCCTTAAATGCAGGACCCATTCTTGTTAGCCTGGTTCTAGGAACACAACAGAAAAAACAGATTGAAATAACTTGGCAAGGTTCTGAATTATGCTACAGAGAAAGAAGTCCTTAGCTGAAGTGGGGGATGACACCGTCGGCTTAGAATTTAACCCAACGCTATCGTCACTACCTAGGCAAATGACGATGATTTTTTGCTTATTTATTACTCCGAGGAGGGCGATCCTAGTTTGCCAGAACATACGTCAATTAGAGAGTATACAAATAAAGGCTGAAAACTTGGATGCTCCTCTTAAGCTCAGTATTGCAATTACTAAAAACGGAGACAAAATAAACACCCATGTAATCATCTGACAAGGTTACTGTGATGTTTGACAAAGACAAACTAACAGTACTTGACTTTATTTTCATTAAGTATGTTGATTTTATTGCGTTTTACTCTGTTAATAAAGTGCTGCCAGAAGGATTAATAAGAATGATATGTACAGATTAATTAATAAAATAATCTTATTTAAAAATGGAGGTTCAACAGTTTAGGGTAGAGCAAATAACTGAACTTCAAAAGGAAATAGAAAGTGATTTGGATAAGTATAGCGTTACTAGAAAGAAATATGCTAAAGCTTTAAATACTCTTTCTTAGTAATTACTGGTTCATCAGCTGTAGCTAGCGTAGTGTTGGGTCTAGTGTTGCTGTTTTAGCTACTGGGTTGGAGCGCCCACCTCTTTAGCATTAGGGAGTCTTGGGTTAGGTTTAGGCGCCATGTCTAATATTGTAAGTGCTGTTTAAAAAAAAAATTAACTCTAAATTACAAAGCACACCGCATTGTAGCCCTAGCATCAGCAAAACTTTGTTCATTAAGATTAAGAATAAGCAAATCATTACAGGATGAAAACATTACAGACAAAGAATTTCAGAAGCTTATGGCTGATGGTGAGGATTACAGACGGCAAAAAATTGAACTTCAAAAGGAGTGGAGAAAGACGTTTACTTCATGACAGGTAGACGCTGATGCAATTAAACAGAACATTGAAAAACAACACATGATCAGTTAAACCCAAAATAGGCAAAACAAAAAAAAAGACTTAATCGTCCTAACAAAATTAATACTCGCGACTGCCTGCGCTTCTATCACCGGCTCGGTTAATATTGATTGCATTCCCCACCACTGATTCACCGGCTCACCATGCTGCTGCTTAGCTGATATTGATCACAGGCCCAGAGTTGTCGTCTGCTTCAGCCGAGTTTGGAGTCTGCGCAATGAAAAAATTTGTCACGCTACTTCCTGTGAAAATCTTTTGTGGAAAGTAGTTAGCGGAAGTAAATCTTGTTCTGAAATTTTGTTAGCCGGAAGAACCATGACAACTTTTTCCATTGCGCATGTGCTAACCCTAGTGAATACATTAACATGATGAAAATCGAAACAACATTTGTGAGTGCGCATGTGCTAACCTTAGTGAATTACATTAACATTATGAATCGAAACAACATTTGCGAGTGCTCATGTGTAATATAAATTAGGATAATGAAATCGAGTTTGCTAGACATGGACGGACCTCCTCAAAGCCAACCATCCACAAGCCAGCCTTCAACTACCAGCCCTCAACGAACCAACCATCAACAAGTGGGACTCGTGTGTTTCGTTTTTTAGAAGCGTTGCTGCAGATTCGAGTTTTCAAGCACTGTGTTTAAAAGTTCGTATTTCCAGAAAGAAAAAATGAACTTCGGAGATTAAAAGAAAAAAGTAGGAAGCAAAAACAGAGAATACGCGGACCTTACAAAAGAAGTAAGAGCAACAGAGGTGAGATAGACCAGGTTACTCGAGAAATATCTTCGTTAAAAAAATTTAACAATGAGTTCCGATTCTCAATCACAGTCCCAGTGAAGGACATAGCGCCAGTGTTACGTGGAATATTGGCTGCATAGAAGCCGGCAGGTAAGGTATTGATTTTTACCCTCTGCCTCTAGCATGTGTTGTGTTGCAGTGTGTGCGTGTGTGTGTGTGTGTGTGTGTGTGCTATAAGTGGCGTTATTGATCGTGTGTGGGCGATGAAGTTAACAAAAATGAATGTTTTGCAGATTCAATTTTATTTATTTGTTTAAATTTTTAGATTTAAAAATGGCTGCCAAACTCAGAGAATTTGATTTAAAGAATTGTAATGAACTATTGACGAAACAATGAAAGTGTTAAACATTGATTTTTAGTGAATTTGGTTTTGAGAATGATGTAAACAATATAATAAAAGATCATAGTGAACTATTTAACGAAGCAATCAAAGTGATGAACATTGACTGTAGTGATTCAGAAAAAGCTAAAATATTGGCGGGTGTTATTGTAAGGCTAACGTGTCTTGAAGTGTTGCAACGCTTGGGTGAAGAATAAAAAGCCTGTTTTACTTACTTTATTTACATTTTTTTTTAATTTACGTAAATATTTGAGTTAAAAAATGAGCCTCACAAGCGTGTCTGAGTTTGAAAAACTGCCAACCAGCGCACTGGTGAAAGGTATAGTGACAAACAATTAAGCAATATGTTTAGCGAAGTAGACATGGACATCATTAACCCCTCGAACGTTCATGAAAGCGTAGCACACGCCATCTCTAAAATCCAGAGTTTCTTCAGATGGAGCCGCCAGTAAAGTGCTGTTGGCCGTTTGATTGATTATATAACGCCTGATGATAGTAACATGGAAGTCTGGTTTCAACTAAACAGAAAGAAGTAATCAGCTATCACGACTTTAATTCTGACTGGGCTGATTACATGCTTACACAGTTTAACCATGCAAGTGAAGAAGCAAAATTGCGCGGTTCTGGATGGTTGAAGGGGCAGTCCTTGGAATCAAATTGAGACAAACAAAGTTCTATCCTATAGTCGGCAATTCTTACCGTCTTCTCCAAAGAGTTAGTTTTAAAACGAGCAGTCTTAAACATAAAAATTCTGTGTTTTATGTGGTGTGTTTTAGCACATTTACATCTGTTAAAAAGAACCCAGAAAGAGTATCTAATTATGAACGATATAAGCAAGAGCTAAACTTTGATAACATAACCTTTCAGTAAGTATAAACGTATATATCAGTTTGAAGAGCAAAACAAACAATCACTGTAAGCGTATACACGTGGGCTGTAGAGGGCGATCTAGTGCCTCTAAGGGTTTCTCCCAACGCTCCCACTTTAGGCGATTCACTTAACAAACTGTAGACTTGATCCTGTTGAAGATAGTACAAGAGTCATTATGTATTACCCCTTCACTGCCTGGAACGAGTAACGCACGTCCAGAAAGCCAAAACCCGCTACGCCGCGGACGAGAGGGTCTCGTCCGTAACTTCGTAACAGAAAGCAGAAAAATCTACTTTCTGCTATACAATTATCAACATAATCAAGCCATTTTGATAGAACATTGTATACAAATGCATAACAACAAAACATGAAAAACTCAAAGAGATCTGTCAAGAAATAAGTGAGCACTACCCCAAAAAGCTCAATTTTACCACGGCAGACAGATTTTCAAATGTGCTGTTACACTGTGGCAGTTGAAGAGGTTAATCAGAACAATAAGCAGACTTATGGCCTATACGTCAAATAGAATCATGCAATACAAAGAGCTTTAGAAATGTAATTTGTCAAATACCAACGTATAAAAAAAAAA
>CM031624.1:23891443-23896443 GCA_018398815.1 Conus ventricosus
TAAATCCACTGGATGACAGAGAAAATGAAGAGATGTATATAAGACATTCAAAAGATGGAAATGTGAATGATTTTGGTCAAACGCTTTTAGATTTTTGTTTCATGTTTGATTTAGTCATATTGAATGGATTTTGTGTGGGTGATCCACGCGGCGATTTTACATATGTATCACCACACGGTTGTAGTGTAATTGATTTATTTCATTGTGTCTGAAGAATTGCAATTTGATTTTGATTTGTGTGTTAGTGATAAGCTACACTCTTGGCACCTACCGGTTGAATTGAGATGGAAAAAGGAATGACGGAAGAGAAAGAAAGGAAATGAATGAGGGGGAGAAGAGAAGATTGTATGGAATGATGAGAATGCTCAGACTTACAGGGATGAATTGGAATCTGACATGTTTAAGGAATGCATGAAGCAAGCGAACGATGGATTGGATGTTGATGTTGATGAATGTCTAGATGTGTTTACCGGTGCGATGTATGGTGCTGCTGCATGTATGGTGCGTACAGTGGGGAAGAGAAAAAACAAAAAGATGACTGGTTTGATAGGAATGTGAAGTAATGAAAAGACGAGTTAAGGGCCTTCTGAGAAATTACCAGCGTTCTAAGACTGACGTTAATAACCGAAGGCAAATTTATGTAAACGCACGGAAGGAATATAGCAAGCTAAAGAGAGAGAAAAGGGAATATTTTGATCGTTCAGACTAGAAAATTAAAGGATTCAGTTGGAGACCCGAAAACGTTTTGGTCAACTCTTAGAACGATTAACAGAAAGTCACGAGTATATAATGAAATTTCAATAAAACAATGGCATGATCATTTTTTACGGTGTTTTTAATTCTCAGATCATGATAATATTTACGAGGAGGATAGTCATACTGACCCGAATAATGAAAATACACACAAGAACCCCTGTTTAATGACCCAATCACAAAAAGCGAAATAGAAGAAAGCATTAAAAGATTAAAAAGCGGTAAAAGTGCTGGCCCAGACGGAATTGTAAATGAAATGCTAAAAATTGCAAATAATTTGGTTATTGAGTTTCTGGTGCGTCTTTTTAACAAACTTTTCGAGTCTGGGACATTTCCAACTCAGTGGTCGAAATCCATCATAATACCATTACATAAAAAAGGTGACATCAATAACCCAGATAATTATCGAGGCGTAAGTCTGTCCAGTGTATTAGGCAAGATCTATACCAGTATTTTGAATTCAAGACTTACATGGCGGAAAGAGAAGAACAAATTATTGAAGAGCAGGCGGTTTTAGAAGTGGATATAGCACCATTGACCATATTTTCACCTTGTATTGTTTAGTTCAAAAATATCTCTCCAGAAATTTCGAATTATACGTGGCGTTTGTTGACTTCCGGAAGGCCTTTACTCGGTTAACAGAAACCTATTATGGGAGTGCCTGAGGAAATCTGGTGTGGATGGAAAATTGTATAATGCGCTGAGAGGAATCTATAATACCGTTCTAGCCTGTGTACGTGATAAATGCCAATTATCACAATATTTCAATTGTCCAAGAGGTGTCAAGCAAGGTTGTGTGCTAAGCCCCCTACTATTTTCATTTTTTATCAATGAACTTGCTGTGGAGTTGTCAAAACGTGGAAGACACGGCATTCAACTAATCTCTGGAGGAATTGAAATGTTTCTGATGTTATTTGCCGATGATGTGATATTGCTGTCGGACACTGTATAGGGTTGCAAAATCAAATCAATGTACTTAAATCTGAAGCTGATAGAATGCAATTGGTTGTAAATCTAGACAAAACTAGTATTATAGTTTTTCGTAAGGAGGGTATCTCTCTGCAACTGAAATATGGTGGTATGGAAATGAGGAGATAAAGTAACAATATAAATATAAATATTTAGGCATTGTTTTTACAACCAAATTAAGCTTGATGTCTGGCTGGACAGAAGTCGCTAGAAGGGGTAGAAAAGGGGTTATTGAAATTCTTCGCACCATGAGAAGATTAAATTCGATGATTCTGGTTTATTCTGGAAAATATTTGATTCACAAATAGAACCCATGTTATCATACGGTGCTGAAGTTTGGGACTTAATGAAAATAAACAAATGGAGAATATTCACACATTTGCAATAAAAAGATTCTAAACATACCCTTACACTCATCAAATAAAATGTGTTACGGAGAGTCAGGCCGATATCCTTCATTTATTAGAAATTATATTAAATGTGTGAGATACTGGCTAAAACTAACTCGACTTCCACTAAATCGTATATGCAGACAGGCATATGAAATGCTTTTCAGACAAATGGAAGTAGGAGTGTACAATTGGGTGTCGGATGTTAAAAAGGTTTTGACAGAAAATGGATTTGGCATTGTTTGGATTGCACAAGGGGTAGGTAGTGAGAAAATGTTTTTGTCTGAATTTAAGCAGCGACTGATTGATTGTTTTAAGCAAAATTGGCACTCCACTGTGGTTGGAAATGACAAATACAGCTGGTACTATTCCTTTAAAGATGCATTATATCCTGAAAAATATCTTGGTGTAATAATTAATAAATGGCACAGGGACTCACTTGTCAGATTTAGAACAAGAACCTTAGGTTTATATTTATATAAAAGGTGGTTTACTTCAGATTCGATCATGAGTTCGGTATGCCCGTTATGTTCGAATGGTTTCGAAGATGAGATGCATTTCTTATTCGATTGTTGTGAGTATAATGAATTACGAAACACAAGTAGCTGTTCACTAAATTCAACGCGCAAAGATATAACATAAGAAAAATACTGACATCAGAAAATGAAGACATTATTAGATCACTTGCTGCGTTCATTGCGAAGGCAAATAATATTAGGAAGAAATATTTAGATTGTTAGTTATCAGATTATTTTCATGAAAATGTAACTCTGCTAGGTATCTGTTATGTGTTATTGTTGCGCTGAAAGGAAAAGATGATAACTGTCACTAATTGTTGACTCATAGGTCGGTTGGTCGAAGATTATACCCAGTACTAATGGATGTTTTTTTACAAAGCTGTTTGATTTTGCATTTATGTTCGGTTGTCGCCAGATGTAATTTTGCATTTGATTTATGATTGCGCTTCCTTGGCATTAGAGCCGAAAGAGCTATTGCCAATAAATTGTCATTGTCATTGTCATTGTCTCTCTCTCTCTCTCTCATCTGCATGCAGGAATGCACGAAGGGAAACAAAGCAGCTTATCTCTCTCTGTCTCTGTTTCTCTCTCTCTGTCTCTCTGTCTCTGTCTCTGTCTCTGTCTCTGTCTGTCTGTCTCCTCTCTCTCTCTCTCTCTCTCTCTCTCCTCTCTCTCTCTCTCTCTCTCTCTCTCTCTCTCTTCTTTGATTTTCTCTCTCTGTGTCTGTCTGTCTGTCTGTCTGTCTGTCTGTCTGTCTGTCTGTCTCGTCTCTCTCTTCTCTCTCTCTCTCTCCTCTCTCTCTCTTCTCTCTTCTCTCTCTCTCTCTCTCTCTCTCTCTCTAATCTGCATGTAGGAATGCACGAGAAAAAAAGCAGCTTACATCTCTCTCTCTCTCTCTCTCTCTCTCCTCTCTCTCTCTCCTCTCTCTCTCTCTCTCTCTCTCCTCTCTCTCTCTCTCTCTCTCTCTCTCTCTCTCTCTCATCACACACACACACCACACACACACACACACCGCGCGCGGCGCGCGCGCGCAATGATAATGTCTTTATTTAATGAAACTGTCAAAGAACAAGCTGAAAATATGAGGAAAATTAAACCAGTAAACAAGAAATTTCAGCAGAATTGGTTTGATCAAGAATGTAGGGCAGCCAAAAGTAAATTACGTAAATTGTACAGAATTTTTTTGAAAACGCTGGATAAAAATGACAGAGTATCGTTCTGTATAGCAAGAAGAGAATACAAAAATTAAATAAAAGAAAAGAGAAAGAATACAATGATTCTCTTTTGAATGATCTTATGTCCTCAGTCAAAAATCAACAGGTCTTCTGGAACACTATACACAAAATTTCAAAAAAGAAATCACAACCTATAAATAACATTCCAATGGAAGATTGGTTCCTACATTTTACAAATTTGTTAGAAAAAAGATGACCAAGTGTACAAGAGTGACCAATGTAGAGATTGATAATGAAGAAAATATATATGATAGACCAAAATCCAGAGAAGACATAATACTAGCCATTAAAAAATTGAAAATGGTAAAGGTGCTGGACCTGATGGTATCATTGGTGAGTTTTTCAAGAATTCTGGTGAGACCGTTGTAAGCTTTTTATGTAAATTCTTTAACTTTCTTTTTGACACTGGGGTTTATCCAGAGGACTGGAAAGAATCCATAATATGCCCTTGTTTAAAAAAGGGGAGGTAAATGATGTAAACAATTATAGGGGTATATCTTTGTGCAATATATGTAGTAAACTTTATAGTTCCGTTATCAATAACCGATTACATGAATGGATTCTCAGAATAATTATGACAGGAGAACACCAAGCAGGATTCAAGAAAGGCTACTCTACAATTGACCATATGTTTAGTCTTTTAGCCGCAGTTCAGAAACAATTTGTGAATAATCGAAAGTTGTATGTTGCTTTCGTAGATTTTGAAAAAGCTTTGATTCAGTTTCACGGACATTGTTAATGGCCTATTTTATTGAAGAATGGAATTAAAGGTAACTGTACCGTTGTGTAAGGAGTTGTATAGTGAAGTGAAAGCTAGGTCAGATCTGGAGCAAAATTATCAGATTATGTCATGTGTACCAGAGGAGTTAAGCAAGGGGATGTCTGCAGTCCAGTTTTGTTTTCCTTGTTCTAAATGAACTGGCCATGGAAATTATTCAAAATGGTAGGCATGGTGTAACTTTTGACCTTTTGGAGATCTTTGTCTTGCTTTTTGCTGACGACATATTTTAATGTCCACAACTGTTGTTGGTCTTCAAAGACAATTGAATACTTTGTATTCCGCTGCATCTAGATTAGAATTAAAGTAAATATGAATAAGACTAATATTATTGTGTTCCGTAAAGGTGGATATTTGG
>CM031624.1:23908465-23943465 GCA_018398815.1 Conus ventricosus
CACACTGAGATCGACTACTCGGATGGATGTCATGTCGTCATCAGGCAGAGGTCCGGATGGTGTCCTTCTCTATCAGGCACCGGGTGTTCAGTCACCTAGAGCTATGTCAGTTGGAGGGGCCAACACACACACACACACACACACACACACACACCCACACACACACACACACACACACACACACACACACACCACACACACATACACACACACACACACACTCACACACACGCACACGCACAGCACACACACACACAAACACACACACACACACCACACACACACACACACACACACACACACACACACACACACACACACACACACACGCACGCACGCACGCACGCACCCACGCTCGCACGCACGCACTCACACACACACACACACACACACACACACACACACACACACACACACACACACACACACACACACACACACACACACACAAAGTGTGCGTGCACGCGTGCGTGTGAACGCGTGCGTGTGAACGCGTCCAGGCACTAACACACATACATACATACATACATACATACATACTACAT
The DNA here is from genome assembly GCA_018398815.1 of Conus ventricosus. Lineage (NCBI taxonomy): Eukaryota > Metazoa > Mollusca > Gastropoda > Neogastropoda > Conidae > Conus > Conus ventricosus. The sequence continues at coordinate 23,909,011 of CM031624.1, forward strand.
ACATACATACATACATACATACATCATACATACATCATACACGTAGATAATTCAAGCATACATACACCGAGTTATAGTTTGTTTGTTTTTTTATGTACGCCTGAGTGTGTGCAATAATGTTCCACCAGTTGTGCCATTCCACTGAATAAAGCCTATTGAAAGACTGTATCATTTGAAATATATTTATACTTTGCATCTGTAAAGAAGCATCACTTGAGATAGGTTTACACTTCGTGATCGAGTCACACACACACCACACACACACACACACACACACACACACACACACACACACACACACACACACACACACACACACACACACACACCACACACACACAACACACAACAACAACAACAAACAACAACACAACAACAAACAAAGAAATTAAAAAAAGCTGAGGAGGCCAAGGACACAATGACAACGCGCAAAGAAAGACAATCCACACTGACCCTTCACCTCTCCAAGAAAGACATGGTTTGTTTGTTTTTTATTTTTATTTTTATTTTTTATCTGCAGCTTATGATAAAGCTTAAGCAAAATTCATCGCTACCCACTGACAGAACAGACAACTGATACCAAGACTGTCTTCGTCTTCTTTTGCCATTATCTTCAGTGTAACATTGTTTACTTTAGTAAGCTTCATCTTTATGGTCAAAGGTCATCCATTTCACACGATAGATCAAGCAGAGAGCTGGACTGCCTTGGTCCATATAACTCGCTTTCTGTAGCCACCTTTTTCTTCAAAATAGCCACGATCACAGTGTGAGGCCCAATGCAAGAGCAGCAAGCAATGCCAAGATGGCTTCTCACGCCAATGTTGCTCTGGTCCACTGCACACTTCAGGGCATTACCGGCCAACATGTGTAATTCCAAAGACTCTCAATTCTCGTTGTAATGTGACGTGTACTTTCACTCTATGCTAGGTTTGGATTGTATTGACTACAAAAAACTGCATCAATAGCAACACAGCAGCATTAGAGGAAGTAGTATGTAGTAGTAGTAGTATGTAGTAGTAGTAGTAGTAGTAGAGTAGTAGTAGTAGTAGTAGTAGTAGTAGTAGTAGTAGTAACAGCAGCAGCAGTAGCAGCCTCTCCGCACTCATCCCTACACCTAACCAACTACTACACAACCCCTGCAACAATGTTTTAGCAATGGTCATCAACTGTGTTGTATTACTTCCAATGATTGATGTTGAAAACTCAGTGTACGTGACAAACATAGAGACCCACATAAACCATATAAAAAACCTAATGACACACCTGTCTACGTAGACATCAATAGTAACCACCCACCCTCCATCTTAAAAACCATACCTAATGGTATAACAAAAGATTATCTAAACTGTCATGCAATGAATAGAAAGAATTTAACAGTGCAGCAGCTGAATATCAAGAGGCGCTGAAAAAAAGTGGCTACAACTACAAATTACAATGCAACCCAGATAACAACAGGAAAAACAGGAAAAGAAAAATTATATGGTATAACCCTCCATATGATAGAAGAACAAAAACTAACGTAGGAAAAGAATTCCTCAGAATCCTTAAAACATCATTCCCAAAAGAGCATGTACTATCTAAAATATTCAACAAAAATACCGTCAAGCTATCATACTCGTGTATGCCCAACCTTAAAAATATAATTGATTCTTCCAATAAAACCAAAAACAACACAACCAAAGAGGGTGATGAAAGGATATCTTGTAATTGCACAAAAAGACCAGTGCCCTCTGAATAATAAATGTCTCTACAACAATATTGTGTACCAAGCTACGGTAACAACAGACAGTGATAAAGAAACATACATAGGAATCACGGCAAACCACTTTAAAACCAGATATGCAAACCATAAACAGTCTTTCAAAAATGAAAAATATAAAAACCAAACAGAATTAAGTAAATATATTTGGAAGCTCAAAAATAAGAAAATAGATTACAACATATCATGGAAAATTATAAAAACAGCAACACCATACGAACAACATTTCTAAAAAAATGCAACTTATGTACTACAGAAAAGTGGCTGATATAATGTAAACCCCACCTAGCATCCCTGAACTCTAAAGTAGAAATGATAAACAATTGCAGGCATAAATGGAAATCTTTGTCAATGCACCATTCCGTAACACGTCCCCCCTGAACGCGCCCCCAAAAAAGAAAAAACCGGCAGGCCACGTGCCACACGCACAGAACTCACACGCCCACAATATATAACACCGGTGGCGTGCCCAAATTGTATACCCTGAGGAGAGCGTTTTTAGCTTGAAACAAGCTTGTAGGTTTTAATCTCTTCATTTTACAATCCTATTTTAAACTGGTATGTCGCTCCCTACATGGTTGAGCACTTTTAACGTTCTGAGTGGCTTTTTAACTCTGATTTTATATCTATCTATATATATATATATTATATATATATAAATATATATATATATATATATTATTATTATATATATACAACAAACTAATAAATTCCAAGGATAAGTACCGAGCACCGTTCCAGCAACTTTCAGAGCAGCTTGGTGTTGCAATGACTGCAAGAAAGATTGAATTATAAACAAAGCTTGCTCTTATGTCTTAGATTGAAGAAATAGGGGGAGATACGCATTCATATCTGCAGTGGTAGATGATTCTGCCTAACTAACAGTATGTGATTGAGTGGGGAAAAAATAAAATAAATGCTTCTCAAAATGAGCCTTCAGCAAGCTTATATTCTCCAAGGGGGAGATATCCTCCAATAGGGAGGGAAACTCGCTAACATATAACTCCTGGTCATATACCGATATTTCGAAACTTGGTTGTTTCTCCTCAGTGACCGCGGAAAGTGGTAATTTGACTCCTCTGCCTTTTCAGTTTTAAGAAGAATGCAATCCCAGAAAAGGCTGGTGTGCAATACCGTAGTATGTTTGTTGAGTTTTCAAAGAACCAACCAAAGGTGCCATCTAAGAAGCAAAAGAAAATCATGAAAGAGCAAAACAAGCTACATTTTCTTGTGAAAAATAGAAAATGTAAAAAGATATCCTCTAAGACACAAGTGCTGAGGGCCAGTTCTTGGAATGAATCCCCAAGGGACTAAAATACAACAAACTAATAAATTCCAAGGATAAGTACCGAGCACCGTTCCAGCAACTTACAGAGCAGCTTGGTGTTGCAATGACTGCAAGAAATATTGAATTATAAACAAAGCTTGCTCTTATGTCTTAGATTGAAGAAATGGGGGAGATACGCATTCATATCTGCAGTGGTAGATGATTCTGCCTAACTAACAGTATGTGCTTGAGTGGGTGAATGGGGAAAAAATAAAATAAATGCTTCTCAAAACGAGCCTTCAGCAACAGCTTATATTCTCCAAGGTGGAGACATCCTCCAATAGGGAGGGAAAACTCACTAACATATAAACTCTGGTCATATATGTGTGTGTGTGTGTGTGTGTGTGTGTGTGTGTGTGTGTGTGTGTGTGTGTGTGTGTGTTGTGTGTGTGTGTGTGTGTGGTGTGTGTGTGTGTGTGGTGTGTGTGTGTGTGTGTGTGTGTGTGCGAACACAAATGCATGAGAGTTTGCCTATTAACGATCAAACAATAATTATAAACTGATAAATCAATTAAAACAAATGAATAACAACAGAACTCGATATAGCCTTTGCTATATCAATCATTTTGGGGCCGTAAAGTATTTCTTGTTTTCATTGTGAGAGTCAGACTGTAAAACACGCACTTCCACACCATCCATATCAGGCACATTAAACCTTCCCTAAAGTGGATCAGGTATTTATTTACTACTTGATGAATAGAGAGAATTTTCAGGCTAAAAAGAATAAAAATAAATAAACATCCCATGAATGGTTCGAACTTGCGACTGTGAGCACTGCAGAAAAAAAAAAACAACGCTCTAGTCATTTGACTATGGGCCGCCTTTTGAATTGGACTGGGTTCATTTATTTTCTGGACGTAGCTTTTAATACTATCCGAAAAGGAGATAACGACAAACGGTCCTGCAAGCAGTTAACTCAGTCTCCCCATGTATTGCTTGACATTCGTTGGTCAGTGGCTCCAGGCAGTGCTAACATAATCAGTAACTCTACGTGCACTGAGCTCCTTGCCCTTTATGACTGCCACAGTCTAACTCTCTCGTCTAATGTGGCACCTCTTTGTCATGCTATCCACCACATATGGCTTTTTTTTTAAAATGCTTCGACCTCCGTCTGTAGTCATTACACTCTGAGATTCCCAACAGAGGTTGGAGCAAGATCGGCTGTGGGCTCGTCATCCTATCCTCGCGTGATACAGCTCGTGAAGAAGAGGACCAGAGCCCTAAAGGACATTACTGAGGCAGCTGAAAAGTGTTCCAACAGGATCTGTTCCAGAGGCTAAACAGTAGAGTTTTTTTTGTTTTTGTTTTTGTTTTGTTTTTTGTTGTTTGTTTTTTTTGTTTTGTTTTTTTGCTGTCCCAACCTCTGCACCACCTCAGAGGCAGTGTACCCACGCCGCTCTTTCCGACCCCCCGTTTACAGCCACAGCCCGGCAGGGCCCGCCGCAGCCCCGGCACCGGCAATCCACAGGGAGCGGTCAATGTCAAGTCGTCAAGAGGCAACCCACCGGAGGAGACACTGCACTGCTGCCGAGTCACTTCGGTGGTGTTCAGTGGCGCCTGTTCTGATCTAACATACGCAGGACGCCACCTACTAAGCCCCCTACTGACGACAGTAATTGCTTAGTCGCGGAGCCGGCGTGAGTGAGCTCTCCCTCCGGAGGGCGCCACCGCGTCCGTCCAACGGCAGCCCCCCATGGACTCGCCGATACCGGTGACCCCAACGGAACCAAACCAAGACCACAGACGTAGAGAGGATATCGAAACTGAGGTCACCATGAGAGCAGGGCATGAAGGGCCACAGAACTTGAGACATTTTTTATGCTGATCGATGAGAATGAGGATGATTAAGATGATGCTACGGTTTCCATTTCGGTCTGAGACTACATGACAGGGCTGTACTCTACGCTTCCTTTCATAATATATCTCGGTGTCAACCAGGCCCGAGAGATACAGGCACCTGCAGTATTGGTCAGGAAATTTGAGCAACACTCTCAGAACGCATCCATTAAGTAGATGAAACTCGACTGTGTGGTCCCAGTCTTCCCAACTGAATCCGCAGCAAACTCAACTCTGGGTAGGAGCCGGTCGGGGCAGAAAAACACACATGACTCGGATGGGATTCAAACCCATGACCTCCCAGCCGGGAGTCCGCGACGCTAACCACGTCGCCACGGTGGCTGGTGTTCTAAACAGTAGACTTCATAAGGCTGGATTATTTTTTATTACAAATTAGAGCATGTGCTGATGTGTCCACAGCTAGTATTGCAGCAAACTATTTAAACAGTCTGTTCCAGGTGATGCTGTTCTTTTCCTCAGAAACCTTTGGGGAAATGTCTGACTCCATAAAACTTCCCTAAGGCACAGGGGACAGTAGGAGGTGATGTACACTGTGTCAGTAGAGTGTAGAAGGTTTCCAGGTTGGTGGTGCACTGTGTGAGGTGTACACAGTGTCACAAGAGAGCAGGCTGGTCCATGGTACATGATACACTGTGTGGATTGATACATAGCATCATAGGGAGTAGACTGTCCCCTGGTACATGACACACTGTGTGGATTGATATATAGTATCATAGGAAGCAGACCGATCCAGGGTACATGACACACTGTGTGGATTGATATATAGTATCATAGGGAGGAGGACTGGTCCATGGTACATAATACACTGTGTGGATTGATATATAGTATCATAGGGAGCAGACCGGTCCAGGGTACATGACACACTGTGTGGATTATATGTAGTATCATAGGGAGTAGGCTGGTCCATGGTACATGACACACTGTGTGGATTGATATATAGCATCATAGGGAGCAGATTGGTCCATGGTACATGACACACTGTGTGGATTGATATATAGTATCATAGGGAGCAGATTGGTCCATGGTACATGACACACTGTGTGGATTGATATATAGCATCATAGGGAGCAGATTGGTCCATGATACATGACACACTGTGTGGATTGATATATAGCATCATAGGGAGTAGACTGTCCCCTGGTACATGATAGACTGTGTGGATTGATATATAGTATCATAGGGAGGAGACTGGTCCAGGGTACATGACACACTGTGTGGATTGATATATAGTATCATAGGGAGTAGACTGTCCCCTTGTACATGATACACTGTGTGGAATGATATATAGTATCATAGGAAGCAGACCGGTCCAGGGTACATGACACACTGTGTGGATTGATATATAGTATCATAGGGAGTAGACTGTCCCTGGTACATGATACACTGTGTGGATTGATATATAGTATCATAGGGAGTAGACTGGTCCAGGGTACATGATGCACTGTGTGGATTGATATATAGTATCACGGGGAGCAGACTGGTCCAGGGTACATGATGCACTGTGTGGATTGATATATAGTATCATAGGGAGGAGACTGGTCCAGGGTACATGATGCACTGTGTGGATTGATATTAGTATCACGGGGAGCAGACTGGTCCAGGGTACAAGTTGCACTGTGTGGATTGATATATAGTATCATAGGGAGGAGACTGGTCCAGGGTACATGATGCACTGTGTGGATTGATATATAGTATCATAGGGAGGAGACTGGTCCATGGTACATGACACACTGTGTGGATTGATATATAGTATCATAGGGAGTAGACTGTCATCTGGTACATGATACACTGTGTGGATTGATATGTAGTATCATAGGGAGTAGACTGTCCCCTGGTACATGATAGACTGTGTGGATTGATATATAGTATCCTGGGGAAAGCAGACCGTCCCCTGGTCCCAGTGCACTGTGTGAGTTAATGCATACAGTGGAAGTAGGGAGTGCACTGTTCTCTGGCACATGGAGCATTGGGTGAGGTCAGGTATACTGTGTCATTAGGAAATAGATTGTTCCCCGGTACAACATGGTACACTGTGTAAAGTGACGTACACTGTCACCAGGGAGTAGACTGTTCCCTGCTACTCAGTGCAAGTATGAGGTGATGTATACAGTGTCAGTGGGAAGAAGACTGTTCCATGGTACATGGCGCCGTGTGTAGGTGATGCATACTGTGTCACCACTCTCCCCTTGAACATGGTGCACTGTGCGAGATGATGTGTACAGTGTCATTTTCACTTGCACATGAGAGAGAGAGAGAGCGAGAGAGAGAGAGAGAGAGAGAGAGAGAGAGGAGAGAGAGAGAAAAGAGAGAGAGAGAGAGAGAGAGAGAGAGAGAGAGAAGGGATGAATAAATGAATGATAATGTATTCAAGAAGGCCTTGGCCCCATCAGAAGGGGGTTAAACATATGAACTGTGAATAATAATGTGGAAGTGTCGCCGCCCCTGGAGCTGGAACCGACGCTGTTCTGTCCATGGATTTGGTGCCAAAAAGGTGGTCAAAAAAGACAGTCACCACTGACAACTAGTGCAACAAGAAAGCAACGCTTTTGTGCACATAGAACAGAGAGAGAGAGAGAGAGAGAGAGAGGAGAGAGAGAGAGAGAGAGAGAGAGAGAGAGAGAGAGAGAGAGAGAGAGAGAGAGAGAGAGAACGTACGAACGAACGAACGAACGAATTTTATCTTCAGAGGGTAGTGGAGTAAGCATAACTGCTTTTTTACATCCAGCCCTCCGGGGCCAAAAGAAAAGAAAGAAAAGATACAAATTCTGAAATATAATAATACCAAATGCAACAAACCTAATGTACAAGAGTGAACACAGACAGAAGGGGTGGGATATGGTGGGGTGGGGGCATAAGAGGAGAGAGAGAGAGAGAGAGAGAGAGAGAGAGAGAGAGAGAGAGAGAGAGAGAGAAGAGAGAGAGAGAAGAGAGAGTGAGGGAGAGAGTTAACAAAAAAATAGCAGTGAGAGACAGAGTGAGGGAGAAAGGAAGCGGGAGGCAGAAGCAAGGCATGGCATTTAACATTAACATAGAAGGTACGTAAGAGAAAGAAAGAGAGAGAGAGGGGGGAAAAAGAGAGAGAGAGAGAGAGAGAAGAGAGAGAGAGAGAGAGAGAGAGAGAGAGAGAGAGAGAGAGAGAGAGAGAGAGGGGGGGGTTAAAAGAGAAGGTAAATAATTCGAGGGCTGACTGCTAGAACTTCGTAACTTGAATTTTGCACTTTTGAAGAAAACACAAAGAGAAAGTTTAAGCAGCTATATTTATGTTTCTTATGAGCGGAATGCTTTGCAAATTCACTATGTTCAACGTAAACATATGGTGTAAAGGTGATGTAAATATGTAAAGGATAAAACAATGCCTACATTCATTTTTTTATGTAATGTGAAGTACCAACTGAAATAAGCAATTTCAGCAGCATTTTGACCCACTGTTCTGTCCATGTTTGTACTGCTAGAAGTTAGTAAACAACTGTTACTGATATTTAGCCCACACCCCGTAAGTGGTTAATGGGCGGTTGCACTGTGCTGCTAGAAGTAACTCAACTTGGTTGCTGAATTCCTAGCAAACGCATCTATTCCCCCCTATTGCTGGCCAATCTTGTTATCTATCAGTCTTTTAATCCCAAAATAATTAACCTCTACAGGTTCTCTTATGGCATGGGTCCCTTCACAAATCCCATACTGACAAAAATCCTCGAACCTCTAATTAAGAAGTTTATTAAGCTTCCTTTCTGAGAATAAATGGAGTGTGTTTCTAGAGATAAAACATGCAATTGCACTTAGAGTCTTTTATAGTTAAAAATATTCCTTCAACTCGATAGACAGCAAGACATGTAAAACAAAGTAAGTGCATTGGCCTTTCCCCATGACGAGAAACATTGATTCAATCAAACATTGCAAATAAACTATGTACAAATACTAAAAAAGACATAAAAACTGTACATACCAACTGTTCTCCTCCGCGTTCCTTTTTTGTTCGCCGCTACGAAGAATATTTTGTTGAGGACATAGCCATCCAAGATTATAAGTTATTCCAACAGTGAAAGGTCCACATACTTACTGGGGGCCGATCTCACAAATTCCATCTCCACAATCAGAACATGTACATTTTTCAAGCTTCCCTTTTGTCACGACCACCCCTGGAGTCTGCCTCTGACAAGATCGGTTCTAGATGGGAGTGAAGGAGTGCCTGACCTGCACACGCCCTCCGCAAGAAGCCCACACGAGAAGATTAAACGAACAACACCCCATTTATACACACCAACACACACATCATAAATAAGCATTCCAACAACACAAACAGCACAATCACAATCAGCTGTCCAACGCAACACAACATGCACAATCTCAATCTAGCACTCCCAACACACACAACATGCAACAATTATAAATAAACATTTCACCATAAACTACGTACACAACCACAATTACAAGCATTCTTCCTGCACATATGACATATACACAATTATATAGAAACATTTTCCAGCATCCATCCCTTCCCCACACCCTGAGTGGCCTCCACACCCCTGCCTCGTCAAGTCTACTTGGTAGCAACCCTGGTCACACTAAGGGGCTCCGTACCGGGTTGGTTCTGAAGGGAGTCGCTCAAATGTCCGACCCCCCGACACCCAAGCGAGTCAGTGATGAGCGCGTTCCCCGGAGGGGGGGGGGGGTGGAAGAAACGTGGCGTTGTTACTGGAGGTCCTGGACGGGGGATCAGGGCCGTCCAGTCATGCCGCGGCTGTTTCTACCAGTCCGCGGTCCCGACCAGGAGCGTGGCCTCCAACCAGCACGTGGCACCATGCCATCCTCGGGTCCCAGCCCGAGCGTGGCCTCAAACATCACGAGGCACCAATCCGTCCGCGGTCCCAGCCAAGCGTGGCCTCAACCAGCACGTTGGCACCATCCATTCCGCGGTCCCAGCCAGAGCGTGGCGCGTCAACCAAGGCACGTGCACCATCTAGTCCATACTCCGGGTGAAGCGCCCCCCGGGAGGGGGGGGGGGAAACGTACTGGGAGAAGAGAAGAAGGGAGGGAAGGAAGGAAGGATAGAAAGAAGGAAGGTACTGGAAACCCCCGCCGTCAGTACAGCTGACCCCATGCTGTAAATCTTAACAGACCACTCGCATGATGGGCGAGGGAAAGTCTAACCAAACGCACAACAGCCAGCCCCAGCTCAACACAGACATGACATAGCACAGTAAACCATCAAATCGATAAAAGTCTTCTCACCTGAAGCAGGTAAGACTGCATTAAATCATCAGGCTATAAACCAAATATGAATTATCTTCACCCTGCTCTCATCTCTCGTTTAACAATTTCCCTTTCTTAGGAAATAACCAACACAAGCGTCCATCGCTTAATTAACTGCCACCGAACATTTGCAATTAAATATTCAATGGCATAATTGTCCACATTTTATAGCCACATTTCAATAACACAAATCTCCAACCAACGCATCCGAACGACAAATTCATGCGACGCACAGTCCGCGCAACATAAAACTCGTTCCCTTGCACACACAAACAGACGGTGGCCGAGAATAAGAGTCTCGCTAAATGTGACAGGGGCGGACGCACGAGAGCCAAGCAAGTTCCAACCCTGAATCACCAGGTTCTCCTCCCATCCCCAAACCGGACTACCGCAATCACACACCAGATGCATAAACTGAGAAAGAATTTTGGAAATAATTTAGAATGGCCAGCTTTAAGATTGAATTAACCAGAGAAAAGGTCTCAAACAATAATTTCTTTTACAATTTTGAAAACAAAAGAAAGATTGCGCAAAAGAGAAGAAATAAAGCCGGCTAACAAACACAAACGCAAAACAAACAAACCACGAAACTGATGCTTCCCAGCTACCCAGGGTGACCCTTAAGAGGCGGGTGCAAACGACTCTCCTCAGCCCTCTGTCCGAGTCGAGAGGACAGAAGCGCAGATGGCGTAGAAAGAAGAAGTGATGTCCCTCTCCTACTGGCCGTCTGTAGGAATTTGAAGATACCGACTGTACCTCGTTGATACGGTGATGAACCAAGACCGGAGGCAGGGCGCCCCCGAGAGAGACATCTTCCCGCTCGGTGAAGAGCTAACGCCCTCCCTCACGATGGCGGCCTATCATGCCATGGCGCGTCACATAGTGAGCCCGTACTTCAAACTAAAAAGAAATGAAGGCACGTGCGACAGGTATAAAGGACAGGCTAGAGGCCGATAGACACCAGCAATTCGGCGAAAAGTACCAGCCACCATGAACCTGCAGGATGAAATAGAGAGGCGGGCAGTGAATTAGATAGAGAGAGAGAGAAGATGAAAACTAAACCGAAGTTTAGCTGAACTAAACCAAGGTGCAACAGCACCACAAGCCACATTAAGGGACGGATACAACGACAACACAGCGACTACAAGAAATATATGGAGTAATTCCGCCACCCTAGATGGGTCAAACGGTCGTAGCCCTCGTGACAAACTCGTGACAAACCCCCCTTCTAAAAGCATCTGTATCGCTGAGATACAGTGCTCTCTTTGAACCCTTGACGCATGTGCAAATTCACAACGAAGGAGCCGAAAACCCAACCTCTCCTGTGCTCGTCAGAGTACGAGGAATCCAATCAAAGCATTCTACGATAGAATCATACAGGGAAATACACATAAATACTACATTTATCAAACAACTAAGCATAACGCTTCCAAGCCTATGAAGAACAAACAATCCGAGAACCATGGTGATTCACTACCGTTAACTCACTGAAGTGAAAACTGTCAGTACAAAACCTGATACAAAGCCATAAAGGGGGATATAACCCTGGTTGAGGGGAAGTGTCGCCATCTGACCGATTTTTTCCATTGTGCTGACTACGGAGCTCGGCTTAAGATTAGTCAGCACCGTATTACAGGAACCCTTTGAAGATATGACGGAAAGTGAACGCATGACTCTGCAGTTCCACTGCCCAAACTCATGAGTCGACGACTGACCTGGTGGGCCGGATCCGGTCAAGACACTGAGAGGATGATGATCGCTCTGCCCCAGTACAAACTTCCGGACCGAACTTCTTCTTGGGGGCACGCCAGAGCCCCCCTCGTGTCAAAAATGCCGGAGAGCCTCAGCAATAGTATGGGTATCGATTGCCTAAGAGGGGCAGCCTCTGGGCATCGAGTGCGCAGTATCTACCGGAGGACCGGAAAGGTAGCGGTGACCGTCGATTGGATGGTGTGATTAATGGTCCCACCAGGTCGACCCCAACCTTGCGTGAATGGCTCCCCAACCCGGGCACTGACCCTAGGGGAACACGCTCACAAGCGAACCCTTATGCTTTGTCCGTTTGAGCAGACATGCGCAACTGCGTCAGTAACCTTGCCGTAAACCTGCGAGTTCCATCCCGGGCCAGAAAAGTCCTGTCGTTTACCTCGCTGCGGAGTGTCCGCTTGGATGCGCCATAAGACCTGCCATGTGAATCGTGGGCCTGCCGAGAAACAGACTCACTCAATGCTTTGGGGAACAACAAGCTGTTTTGGCCACACGATCGTGCCTGAGTGAAAACCCTAAAGAGGATCCCTGTGGAGCTTGAATGCTCACCTTGGTGTGTCGGGCAGACTGACGGGACGATCTACCAGTTTGTCGCGCAGGGGCGGTGTGGACATCCAAGGTCCCTGGCCTGAAGACGGGATAATGCTTAGCAGATCGGCCCCTTTGCCATAACCTCGTCAGAGATCGCTGGAGAACGGAACGCAATTCCTGTTCCTGCCTTCTTAGTTTTGGCGCGTGTAGTAACTCCCCACACACCCTTACGGGGAGATTCCGTAGACAACGACTGACTGCGTCCGTCAGCAAAGGTGACAGGTATTCCCTATGAGAAGGGAATACATAGGTTCGCTCCAAACCGCGATGGCCCATGACTTTCGCCACAGAAGTAGGGGTGATATAGGATAAGTACAGGAAGGACGGGTGGAGGTAAAACACCTCCCACCCGCACTACATCATAAACTAAGCGACCCCGACGGGCCTGGCAGGGGAAACGCAAATTCTTTATCCACAAAGTTCGTTGAGTGCTGCCCCAGAATTCCCTGAATGGTGTCGACCAAGGAGGACCGACAACAGAGAGAAACACTGGGCACTCTGAATCACACCAGAAGGCTGGGAATGGAACCCACGTTAAACCGAGGCACTAGGACTTGGGAAGGACCAGCCCCACGAATCTAACCAGCGTCTTTAGGAGCAATCTTTCTAATGTGGCCAGACGACCACAATGAAACACAGTCGGGGGCGCTGAAATCCCCGACGAACTGGCCTGCCCTTGTTCACGGTAGCCCGCTAGCAGTTTGGGCGTCGCCTTAATTGGCCACTAAATCCTGTGGAGGGCTGCCTCTCCGTCCTAACTGGGCGATGCCCATAAGCTCTGCGAAGCTTCAGCAAACACCTAGCGGTATGTAAGTCGCAGAGCTCGCGAAATCCTGAGGTGCTGCTCGCCTATCCGATCCTCAACTCGGGGGACACAGCTTTTGGTGAGCTTGTTCAATGAGGATCAGATCCTCCAGCATGCAACTTTATCCAACTGACGGCCAGGTACCCTAGCGTTTTGGCGCAGCCTACCACCAAGCTGCAACGAAGGTCTCGCTTATTTCATCTTCATGGACGCTGAACTTCCTCCTGTTCGTCTCTGGGGTGAAGGTGGTAACGCATACGCATAGCCAACTTGCATGTCTGCATAAGGAACCGCCTTCATTTAGAGTGAGAACACCAGGCTGCCCTTGCAGCACCAGAAATCCCAAAAAGGTGCATATAGCCGTTTGTTCCTCAGCAATTGATATTATCTAGCCCACTTTAAATCAAATGCCTAAGAGACATGTCTATGTCCTCACTGTGGTCCGAACGACCGAAGCTTGTAACTTTGGGGCCCCTAACTCTATCGACTAGCCCTGGTGGATTAACCCCTGATTTACAGATGCGTGAGACCGCGAAAGAAGTTTGTTCCATCTCCTCCCTACGCAAGAGCTCCATCCTGTCTATTTCTTCCCTACGGGAGGGCTTTCCTGCCTGGCAGGCCTATTCCCTCCGGCCGATCCCTCCTGTCTGGCAGCCTCCCGCCCTACGCTGAGCGATCCTCTGTCCATACGCTGAGCGAGGCCTCTTCCGCCTACGCACATAGCCTCTCCCTATTCAGAATCTCCTGTCAGTAGTCTCCCTTCTTCTCTCGCTGAGCCTCCATTCCTATCCAAACTCTTCCCTACGGCTGAGCAGGCCTCTTCCCGACGCATGGCGTTCCTGTCTGCAGCATCCTCTCGTTCGCTGCTGGCTCTAGAAACATCAGCCAAGTGATGTCCTGGGAAGTATCACCACTCCCGACAACGGGAGGAATGAACCCTGACCCGTCCCTTGGTCTCTCTCTAACGTTTCCCTTGAGGAAAGTCCCGCCCGGGGTCATACGCCTTACGATGGTAAGCATGGAGCGATAGGGGGCCTTTGGTTTTCTGCGACTCAAGCAGAAGCCCCACAGTTGCTTCGCTCATAGCCTGACGCTTTCCGAGCGGGGAAGTCTCAGTCGGGTCTCAAGCAGGAAAATCCCCGTAGCGAAGAAGAAGTGAATGTACTTCGCTGGACTATCGCTACAGCACTGGAAAAAGGTGGAATTCACTGTAGTCGAGAGTGCTGGTACTAATATGGGGACTACATTTAGGAAGACCCCTTCTTTTCTTCGACGCCCGAGTAGCCATAGAACCAAACAGCACCGACGTTCCATGACAACTATATCCTACAGTTATGCAAAGACAGTGGAAAGACAATTCCACTTGAAAAACAAATATTTTAGGGGTGTGTGTATATTTGTGTATGGTAATGTTGTGCTTGTGTGCGACAAGTTCCCGGCTGCTCCCATCTGCAACACCGCGCCTCTACAACACGAGCAACAGTGGCGGTGGGGCTCACCGAAAAAAAAAAAAAAAAAAAAAAAAAAAAAACATGTCCGTCTGCCCCCACACGGGCAACACCCGCGCTCCACAGCACACGTGCAACAGTGCGGTGGGCTGGCCGGGAAAAAACAAAACAGTCATGAGCGGGAGATACGGGCGGGAAGGAGAGATCAAAAAAATGACACTTAACTCCGATACAAGCCCCCTGGACTCAATAACCCTGAGAGAAAAAAAAAACCAAACTGGCTAAGATACAGCAACTGAATGGAAGACTGAGCGGCAACAGAAAGGCAAGACTTGTACGGCCGGACCTCCTGCGTGAGTACCCGGCTGGAATGAGTCCTGGATGCGGTCGACTGCCCCTCGTCCTCACCTCGACCCCCCGTCACACCGGATGTTCCTGTTCAAGGCCCACCAAGACTAGTTCCCTTCACGCTAGAGTCACCTGCAGCCAACCACCTCCAGCGAACAAAACGACAAACCGACTAAACATATACAAAGACAACAAACGCTAACAACATGTACCTTGCTCCGCGAAAACGGAGAGAGAACAGTCAGAGAGCCCTTCACATCCCGGACGCGCCCCCTTTCAAATTGTCACGACCCTACCCCTGGATCTGCCCTTACAGGATCCCGGTCTAGATGGAGAGAAGGAGTGCCTGACCCTCAGCACACGCCCCGCAATAGCCCACACGATAAAGATTACGATACAACACCCCATTTATTCACAGCAACACAGCCCTCCACAGTCATAAATAGCATTCCAACACACACAACATGCACAATCACAATCAAGCATTCCCAACGCACAACAGAACATCACAACACAATCTAGCACTCCAACACACAACAACAGCACACATTATAAATAAACTTTCACCATTACTACCGTACAACAATCACAATTACAAGCATTCCTGCACATATGGACATATACACAATTATAAAGAAAACATTGTATCGCACATCCATCCCTTCCCACACCCTGGAGTGCCTCCACACGCCTGCCTCCTCAAGTCTACTGGGAGGCACCCTGTCCTCACTAGGTGCTCCGAACCGGTTGGTTCTTGAAGGGATTCGCTCAAAGAAGCCGACATCCTCGAACAAAACGCAAAGCAGGCAGGAAGAGCGCGTCCCGGTAGGGGGGGGGGGGGTGGGAAGAACGGGGCGTTGTTACTGAGTGCCTGGACGGGGACAGGGCCGGCCAGTCAAGCCTCGGCGGGCTTTGTCTACCAGTCCCGGCGGTCCCGACAGAGGCGTGGCCTCAACCAGCACGTGCACCATCCTGTCCGCGGTCCCAGCCAGAGCGTGCCCTCAACCAGTCACGTGGCACCATCCAGTCCGCGGTCCCAGCCAGAGCGTGGCCTCAAACCAGCACTTGGCACATCCAAGGTCCGCGTCCCCAGCCGAGAGCGTGGCCTCAACCAGCACGTGGCACCATCCAGTCCAGACTCCGTTGAGCCCCCGGGAGGGGGGGGGGGGAAAACGTAGCAGAGTGAGTAGAAGAAAAGGAGGCAGGAAGAAGGAAGAAAGAAGGAAGGGTACAGGAACCCTGCCGTCATACAGGCTGACCCATGCTGCTAAATCTTAACAGGCCGACTCGCATGATGGGCGAGGGAAAGTCCTACCAAACGCAAACAACAGCCCCAGCTCAACACAGACCTGAGCATAGCACAGTAAACCAATCAAATCGGTTAAAGTCCTCTCACATGAAGCAGGTAAGGACTGCATTAAATCACAGGCTATAAAACAAATATGAGATTATCGTCACCCTTCTCTTCACTCACGTTTACAATTTCCTTTCTTAAGGAAATATACCAACACAGCGACCATCGCTTAATAACTGGCCACCAGGACATTGCAATAATAATTCAATGGCAAATTGTCACATTTTATAGCCGCATTTCAAAATAACACAAATCATCCAACCACGCATCCGAACGACAAATCATGCGGTACGCACACATCGCGAACATAAAACCTAACTCGTGTCCTTCCTTGCACACGACAAACAGACGTGGCCGAAGAATAAGAGTCCGGCGAATGTGCCAGGGGCGGACGAGCGAGACCAAAGCAAGTTCCTAACCCTGAATCACCAGGTTCTCTCCCATCCCCACGCGACTACCGCATCACCAAATGGCATAAACAGGAGAAAGAATTTTGGAAATAATTTAGAATGGACGGTAAAGATTTTTTTTTTTTTTTTTTTTTTCACATTTTTAAATGTCACCTCTCTCCATCCCTCCACCTCCAACCATTCCCTTCATTTCTCACACATTCATCATCTTCCCTAACATAAACTGGCAGGTACTTGTACTTAAAACAAGATTAATTATAAACTCATGTATGTACAGATATAAAGGTGTTACAATATAGAGTCAATCAAATATCCTATGACATTTGACGATGTGTTCCTTGTGTTTTGAAGAATGAATGGGATGAATGAGTTGAAAATAAACTGACCCCATGTTGTTGGAATTGTATAATGAGCTATTAAAGTATTATCAAAGAGGTTTTTTGTTTTAAAACAAACGGCACGCACACACACAAAAAGACATACGTATCATAATAATTCTGTACCAAAGAACCAAAAGAAGTCAGACACAATAAAAGAACAAACACGCATATCCGCTCCCCCCCCCCGACCCCAGAAAAAAAACATAACATAAAAAAACCATCATTAAATAATTGTAAGCATGATATATAAACTTGCACACACACATAAACAAATAACCACAAAAACTAGGAAAATACCCAGAGGGGTGGGCATGGTTGAGAGGCCTGATAGAGAGGGATAAAGAAAAAAAAAAAAAATTACGATGGTAATTACAACAAAAGAAGGGAGTGGCTAGTTATGGTTAAAAGATACCAGCGTTAACCATTCTCCAACTATTGTAGCATTATCTAGGTTGGGATACTCAAGTTGGGACCATGTGTACAAATATTTGTTGTTCAAAAAAAAAACAAAAAGTCACAATCCCTCTAGAAATGAATAGAGGAAGTAAGGGAAACCAGGTTTTGTCCAAATTATCTGAATCATAAGTTCAGAAAGGCTAATTATGTTTCCATTTAAATCTATAGCTTAAGATTTTAGGAAACATGAAGGTCTGGGGTTTTATTTTGTAGTTTACATTTTGTAAACATAAAACTTAGCAAACAGCAGAATATAGTAAGAACATTGTCAGTTTCCACATTTTGTTTCATTCCAAACAAACTAACTCTTTCATCTCAAAAAACAGATTAGCCGCATGCTTGACCATTTCTCCATAGCAGATTTGAAGATTTCTCCAAAACCGCTGCAAAATATTACAGTCGAAGAAAAAGCATGTGTGTAATCGTCTTTGTTCCTGATCTCACATAAGTTACATAATGGTGAATCCACTAATTTTGCACTGAATCAGGTATTCTGGGGTTGGCATCAATCTATGTAGAAGTCGACATTGGAACCACTATGCTGGACGCGTCAGTAGAAACTTTATAGGACTATGAAGGAATATTGTTCGCACTTCAAGATTTAACAAATAGATTATTCCATTTATTAATAGCGAGCGGGAGAAGGCTTTATTTGTCATTTAAATGTTTTTTGTACATATTTGTTGCCTCTTTTAATGCAAAACCAGACTTTTGTGGTCCTAAGGAGTTATATTGGTTATGTTGTGATAATATTAAGCCTTTTGGCATTAGTTGAGCGAATATCATTTATTATGCCTTCATACAAGAGAAAGTTTGTTCTTATGAGTCCTTTGATCTTTAATAAAAATTCATGAAGGTCATCCAATGCCCATTTTCATTTATTCCAAGTGTTTAATGAAAAAAATGCCATAATTACACCATTCTGTACAAAAATAAGCTTTTTTATCTCTTAAAAATGTTTAATATGTAATGAATACACTCTGACAGAAATCATGTACTGTAGTCGGACAGCACGTTTGAACACAGTTTTCTTGTAGGTGTTTCATCACATCATTGTCCAGAATGGGTTATTGACATCTTGCATAATAACATTGAGAAAATTCAGCACCAAAGTTTTTATATTGTCCCAGCTTAGGGAACATATTAAGGTAAAATTCCCGCCAACGCCGACTTCATACATTAATCTGCTCAGCCAACTTACCTTCATAGAAGAAATAAATTTTTTTACATTTAACATTTTTAATCCACCTTCACAGTACTGCTTTCGAACCACTGATTTTTTTAATCTTACTTTTTTTAAACCGTTCCATAAGAAACTATACAATTCCTTTTTCCCAAAGCAACAATAAAATCCTCTTGGGGGGTCTGGTAGAATTAATCATAAATGAACAATTTTGAAAATGACAAGGTTTTTTAATAATAGTTATTTTTCCCGAAAGGAGTTAGATTTCTTTTTTTCCAAAAGGCTAGGACTCTTTTTATTTCAAAAAGTTTTATCTTCAAATTTAAATCTGTAGCAATATATTAGTGTTAGTGGGAATATTGATACCAAGGAATTTTGAAAGTCCTGGATCCCAAACAAAATTTGTCCCTCATAAATCTAATTTCACAATCTTTTCTACTCCCCAACCATATTACTTGTGAACTTGTCAAAATTGATTTTTTAAGCCTGAAATTTTGTAAAAAAATTTAGTAAGGACAGATACCGCCTCGGTAAAAGATCTCTCTGAACCATCTAGACATAAACTGGTATCGTCTGCAAATTGTGACAGTAATGTGTTCCTTGTTTAACAACTTTAATTCCTTTAATATGCTCATTAGAACGAACATTATTGACAGAACCGTCAGACAAATTAGGTATAGGTAAGAGATAATTGGGTCCCCCTTCTCCACCCCTCTCTCTCAAGATCGAAACCATGGGGAATACTGGCCATTGAACATAAATACTGGTAAAATTTGTGAATAAAATGTTCCTTATCCAATTAATTAAGTGAGGTCCAAACTTGAAAAATTTCAGGCAGTTTATTTAAAATGACCATGAACGCTATCAAAAAGCGCCTGTCTCAAATTCAACTAAAAAAAGCATACCCTGGAACAATTTACCTTATCAGTGGTCATTAACTGGTCTTACATCAACCTTATATTTTCTCCGAAAATTCTGCACTTCAAGAAACATCGTTGACTCTCATTGTATAATTTTTGAAACATTTTTCAATCGATTACAACACAAGCAGAGAAGCTATCTTATTTGTAGTATTCGAACAAAGAGATTGGGGCGCCAGTTTTTCACACAAATCTTTTCGGCTTCCCGTCCTTGGGGATACATATTAGGTTCCCTGTCGCTGGTGTTGATAACTGGCCTTGAGCAAAACCTTCATTAATAGAACGTACAAGGAAGTTCCAATAATCTTTCAAAGAGAAAACTTAAAAAATGTCAACATAAACCCATCAGGCCCAGGACTCTTTTCAAAATTTTCATCCGTTGTCAAAACTAGTAGCAGCCTCTGCCAGTGTTATCAAACCCTCTAGTGGAGGAGACGCTCCCTCCTCAATAATGCTGGGCATCCGGAAGCTCTTCAAAATATTCATATCATTACAATCTCTTATAGCTGTATAATTGTTCAAAAAAAATTTTATCTCAAGGAGGGATACTTCTTTTTTGTTCAGCAATGACTGAACCATCCTCTTTTTCCTAATAAAGGGTATAGATTGTTCAATATAACTTTTCGATTTTCAAGAGTCAAAAATATTTATTCACCTTTTCCCTGACTGTAGCCCATGAACTCTCGAGCGCATTGCCATGCCTTCAAGTCTGTGATTGCCTGAATTCTTTGCAATTCTGTTTTAGGTTTTTCTAAATAGGAATAGTTTCCTCTTGTAAATTTCTGTTTCTATGTTTTTATTTTTTGTTTCAGGTCATGTTTCTCTTTGAGTATCCATTTTTTTCTTATTACGTACTATAAGAGATTGTTTTGGCCTCTTATTTCCATCAGTAATGTCTCAAAAAAGAGACGATGCACAATTTGAAAAAAGAGGTTTTCATTACTAATTTTATGTATATTGATCTAAGTTGTATACAGGTAAGTTCATACGTTTCTGGAATCGCTGAGCAGCGCCTCTAATTTTTTGGAAACATATTGCTTGATCTCTTAATAAACTAGTTTTTGAATTTCCAAAAAGGTCTGTCGCGTTTTGAAATTATCTTTTTTAAAAGCATTGTGACCAAAGAATTATCGATCGATATCCATTGTCGATGCATAGCATCATTAACTTCCATCATTATTCCTTCAGTGATCATAAAGTATGTCAAAGTCTTTGCTTGTTATAAGAGTGAAATTTCCGCCATGTATAGTTTCTTTTCGCGGGGTAATAATTTTCCTTGTAAACATCGAACAGATTGTATTTTGTCATTCTTAGTGCATTGTTTTTAGTGCTCGGGTTCTTGGCCGATTGGTGAGACTTGTATAATTTCGTAACATCCATTTTGTAAATTAATGGCACAATTCCAGTCTCCATTTATAATTACAAGGTTGTATGCCAAAGCTCTCAATGAGTTCACCAAACACTATCAAAAATTCGGGCTATCACCACTGCTAGGCCCGTATAAGATCACGACAAAGTAAAACCTTTTTTTTTAGGAATTGAATATATTTGCATAACATGTAACACCGCATGCTGGTCTCTTATAACATCGATGTAACTTTACTCAAAGTTATTATTAAACAGGATCAGCAACACCATTTTTAAATTAGTTTTCCTTACCACACAGCCATAACAGTTATTCCCCAGCTGGCTCGAATAAAATTCTCAGAGTCTTCATGTTAATGTGTCTCTTGAAGACAATAAATATGAGCTGCTTTTTTTCTAAGAAAATTCAAATACTTCTTTTCTTTTTTTTATTATTAATTTAGACCATTACAGTTCAAAGAACAAATTTTTAAATGTAACTATCCCCTGTGCCAATTTGCGTTTCCTGTTGCGAAGGAAAGGTTAAAGTAGTTAACAGATAAAAGCAATAAAAAAAAAAAATATATATATATATATATTCATATATATATATATACACATATAATATAACATATATACATACATATATACACAGTATATACATACATATACATACACACAGTATACATACCACACAGAATATAGGATAAAAAGGGCTACAAAATAGAAAAGTAAGAAATACTCATAAGTGTTGCTAACACTAATACCACACTTTTTGAAATACCGTGATGGTTTTTCACATCCCCAAAGTTTAAACAGAAGCTTCCCTCAGCCTCACCTTCCAATGTTAATAGTAGCAAGATTTCACAGCCCATCATTAATACTACATCTTTATAAATGCACAAATAAGTGTACATGACCCAGTTACAATCCACTCTCACACACAAGCCTAACACCTTGGATATGAATAAAATGAAAAAGTAATGAATAACAGTAATAGACCACTACATAAGCAATGGACATAAAACTACACATACATACACGACAGCCAACCTGTTATAATAAGGACACACGCGCCCTGCTCCTAACGAGAAATGGATCCAACGAATATCAGACGACTACTACAAAATCTAGCGCAATGTTATGGAGAGAAGTAAAAAAAAAGAGAAAAAAAAAGAGAAAGAAAAGAAAACACCTTCAATTCAAACAACTCGTTTCATGGTCATCTTGTGAATGACTGGTCCTTTTACGTGATCAAAAAATTTACTATCCCTCCATAGCCATATCACATTGTCGTGGGCAGAAGACCAATACAAATATGTGCCAGAATGATCATCCTCATGATTGTGTCAGACCAAAGGAATGAAGAAGAAGAAATATATGGAAAAAACAAGAATATTACCACAAGGCGTCGGTTTTCTTTCATTAACTTTTGTAAACCTACACATCCGACGCAAAGACTGCTGTCCCCCCGACTTTGCCAATCCCAAAAGACCTTCACCCCCGATGTAAACAACGTCCTGTTGGGGGAAACGAAACCCGAACAAAACATAACAACAACATACAACAAAAGAAATCGCCAAAGTCGTTATATGTATAAAAAAAAAATTGCGCACAGATACAGAAATACATCAAGTAGATTCCAAATTACAAAAACACTTTAAGAATTCACGAACTTTCCAACAGTTTTGAACAGAAAATACTCGCAGCTGGTTTAAAATACTTTGGTCTCCACAGTACGAGCAGACGACAACAATGTCAAAGCAAAAGGGTGGAAGGGAACGGCGTGACACACAAAAGAAAGAAACAAAACTAACGCAGTTGCCAAAATATCGGCAAGATCTTGCCAAGTTAAAGATGAATTAACCAGAGAAAGGTCTCATACAATATTCTTTTCAATATTGAAGAACAAAAGGAAAAGTTGCCGCAAAAAAGAAGAATATGCCGGCTAACAACACAAACAAAACGAAACAAACCACGAAACGATGCTTAACAGCTAACCGTGGTGACCCTGAAGAGGCGGTGCCAACGAACTCTCTCTGGCCCTCTGTCCCCAGTGCGAGGATTGCAGAAGCGCAGATGCGAGAATGAAGAAGTGCTGTCCCTCTCCTACAGGCCGAGCTGGGTATGAATTGATGATTCGCGACGTGTACCCTCGATGATACGTGAAGAACCAAGTACGAGCAGGCGCTCCCAGAGACATCTTCCCGCTCGAGTGAAGAGCTAACCTCCCTCTCGATGGCGGCCATACATGCCAGCTGCGTCAGCGAGAGGTGAGCATACTTCAACGAAAAGATATGAAGCACGTGCGGACAGTTAAAGAAGACAGTCGAGAGGCAGATAGACATGCAAATTCGAGAGAAAGGTACCAGGCCACCCACATGGACCCTGCAGGATTAAAATACACGGGCTGGATTCGAGATAGAAGAGAGAGAAAGCAAACCGAAGTTGAGCTGAACTAGCACCAAGGTGCAACCGCTCCACAAGCCACATAAGGGAACGGATACCACGACAACAGCAACGACATTAAATAAATGAGTAATTCCGCCACCCTAAGATGGGTCAAACGTCGTAGCCTCGTGACAACTCGTACAACCTTTCATGAATAATCTAAATCAGTTCTAGCACAACACACTTGTGATAATCATTGTTCTCTAAATGAGTTCTAGCACAGCACACTGTTTTGATAATCATTGTTCTCGTAAATGAGTTCTAGGCACAGCACACTGTGTTTGAAAGCATTGTTTCTCTAAAGTCAGTTCTAGCACAGCACACTGTTTGTGATAATCTTGGTTCTCTGCAGTTAAACAGGTAACGACTGCTAACACACACAACCCAATCCCCATCCCACCCTCCCACAAACATATTATGCAGCAAATCCTAGTCATGTCTCCTCCCCACGTCACAGTCGTTCACCGATCCAGCTTCTCCAACTGTCCACCTTGTTGGCCAAGGTCGTCAGGTTGTTGTAGAAGGGGTGGTCTCCTCTGGAACACACCTGGGAGCGAACCAGGGAAAGCAGGTCACGCTTCTTGGGCCACGTGAAATGGGAAGCTTGACCCTGGGTAACGAGGCTTGATGATCTGCCCCAGGATGGGCTGCGCTCCTCCTTGCTGAGGGTGTTGAGATAGCTAGCTGGTGGTAATCACAGTCATTCCAAAGGTCGGTACGTTGATTACAATGGTGTCTTGGCCTTTGCTGAATTGGGATCACCTTCATCATCCTGGCCAGTTTCTCTCGCATTGTTGTGGCTGTCCACTTTGGTGTTGCGGATGCCCTTGATGCTTGAAGTCAAGGATCTAACTGAACCGAATGGGGACGACTAGTGTAGTGGGTTGTGCCGCCTCGCCATGCGAGAAATAAGTGTCCCAGCCACTGGAGTGTAAACAGGGATTGCGTTTTGTGGCGAATGCAATTGCTGAGGTGCATAGATCACACAGTCCCTCTCGTGTGTGTCCGGTCTCCCAGGGCTTGTTGGGTGACTGAAGATAATTGTGGAACTTGCCTCGCAAGGGCGTACAGGATGGCTACTGCTAAGTACTGAATGCGATTTTGTCCTCCACAGCAGACTGAATAGAGCACAACCTCTGGTGTTTCTCACTGTCACTGGAAGTGACTGGAAGTAGAGAAGAAGGTCAAATGGCAAGTTCCACTGAGCCCCTCTTTTTCCAATTTGTCTCATCCCAAACATAGCAGGTTGCCTGTTCCAACTGCCAGAGAATAGCACCGTGAAATGTACACAGAGAGCTTGCGCTTGTAGTACAATAGACTATCAAGGCCGCATGGGGGTTGGGTAGAACAACAGCCTGAAGGTCAAGAGTAACACATGGATTGACGAATCTTGTTTGGCCAGCTCCTTGTCTTTTGCCTTTCTCCTCGTGCGTTGCTCTTAGTTCATCTGGTGTCCTCTGTAATTGCCTTTTCCTCCTGCATCTTCTGTTAACGCCTTCTTTGAGTTTTGGCCGCACAGTTTCACATCACACTATGCACTGATCGTTTCTTTGATTTGTGAAGGATTGTGTGAAAAGTCCGAATTGAATACATCTCTGTATTACGACAAGACACTGGAGTGTTTCCCTCTCAGCCTGCGATTTCTTCTCGCTGTGAACAGATGGGTACAGTCTTGGGTGAACAGGTGAGAGCAGGGTCAAGGTGACTGTCTCTTGGTGTGCCTTTCTTGTGTAGTGACTCGTCAACCACAGGGAAGGACGGATGTGCTGCTCGTACGTCTTCCACCGCAGCTGTCGTGTCCCTGTTGGTGAGCTGGGTGTTTTTCCCCGCCCGTCCCTTCTCCTCCTGTAAAGGTGCCCATGGTCGCTGTTGGGCCATTGGCAATGTTGACATAGCCCTCTCCAACATCAGGGTCGCAGGAGAAAAACTTCTTTGTCACACCCTGACGCGCTGCTGGCCATTGATGGTGAATGTGAGAGGAATCTGGCTACGATGCGGTTTCTTGGTACTGGTCACTTGTCCTTGCCGAGTTTTGGAGTTCCTTCTCTCTTGTTTAGTGATGATTGAGCATACAAACTGCTTTTGTCTGTCATAGGTTGGCAAGGCATAGAAAATGTCGAAAATTGCCGGGCGATCAGCATTTTTCAATTTTTTTTAAACAATCAAAACCTGCATGTGGTGCAGTCAACAGACAGCGTTATTTCCTTTTGCTGAATGGTGTTTCCTGACTGAGCTACATGTTCTTTACCTGATGCTGCTTCAGAGCCTTTCTAACGTCTTTTTTCCACGTTTTGTGGGTTGCCAGAACGTTTCCTTGACAGTTGCTTTTTGGGGGGGGTGTTGTAGAGGCCCTGGATTTCTTTGGGGTGGAATGCTGCCGGAGGAGACCCTGGAGATGCAGTGGCTTGCTGAAGTGTCAGGGAGAGGTGTCATATCTGTGTCACAAACCGCTTGTATACATAGCTGGACTGCTCTGTGGGAGTGCGAATGAACATGCAGGCATGCGTAGTGTAGGGCCGAATTGAAACAGGGCAAGACTTATATTTGGTTTTGTCAATTCCTCCGCGTTGATCAGGCTCCACGATTGAGTATGGACCCCCCGCGTGTGAAAATCTCCACATGCCTTTTGGTCCATTCTGCCAGGCAGAACCAGTGGCAAGTAGATCAGCGATTGCTTAGGTGGACCATCTGCTTCAGTGGCCCGGAGTCCCTCGATGGCAATCGATGTAAGGCATGTTGTCCATGGTCACTCGCCTCAGCCCCCCAGTAATGGGCATGAAAAGCTGCCGGTGGGGCGTCGAGTCAGGGGGAGAAGGATGCACACGCCAGCTGGGGGGTGGCCCGTAGTTCGACTGGCTGTCACGCATTTCGATGTGTGTCACATCTGCAGCTTCAAAAAAGCAATTGCCATCAGCTTTGATCGGAAGACGCGAACGGTTCATTTGATTCCAAGGATGTTGGTCAAAGTGAGGTTTGGTGGCCAATGTCTCTTTTTGAAAACGCTTTTCGCCTCTCCAACTCGCACCGGATTTTGCTGCATCTAGGGCATTGTCAGCTGATTGTTTCGCTGTTAATTAATAACGGCTCGATCAGCACTTGAACAATCAGGTCCTATATTTACGTCTGAGAGCAGACAATGGCTACGTCCCTCCTCATCCTCGTCCCACTGGGGGCACTGCCCTCGTCCGGCTGATATTCAGCTCCTTCTGCATTTACACCGCGGCGTAAAACAACAAAGAAGCAGTTGTCATCGCTCATGATGTTATACTGTATATAATAAAACTCTTCTCTCCTCTCTCCTCCCTCCTCTCGTCTCGCTCCTCTCGCTCATTCTCTCCTCTGCTCTCCGTCCTCCCTCTCTCTCTCTCATCTCTCCTCTCTCCTCCTCGTCTCTTCGCCCCGCCAGCTCACCTCCGCCCCTCTCTCTCCTCTCTCTCTCTCTCACACACACACACACACACACACACACAACACAGCACACGCAAAAACGCAACAGCAAGTGCACGCACGCACGCACGCACGCACGCAACGCACGACAGCACACACTTCACACACACACACACACACAACACACACACACACACACACACTCACAGCACACACAGCACACACACACACACAGCACACACACACATTGCATAACTTATGTAATTTCGCTTGTATTAGCATACGAACACACACATGCCACAGAGATAGGCATATTGAGAGAGAGAGAGACGAGAGAGATAGAGAGAGAGATCGAGAGAGAGAGAGAGAGGGGAGAGAGGAGAAGAGAGAGAGAGAGAGAGAGGAAGGGGGGGAAGGGAGAGGGAGAGAGAGAGAAACTGATACAGAGACAGTGACAGAAAATAAAACTTCTTACCTTTTGAGAGAAAAGCGATGAAAAATGGCTGAAAATCCAGACGGGGAAAGTGTGTTGCTTCTACAATTGAAAAATGACCAAATGGGAAGAACAAAGGCTGGAAATCCGACTGAGAAAATGTGTTGCTTCTCAAATGAAAAATGGCAAAATGGGAAGAAAACTGCAGTGTCCAGGGAAATCGCCCCTAGTCGTGGTACCAAATTAAGGAGCCATTCCGCACGCTGGAAATGCTGCCTACTGCCCGATGTGTTTAAATTGATGAGTACCAACCGGACCAAGTTGCCAGATGCAATATCTCAACACCAAGTTTTCACTATCAGACCCCCGACGCTGGAACCTGCTTACAATCGTATCTTGCACAGCCTGCTATGTTGTTGGCCAGTGGGAAAGAGATGATTCTAAAAGAAAACGTGTTTGGCTATAACTCAGTAAGTTTGAGAATCCCGAGTTCTCTAGCAGAACCCTGCCAGGCAAATGATGCTTTGCTGTCACTCCAGTAGAGTCATGATAGCAAGATACGGGTACGATTTTAGCTCCTCCACGTTGTGTGGTGCCCTGAGAAACAAAGTGAGCTATAAGTCTGGGAACTTGACTTATTTACTTTTTGTCTATCAAAAGAACCAGGGGATAAAAGATTATTGATTTATGTTTTAATTAATTAACTCATCATTTTACTAAAACGAAAATCTGGCATCGCCATCGTAATGAGAGAGAGCCAAAATCTGGTCAGAAGAGCATAAAAATCTCAAAATCGTAAAAAATCGATTTACTGACTTCTAGCAATTATTTATCATTAAATTCAAGTGCTGCAACTGATAAGAAACCAACCATTTATAACTTTTCCCATTAAAATATCTGTGGTATGCTTTTTTGAAAGATAATAAACACATATTTTTTGTTTTTTATGTGATGCGTGTGATTTCATTCCTTAAATTTCCTCCTGAATAGATAAAAATGACATAAAAGAGATCATTGCTTGGACGTAGCGGATAAATATTGTGCTTTGTTACGAGAACTCTCGTACGGAAGAGGAGGAGAGAGAGAGAGATAGAGAGAGGAGAGAGAGAGTGAGTGAGAGAGAGAGAGACAGGACAGACAGACAGACAGACACTGAGAGAGACAGAGGAGAGAGAGAGCTGACAGGCATCAGAGGGAGATTACATCTCCTTAATGGAATCAGCTTCCCTTTATGCCCGTTGTAGCAGTTATCTCCCTCTACAGAACCATTCACCAAGTGTGTGTGTGTTGTCGGATGGACTCCTCATTCCCGCCACTCTCTGAGTGGTTTAAAACCATGGCAGAGGTGTTGTGGAGCTGTCCATGCTAGCCAGACCTGATTTTTCCCCTTCCATCCCCCAACACGCTCCTCAGTGTATCCGAGTCACGCTCGTCGCAGCACGAGGAACTTTATGAACCATGTTAGACCCAATCGTTTGGGACACCTGTTTAGCCCGTTCCGTTTTGATGCAAACAGACGGTGCAATGTGGCCGATTTGCTTTCCGCTCTTGGAGTCTGTTCATTAAGGCGGAGAGCAACCGTCTGGCCTTTGGAAACCGTCAGCGAGTCATTTTCTGCTCTTACGCCACTTCGTTGGGGTCCAGTCTACGGAGGTCCCGTATGGCCCTCTTCACCGACGTGGGGCGATGGTCCTGTCTTTATTTTCTTCTTATGTTCCAGTCTACAGTGGTCCGGCTTGTTCTGTCTTCACCGACGTGGGAGACAGTGCTGTCTTTATTCTCCTTACGGAGGCCCAGGTTGTCCCCATGGGCATTACTGGCCAAGTGGCAATTGGCTCATCTTCGTGTTTTCTTTGGGTCAGAGTCTACAGAGGTCCAGGTTATCGCCGTCTTCACTCAGCGTGCAGCTAACGGTCCACACACACACTCCACACGCACACACAAGGGGGGGGGGGGGGGGGGGGGTGGGGTGGGAACAACACACACACACGCACACACACACACACACACACACACACACACACAGCAACACACACACACACACACAGCACAGCACACACACACGCATGCAGTGCATGCGGCGCGTGAACAACACAACACACACACACACACACACACACACACACACACACACACTCACACTATCACACACACACTACACAACTCACAACACACACACACACACAACACAAATACATATGCGTCACCTACGCACACAACACACACACACACACACACACACACACACACCACACACCCACACAGCACACACATACACACAACACACACTCACTCTCAACACAATGACACACACACAACACACACACACACACACACAAACACACGCACGCACGCACAACACACAGCACACACACACACACACACACACACACAAACGCACACCTACCACAACAACACAGCACACACACACAACACACACACATCACACACACACACAACACACACTAACACACACACACACACACACACACACACTCAGCACACACACCACACATACAGACACGCGGCGCGGATGTCACGCACTCATGGCAACGCACGTCCCACACAGTTACCACCAGGAGAGAGAGAGAGAGAGAGAGAGAGAGAGAAGAGAGGAGGAGAGAGGAGAGAGAGAGAGAGGGGGGAAGGTGGAGAGAGAGAGAGTGAGAGAGAAAGTGAGAAAGAAGAGAGATAATGCACACACATCAACACACACTCACACACAACACACACACACACACCCACACACACCAGGAACACACACACACACACACACACCACACGAGACACAAATAGATAATCGCACACACACACCACACACACACACACACGACACAACACACACACACACACCTCACACACACACACACACACAGACACACAACACACATCACACTCACACACACACACACACTCACAAACACTCACACACACAACAGACACACACACACACACACACACACACCACTGGCGTTATTAATTATATCTGTATAATTGGTTAAGATAGTAGGACACATTGGGAAAGTTATTACTTTTAGATTTAATATATTTAAATACATGCTGAATATTCTATGCAGTATGGCTAGGTCAAGTTTTTCTAACCAAACTCGAGATACGGGGATCGAACTTTTACAACGGTGGCTGTGCTCTGGGATGGCTTTTTTCATGATTTGGGCCTTGGGCTGGGACCGCATAACTTGAATTGATTTGGGCAGGCCAAATCTATAGATACTTTTAGAATGTAGATCCAGATCTGGTCATTGTACTAATAGAATAGATTAATGACGTGACGGACAGAAAAGAAAGGGGTGAAGGACAGTTATTCCACATTACTAAAGAAACTTAGACACCATCACCACAAACAATACAAAACCCTCCTGTGACACATACCTTAACCCACCCCCCGCCCCCCCCCACAGTCACACACACACAAACACACATTTCTTTATTATTCCTATCCTATTTAGTTTTATCTATCTGATATTTATTTAATCGCATTTTTAGTTCCATTCATTTATGGTATCGTTACTATACTAATTATTTTATTTGATATTATTTATTTTGACCAATAGCACCTTTGGGTGAACAGACAGTTAAAATCAAAAAGATGATCACAGCGGCTAACACAACAAACAAAAAAACAACACGAAACGATGCTTACCAGCTACCGGGGTGACCCAGAAAGGCGGGCAAACGACTCTCTCTGCCCTCTGTCCAGTCGAGAGACAGAAGCGCAGATGCGGAGAAAGAAGAAGTGATGTCCCCTCCTACAGGCCGACTGTAGATTGAGATACCGACTGTACCCTCGATGATACGGTGAAGAACCAAGACCGGAGCAGGCGCTCCCAGAGACATCTTCCGCTCGAGTGAAGAGCTAACCTCCCTCAGCGATGGCGGCCAACATGCCATGCTGCGTCACAGAGTGAGCATACTTCAAACTAAAAGAAATGAAGCACGTGCGACAGGTAAAAAGACAGGCGAGAGGCCGATAGACAGCAAATTCGAGAGAAAGGTACCAGCCACCCATGAACCTGCAGGATGAATAGCACGGGCAGTGGAATTAGAGAGAGAGAGAGAGAGAGAAAGCAAACCGAAGTTGAGCTGAACTACACCAAGGTGCAACCGCACCACAAGCCACATTAGGGACGGATACACGACAACAGCAACGACATAAATAAATGAGTAATTCCGCACCCTAGATGGGTCAAACGTCGTAGGCCTCGTGACAAACTCGTGACACCTTTCATGAATAATCTAAATCAGTTCTAGCACAACACACTGTGATAATCATTGTTCTCTAAATGAGTTCTAGCACAGCACACTGTTTGTGATAATCATTGTTCTCTAAATGAGTTCTAGCACAGCACACTGTTTGTGATAATCATTGTTCTCTAAGTCAGTTCTAGCACAGCACACTGTTTGTGATAATCATTGTTCTCTGCAGTTAAACAGTAACGACTGATAACACACACAACCCATCCCCATCCCACCCTCCCCAAACAGATTTGCAGCAAATCCTAGTCTGTCTCCTCCCCACTGTCACAGTCGTTTCACATCCAGCTCCTCCAGACGTCCACCTGGTTGGCCAAGGTCGGCAGGTTGTTGTAGAAGGGGTGGTGCTCCTCTGGAATCACACCTGAGCGACACAGGGAAAGCAGGTCTCGCTTCTTGGCCTCTGAAATGGGAAGCTTGCCCTGGTAACGAGGCTTGATGATCTGCCCCAGGGATGGCTGCCTCCTCCTTGCTGAGGGTGTTGAGAGCAGAGCTGGTGGTAATCACTGTCATCAAAGTCGTACTTGAAGTACATGGTGTCTTGGCTTTGCTGAAGTGGATCACCTTCATCTCTGCCAGTTCACTCGCTTGTTGTGGCTGTCCACTTTGGTGTTGCGGATGACCTGTGATGCTTGAAGTCAAGGATCTAACTGAACCGAATGGGGACGACAGTGTAGGGGTTGTGCCGCCTCGCCATGCGGAAAATAATGTCCCAGCCACGGGAGTGTAAACAGGGCTTGCGTTTTGTGCGAATGCAATTGCTGAGTGCATAGAATCACATTCCATCTGCGTGTGGCCGGTCTCCAGGTACTTGTGGGTGACTGAAAGTGATTTGTGACTTGCTCGAGGGCGTACAGGATGGCTACTGCTAAAGTACTGATTGCGATTTTGTCCTCCACAGCAGACTGAATAGAGCACAACCTCTTTCACTGTCACTGGAAGTGACTGGAAGTAGAGAAGAAGGCAAGAGGCAATTTCCACTGAGCCCCTCTTTCCATTTGTCTCATCCCAAACATAGCAGGTTGCCTTTCCATCTGCCAGAGATACACCGTGAAATTGTACACAGAGAGCTTGCGCTTGTAGTACAATTGACTAACAAGGCCGCATGGGGTTGGTAGAACAGCCTGAAGGTCAAGAGTAACAACATGGATTGACGAATCTTGTTTGGCCAGCTCCTTGTCTTTTGCCTTCTCCTCTCTTGCTCTTAGTTTCATCGGGTGTGCCTCTGGTATATTCCTTTTCCTCATCTTCTGTTACGCCTTCTTTGAGTTTTGCCGCATAGTTTCACACACACTAGGCACTGATCTTTCTTTGATTTGTGGAAGGATAAGTTGAAATCCGAATTGAATACATCTCTGTATTTACGACAAGACACTGGAGTGTTTCCCTCAGCCTGGCATTTCTCCTTGTACAGATGGTACATCTTGGTGACGGTGAGAGCAGGGTCAAGGTACTGTCCTTGGTGTCCTTTCTTGTGTAGTGACTCTCAACACAGGGGAAGGATCGGATGTGCTCTCGTACGTCTTCCACCGCAGCTGTCTGTGTCCTGTTGTGAGCTGGGTGTTTTCCCCCGTCCATCACCTCCTGTAAAGGTGCCCATGTCGCTGTTGGCCATGGCATGGTTGACATAGCCCTCTCCAACATCCAGGGTCGCAGGAAAAAACTTCTTGCACACCCTGACCCTGCTGCCATTGATGGTGAAGTGATAGGATCTGGCTACGATGCGTTTCTTGGTAATGGACACTTGTCCTTGCCGAGTTTGGTCTTGCTCTCTGTTTAGTGATATTGAGCATACAAACTGCTTTTGTCTGTCATAGGATGGCAAGGCATAGAAAATGTCGAAAATTGCCTGGCGATCATCATTTTCAATTTTTTTTACAATCAAACCTGCATTTGGTGCAGTCAACAGAGCGTATTTCCTTTTGCTGAATGGTGTTTCCTGACTGAGCTACATGTTCTTTACCTTGCAGCTTCAGAGCCTTTCTAACGTTCTTTTTCCACGTTGTGGGTTGGCAGAACGTTTCCTTGACAGTTTCTTTTTGGTGGGGTGTTGTAGAGGCCCTGATTTCTTGGGGTGGAATGCTGCCGAGGAGACCCTGGAGATGCATGGCTTGCTGAAGTGTCAGGGAAGGTGTCATTCTGTGTCACACCGCTTGAGTCATAGCTGGACTGCTCTGTGGGCTGCGGAATGAACATGCAGGCATCGTAGTGTTGAGGGTCGCATTGAAACAGGGCAAGACTGATATTGGTTTTGTCAATTCTCCTGCGTTATCAGCTCCACATTGAGTTTGGACCCCCGCTTGTGAAGATCTCCACATGCCTTTTGGTCCATTCTGCCAGGACCAGTGGCAAGAGATCAGCAATGCTTGTGGACCATCTGCTTCAGTCCGGAGGTCCTCGATGGCATCGATGTAAGCATGTTGTCCATGTCACGCGCCTCAGCCCCCAGAAATGGCATGAACAGCTGCCTCTCTGTCAGGAGAAGATCACACAGCTTGGCCCGTAGTTCACTGGCTGTCACGCCTTCGATGTGTGTCACTGCAGCTTCAAAAAAGCAATTGCCATCAGCTTTGATCGGAACGCGAACGTATCATTTGATCCAAGGATGTTGTCAAGTGAGGTTTGGTGGGCCAATGTCTCTTTTTGACGCTTTTTAGCCTCTCCAAGCTCGCACTTTTGCTGCATCAAGTGCATTGTCAGCTGATTGTTTCGC
>CM031624.1:23948750-23976250 GCA_018398815.1 Conus ventricosus
TTTATTGTTATATGTTCGATCTGTATGTTCTGTTCATTTATCCATTAATTGTTGTATTTAAGATTTCTAGTTTTTGTTTATATTTTTGCTTTTTGATTAGATACATATGCAGACACATACACGTATACACTCACATACAAAGGCCTACATACACGCTTA
This sequence comes from Conus ventricosus, assembly GCA_018398815.1. Lineage (NCBI taxonomy): Eukaryota > Metazoa > Mollusca > Gastropoda > Neogastropoda > Conidae > Conus > Conus ventricosus. Next base: position 23,948,910 of record CM031624.1, read on the forward strand.
TATAGCATATAGGCATACTCACTTAATCATTCATTCCTTCAGTCCCTCTCTTCATTCATTCACGTCTAATATCACTGAAAGTGAACAGACGTTAAACAGAAGAACGAACGAACACACACACACACACCCCACACACACACACACACACACACACACACACACACACACACACACACACACACACACACACACACACACACACACACACACACACACACACACACACACGCACGCACGCACGCACGCACGCACGCACGCCACGCACGCACGCACGCACGCACACACACCCCACACACACACAAACACACACACAAACACACTCTCACACAGACACAGACACAGACACACACACACACACACACACATACACACACACACACACACACACACACACACACACACACACACACACACACACACACACACACACACATACACGCGTGCGCGCGCGCGCGCGGGGTGGACACACACTGTCATGTCTGGAGTAAATGTTTTTGATGTTTAAAAAAAGAAATGTAATGTTACAGAGGATCAGAGACTAAAAAGGAGACAAATCGATTTTGTGTTTAAAATTGTGTTTATTACAAAGATAACTTTGATTAACTTTCTGTTACAGGTTGAACAGCATTAAACGTTTAAATAACTTAAACAAGCAGAGTAGTTTGAAGTTGATTCGTAACAAAGTTAAACGTCACAGAATGCACAGCTCATCTAAATGTGTAGTGGTTGTGAACTGGCTGTCACGACTGGGAGTATGCGTGAAGCTGCCCCAAAGTGCAGTTGCTGAATGCTGACGACGAGTACAATTGCAGGTAGTTTTTGCTATTCTGTATCTGTATTATTAAGTTATTGTGTTTGGCAAACCTACTGGACCCCGTTTGCTCATTATTCATCTGTCATCGTTTTCCGGATATTTCTGTGACGAGACAAGCCCTCAGTAAATTACACACTTTTCTCATTCCGCACTGTCTGCATAACATTATTTACTTCTGTTCTCTGAGTAACTCCTGTGTTCGATGTTGAGTCTGTAACCATGTGTGTGTGTGTGTGTGTGTGTGTGTGTGTGTGCGTGTGTGAATGATACCCAGACTGCAGCTTATTTTTTTAATTTAATTTTCTGTATTCACGGCATGAGACTGAAAAAGAAAAAAAGCATAACATGACTAAGAGATGCTGTCAAAGTCATAGCGTGGAAAGCAGAAGATACAACACTAACGCTTATCACTCCCATTTTTAAGATGTCAGCGACTTTTTTCCTAGTCTTTGATGCTGTCAGTAGTGGTGCTGATGAAAAAAAAGAGGATGATTGCGTTTGACGTGTGGACTGGTCGTAGCTATCACCCATCACTTTGAATCAGACTGTGGTCGCAGGTTTCTTCCACAGCACATGACCTTGATGAACTCCTCTCTGAACCACCTTCCAGTCAGACAATACAGGTAGAAGTTCACTGCACTGTTAACGCGAGACACTAAATAACCGATCATGAAGATCAGATATTGTTCAGCGTGTTCGTATTTTGTATTCGCAGGATATGCTACTGAAAAGTAATACAAAATATAAACAAGAGATATGGCAAAGTGAGAACGAGGAAAGTGGTGGATACAACTATAACAGTCAAGGTCACGGAGCGTGCTGCTTTTTCACGGGCCCGGACATGCTCAGCATCCCCGTGGGATAAGTGTCTGCCGGCTGCCTTGACTGACTCAACAAGTGTCCACACCAGAACAATGTTTGACACTGCGAAGACAACGAATGGCAGAAGACTGTACACTGAGAGCTCTATGTATACGAATATGTTGTTGGTAAAGTAAACATAACTTTCTCAGACGACAGTAGACAAATGCTTACATCGTGTAAAGGATAATACTTCAAGTTAGCCCCATACAAATAGTGCGAGTAAAGTGCAGCGAAGAAGACATGATTCCAGTAATGACCAGAACAACGGTTCGACGAGTGCACAGTACGTTGACACGATGTGGCCACACTACAGACATTGCTCTGTGTACTGACATACTGACCAGATACCAAGCGCTAACTGTGGAACATCCTGTAGTCAGCCAGGCGTAGATCTTGCAAGTAACTTCATAATAAGCTTCTAGTCTAATATCGAATGAGCCCGCAACCACAATAACAATACATTTATATAGAGGTCCATAAGGTCCAGAACAGCAACACCTGTGAGGTAGATGTTGAAGGAGGATTCATCTGATTTCAGTCGTCGAATGATGATGAGGATCATAAGGTTGCCAAAGGTTCCAAGAAGAAGAATGAAAACAGGGCAGATCATCATCAGGTGAAGTCGAATATAATGAAGTTGATTTGTTAACTGAATTGTTTCCTCTGTGTCTGTGAACATGTCTGCTGTGGTAGAGTCATTCCAGCTGTCAGAGAGCAGTGAGATTAAAACTGCTGGATGGAGTCTTCCATTGTCCTGATTACAAAGGTAAACAATAAAACTAACGATACATCAACGAAAAAAATCATAAGATAATTCATGGTTTAAAAATCACTTGATGGCACCTTGAAAGTGTACGTCTACGTAAGCGACATTCATTAAATTAATGACACAAAAATAAGTTATTACAAAAGTCAATGTCGGTCCCTAATGTGGCATGAACTGAAGAAAAATGAATGAAATTAAACACATCATGCCGGGAAGCAGCATCTGGATTAACCGTTGTTAAAGATCAGTATTTTGCACCATCTATTTACATATAAATTCCGCTCTCTCTCTCTCTCCTCTCTTCTCTCTCTCTCTCTCTCTCTCTCTCTCTCTCTCTCTCTCTCTCTCTCTCTCTCTCTCTCTTTTCTCTCTCTCTCTCTCTCACACACACACACACACACACATGGCGACTAACTTCACCAACACATAGCATGAATGGAAGCTCAGTGGAGCCTGGGACTGTTGACGGATGGAGTCAGGAGTCTTCAGCCCAAGATTCTTCCGAGCTGTATTCAGCCTTAAACCAATAAATCTGAAATCAAAGAAGAGGTCATGAGCATACACAACACTGGAAGAAGACTTTCTTCCCCGGGACCATCACAGTGTGGAGTGAGCTGCCAGTGAAGACAGTCATTGACACCACTCTTGATGCTTGCAAATTAATGGTGAAAAAAGACATTGAATTCTGGAGACGACCTCTGCCTTATCTAGTCAGTTAGTTAAAACAAACAAAAAATAAGCTAGTTCTGAAGGCAAACTATGCTTCATTTGCTTATTGATTTAATTTACTTATCTATTTGTTTATTTATTTGTTATTCATTCATTTATTTGTTTTCTTGTTTGTTTGCTTATTTATGTATTTTTGTGTGCTTGTTTGTTTACCTATTTATCTATTTCACAAACCAGTGAAAGGATGTTCAGCAGAACCGGTCTGAAACAGGCCCTGGCCGGACAGGGCGCACATTCTCCTGTCTTTTTTCTGTTATTGTCCTGACCCTCTTCCCCCTTACATTCTTGCCTTCACCGAGATCTTTCTTTTGTAGGGCTTTACCCTTCCTTAAAGTTGACTTTATCGAGCAACTGCTTCGGTTCTCTGTCAAGATAGATAAAGAGTTCAATGGATAAACATGCGCTTAAATCATCTTTGAACAACATTCTGCACAAGTATCACGTGTATGTGTGGAGACAAATTTGGTAGAAGCCATTGCCCCATAAAAAGGCAGTTATTTTGTGAGTCGCGTTCATGTTTGATCTGGTGATGTCCCTCCACTGTGTATTAAATGACTATTTTCCTATTTGTTCAATTTAGGAATGTTTGTTTCGCAGTCCAGTGGATATTCATTTCATTTATATCCTCTGTGAGTTTTAGACTTTGCATGTTATGCATTTTAATGACTGTTTCTCGTCAACTCCTCTGTATACTTTTAAGTTCCTTTTTGACATCATTGGAGCACACACACACACACACACACACACACACACACACACACACACACACACACACACACACACACACACACACACACACACACACACACACACACACACACACACACACACACACACACACACACACACACACACACACACACACAACACCACCACACACACACACACACACACACACACACACACACACCACCACACACACACCACACACACACACACACACACACACACACACACACACACACACACCACACACACACACACACACACACACACACACACACACACAGAACGAACGAACGAACGAATTTTTATATTCAGAGGGTAATGGAATAAGCATCACTGCTTTTTTTACATCCAGCCCTCCGGGGCCAAAAGAAATTTAAGAATGGAAAATGTAAAAAAAAAATATTGATTGATATGAAATAATGGAAAATGACTCTTAAATATGAAATATGAAAATACAAAAGGACACAAAAATCTATGTACAGAGGGAACACCGACGGAAGGTGTAGGCGACGGTGTGGGTGGAGAGTGGGACAATTAAGAATGACAGAAGGGGGAATGGAAGTAACAGAAGAACTGATAAGGAAAATGAAGCATTTTCACAGAGCAGTTATTGGTACATCTTTGGGTAAAGTGGTGTAAGATCAGACAGATACACCAAGTACGTAAAAAAATTGGATTTAAACTTACTAGTGTTTGTTTCGTTTTTTTTTTTTCTGGGATATTATTCTACAGCCAGCCCCCAGAATAAGCAAGGCATGACTTGCATAAATTAATTAATGGGAAAGGGAGATTCATTTTATGCGAATGTCGAGGATCATTAGAAGTAAATATATTCAAATAGGAAGGAGCAATGCCGTGTGGTATTTTATGCGTAAAGAGTGCTTTATTGTACAATAGTTTGGTCTTGAATGGAAGGATACATGCTCGTTCATAATCAGGACGCCTTAGCGAGGGTTCATCAATTGTTATTTTGACAGCTCTCTTGTATATACTAGTCAATGGTTTAAGCAACTTATTGCTAGCTAAATCCCAGAGAGTCGAGGCATAGTCAATATTTGGTTAAATAAAAGACGGAAAAAATATTTTCTGGTGTGATAATCTAAAATTTTTTATTTTTTTTTTAATTTTCCTGAGCTGATACAGTTTTACGGCAAGATTTTTGGAAAGAAGTTCTAAATGTTTCGACCAAGATAGGTTGTTGTCGATTATTATTCCTAAGACTCTGTGATTTGAAACCTCTTTGATGTTTTCGTTACCAAAATAAAGGATTGGCAAGTTTTCGGTTACATTTTGACGTTTTTGTCTTGCTGTAATCAACACGAATTTCATTTTTTGAGGATGCATAGACATGTGATTGAGGTGTGTCCATTTAACGAGAAGGTTGATATTTTTCTGAATGTCAAGGTAGACTTGCTGAGCATTAGAGTTATAAGTGTCAATAGTGGTATCATCGGCAAACATTTCACAATGAGAAGTCAAGGTTAATGGTAAATCATTAATAGAGAATAAGAACAGCAGTGGACCAAGCACGAGCCTTGTGGTACACCAAGGTTATTGGGAATCAAAGTAGAATAACAATCATTTAATAATGCTAATTGTTGCCTGTTGGAAAGGAATGATGAAATGAGTTTTAGAGTATCGGAAGTTAGTCGATAAATAGTTAACTTTCTGGGCAAAGGTTCATGATTGATGACATCGAAGGCTTTAGCAAAATCCACGAAGAGTACTCCGGAAAAGTGTTTGTTGTTTATAATTGAAAGCCATCGATCAACTATCTTGGTAAGAGCTCTTTGACAAGAATGATTCTCTCTAAATCCGGATTGATTAGGGTGTAGTAGATCGATTTTTTTACATGAGAAAGAAGACACTTTTTTATGTGTTGTTCTAATGGTTTTGAAAGAACTGATAGAATAGAGATAGGTCGATAGTTAGAAGGATCAGCTATTTCCTGATTTGTACAATGGTATGACTTTAGCTTGTTTAAAAGCATCAGCAGGAAAGCAGCTTATCAATGCAGAGATTATAAATATATGTGAGAGTTTCTGCTATAACAGATGCTGATAGCTTAAGGATTTTCCCGTCAATTCCATCCATTCCACGAGTTGCTGTCTGTTTTAATTGTCTAAGAGAAGAAAAAACTTCGTGAACATCTTTGGCACTAATATCCAAAGCTGAATGGATGTTCTTCTGGTGGCAGTATTTCAGTAATTCTTGTAGATCGTTACTTTTGATACATCGTTTCGAATGACTTGATTTGCTATACTTGCAAAATGGTCGTTCAGTTCACTTGCAGATATGTCTTTCGTTAAGTTTAATACAGGGTCAGAAATTTTTCTTGGTTAATAATAATAATAATAATAATATAATAATAATATATAATAATAATATAATAATACTAATAATAATAATAATATAATGAATACTTATATAGCGCCTGTTCTCGGCTAGAGACCAAGCTCTAAGCGCTTTACAATCAACAATCGTTTACACAACGGGCTGCCTACCTGGGTAGTGCCGACTGAAGAGCTGCCAGCTGGCGCTTCATTCAGTCGTTTCCCGTGTCATCCAGTCAGTATCGTTCAATATCGATCATTCTTTTTCCTTACTTCCTTCATTCTCTCCATTTCTCAGGCAGGGTGCATGTTATGTGTAACGTGTCATCCATACCACATGGTTAAGCCATGCGTTGCTTCCCAAATAGATTTACTGTCTTTCTTTCTATTATTAGGTCCAAGAAATATTTCCTTTTCTCTGATCGTATTCGTGAGGTCACCTTATTTCTATACTTTTTGAATTCTTCGCGAGAGCCATTTTTAACAGATAATCCCTTTGATATATAGAGTCCTGTATTTCTTTTGTAAGCCATGGTGGTTTTATCCGATGTTTTACTCTTTTAGTTTGCAGAGGGGCATGCTTATTGTGTACGTCAAGGAAGATGTTTTACCACACTTGCAGAGCTTGATTAGGGTCAGTATGCTGATAAATTTGATTTAAAGGGGGATTTAAAAGATCTGAGCGAAATTTTTCACGATCAAATTTAGAAAAGTTCCTGAATGTAATCGTTTTATGATTTAACCTGGGTATTTTGCACCCTTTTTGGTCCACGTAAAACAAATCGGAAAATGGTCACTGCAGCCACAAACAGGAGCAACTTATTTTACTATTGTTTCTGAATCGGCAACATGTATATGATCTGTTAATGTTTCAGAAGAATTGGTTACACGGGTAGCTGTTTTTATTAATTGTGTCAAACCAAATGATTCAAAAGTTTGGGTCCAATGATTATCAGTTTTGAATAAATCAATATTAAAATCACCTAATATTATGACATCTTTGCAATTATCATTAGCATTTTCCAACATTCAAATAAAGCGGTCGATCCAGTCGACATGTTCGGCTGGATTCCTGCATAGAAAAACATAGAGGTATGGGTTTTTTATAGTTCAGTTGTATTTCGATCCAAATAGCTTCTATGTGATGCTGTTCAAGATAATCAATTATTTCAACTTAAATTGACTGATGGACATACACTATTATGCTAGTTTCTCTTTTCTGAATGGGGTCTTTACGAATTATATTATAGCCTGGAAGTGAAAGGTCACTATTCGATATGAAAGGAGATAAATGGGATTCTGAAAAACCAAATATGTGAAAATGTTTGCCCAAATTTGATAATATGGATGATATCTCAGTAATGTTATTTATAACATGATTAATATTTAGATGCCCCACTCTAAGTCCGTCCTCGGTTAGCCAAGGGCTACAACGTTCTGACATTATACAGGCCAACAAGGAAAACACGATCCACTATACAAGTGAAGAAAAATACAAAGATCAGTGAATACTGTAACGCAAACAACAATACAAAATTTAAAAGCAGCAATAAACAAAGCGCTGACAGAAATCCCAGCCAGTAACAAAGGCAAAATATGAATGCAAGAGACAAAACGAAGTATTCTCCAAATAAACACAAGCGCAATTATCAGTCTGTTTCGCTCCAATCAATTCACTGACCACAGTCAAAACCTCGGTAGCAAGTCAACAAGAAATCACGCCGAGCCCGGTGATGTCATTTACACACACACACACACACACACACACACACACACACACACACACACACACACACACACACACACACACACACACGCACACGCACACGCACACATCACGCGCCATACGTGTAAGCACGTATGGGTTGAATACATTTCTAAGCTTACACATTGGCACAGGCATTTCTGTTCTTAGATACAGGCGTAAATATAAATCATGTAGAAACATAAACCCACATACATATTTACTACCCCTTTCCACCCCCTCCAACCCCTTCCATTGCACTCTCTCTCTCTCTCTCTCTCTCTCTCTCTCTCTCTCTCTCTCTCTCTCTCTCTCTCTCTCTCTCTCTCTCTCTCTCGCTCTCTCTCGCTCTCTCTTCTCTCTCTCTCTCTCTCTCTCCTCTCTCTCTCTCTCTCTCTCTCTCTCTCTCTCTCTCTCTCTCTCTCTCTCTCTCTCTTCGTATATACGTCCATGGTAATGTTTTCTTTGATTAAGGTGGAGATAAGTGTTGTTGGGAAAGTAGCTGAGATGCCATCCTGAGCAGTTCGAGGGCATAATGATTATTCGTGTGATTGGAACCCACTGTTGTAAATGGGTTCAATGGGAATGTTAGAGGGATACTGCACGTTTGGGAGAGCAGGGGAAGGATTACCATGGTAACTCCTTTCCTGTCTGAAATACGTGGATGGGGGTGAATTACGGCTAATTTTATTCATATCATTAGGAGAATGGTGTGGGGAAGATAATGATGTGGGGGTGGATTCCTGATGATTTTATTCACATCATCAATGGGAAAGGTGTTGGACGGGTAATGATTTTGGGGAGTTCTGTTAATTATATGGACGTCATCAGGGGGGAAGGTGTGGGAATTAAGGGTAATGATTTGCAGAGCGCAGGTCTGTCTGTCTGGGTCTTGGATTTAGAGATGGGTAATGGAACAGGGAAGAAGGGTGTGGGCAGTCTGTGGGGACTGGATCAGTGTTTGGTGGGAATTCACGATGGAGAGAACGAGAATCGTAGGCACCAGCAGTATTATAAAGTCCAGTATCTGTACTGCGTTGATGCCTCCTCCACTGAGGACCATCAACAAAGAGTTATTGCTGAAGCACGGCTTTCTGGATGAGCCCCCTTGGGCCGGCTGAGGCACGTCACCTGATGGACCTCCACGCCACAGTGACTTGAGGTTGGCAGCCAGTCTGCCAGTTCCTTTGGCGCTGGGGTGGATCAGGTCCTGATAGAGGGCCAGACGAGGGGCCCCTGAAGGACTGGTGAATGTAGAGTCGTGGTCAATGAACGACACTCCCAGCTGGTCACAGACAACCTGTAGATGGCGGTTGGATGGGCGGATCGAGTTATTTAGGTGATGTCGACCTCTGGCAGGAACGATGGAGCTGAAGGACAGTTTGGCGTTGGGGAAGATCTCACAGCATCGGGACACAAGTCGCATCCAGACTTCCTTCTGGACAGGACCACCAGGACAGGAGTTCACCCCGACATGGACAATAACGTGACTGATGTCAGGGAAAGATTTCAGGGACAGCAGCCAGGAAAACAATTCATGTACCTGCATCCCCGGAACACAGATTTTGTACATAAATTCGTTCGGAGGGGCAAGTCTTTTAGGGTTGACGAAACGCAGTACTGAATCGCCTATTATGAGCATTGTTGTTCTCTCTGGAACACGTTGTGTTTTTAAAACATCGACAGGAGATGGATTGGATGATGGGGGGGGGGGGGGGGGGTCGTTATGGTCGGGGGGGTATGAAGCATTTTGGTGGTTCCAGATTCTTTTCCTGGGTCGGTTCTTCTTCAGAATTGTCCAGCAGGGAGAAGGAGTTGGCCGTGGACACGGCATACAGAGGTTGGCTCTGTGCCTTTCCTTCCTGGCTTTGGTAAGCCCCGTCATCGGAGGGGGCAGCATCCTGAAAATCATTTCCCCTCCTTAACAACAAATGGTAAACTGGTATATCGCTCCCTACATGGTTGAGCACTTTTAACGTTCTGAGTGGCTTTTTAACTCAGATTATATAGACAGACAGAAAGAGAAAGAGACACATACTGTCACAGAGACAGGCACGCTTGCACGCGTGCGTGCGCGCGAACACACCACCCACACACACACACACACACACACACACACACACACACACACACACACACACACACACACCACACACACACCACACACACACACACACACAACACACACACCACACACACACACCCACACACACAAACACGCACACACACACGCACGCACGCACGCACGCACGCACGCACGCACGCACGCACGCACGCACCACACACACACACACACACACACTACACACACACACACATACACACTCTCTCTCCCTCTCTCTTTTTCATTCTCTCTCTCTTTCTCTCTCTCTCTCTCTCTCTCTCTCTCTCTCTCTCTCTCTCTCTCTCTCTACCACACACACACACACACACACACACACACACAACACACACACACACACACACACACACACACACACACACACACACACACACACACACACAAAGAAAAAAAATAAAAACAAGCACACACGCAAGCCCGCACTTACATTGGCAGAGAGACTGACAGATAAAGAGAGAGTGTGTCGTGATTGAATGGCATGTACGTGTCGCTTTTTTTTCTCCTTTTCTGTTCAACCTTCAAACATACTTTACGATGATCACTTTGAGAAATGTTGCTCCTGACCTTTTCCTAAACGTAAAAGTGATTTTGTTTTTCCCACCATGTGTCTGCAGGCATTTGAAATGGTAACATCTTCCTCATGCGTTATAGTAACAGAGGCAATGCTGACAGCAAAAGACTGGTTGTATCACCTCCCCACCTGTTACCATGAGATAGAGATAAGATTATCTCACCTCTACTTGTTATCATGACGTGGGTGTGTGTGTCGGTGAAGGACTGATTATATCACATCCACTTGTTACCATGGCATAGGGATGATTATCAGTGGAAGACTGGTTGTGAGGCCTCTACCTATTACCATTAGTGATTGGAATAGTGTTAGCAGAGGACTGGTTATATACCCCTCCTCTCATAATGAGGCAGGGAATCTGTTCAATAGTTGACTTATGACATCCTCACTTGTTATCATGAAAGATGGAACATGACTGGTTACATCAGGGGGCGACTGGTTACATCGCATTCACTTATTACAATAATGTAGATGGCAGTCATCTGACAGTTGTTATCCTCATAGATTGTCTGTAAATAACTGATTCTGCTGCTCCAGTCTGAGGGATGATTGTCACTGGATCACTGTATATATTACCTTTAACTGTTGTCACAGCAGAAGGATGATTTCAGGAGATGGCTGATTACATTGTCTCCATCAATCATAATGGCAGGGGTATTACTGGTGGTGGTTGACTAGGTATATCATCTCCACCAATCATCGTGACGGCGAATGATTGTCAGTGGATGGCTGGTTGCCGCATCTCCATCCAGTATTATGACCGAAGAATGATTGTTTTATTGGTGACAGACCACATCATCTCCATCAGGTATAATGTCAAAAGGATGATTGTTAGTTGATTGCCGATTACTTCATCCTCACCAAGTATTGTAACAGAAGGCCAGTGGCTGCTGTGACCCCTTGTGATTGCAATCCTAAGACCGAGTACTGGATTGATAATGGTCATGATAATGATAATGGCTGTGATCATGACGACAACGACACCGATTTTAATCACGATGACAACACGAACAATGACGTCAATGACGATAACGACAGTGATTATGACGGTAATGATGATGAAAAAGCTTTCGGTGCTGTCGCTGTTGTAGCCGTTGTTGTTGCTGTTGCTGCTGCTACTACTGCTGCTGTCGCTGCTGCTGGTGGTGATAATGATGATGATGATGATGATGATGATGATGATGATGATGATGATGATGATGATGATGATGATGATGATGATGATGATGATGACGACGACGACGACGACGATGATGATGATGTGATGATGATGATGATGTGATGATGATGATGATGATGATGATGATGATGATGATGATGATGATGATGATGATGATGATGATGGTGATGGTGACAATGATGATGATGATGATGATGATGATGATGTGATGATGATGATGATGATGATGATGATGATGATGATGATGATGATGTGATGATGATGATATGGCATAATGACGATATCTCATTTCCTCCCGGTTGGGTTCGGAAAAGAAATTGAGACAAAATGCATGTACCTGAAAAGGGAAGTTGTATATGATTCACACCCCGAAATGCCTCATTAAACAGCCATTGTATGTGGAGGACATAGCAATAAATTCACAGTTGTGCCTTTGAAAAGAAGGTTGACCACGTTTCATCCGACGATATGTGTGAGTGAGAGAATTATTGTATATGCCTTTAAGATTAGAAACCAAATCAAGACACATTCTGATGATCAAGCGTACGTTTTGATGATGCCGGTTAGTGTACAAGGTAAGACATATGCCACTGTCCTTTGTGACATTACTAACTGGATGGATCCCATGTTCCAAGCGCATTGCAAGGATGATGACAGGGTGATGTCATGGAACGAAGGCCCACGCCTGTACATGTCGTATATGAGATGATACATGCAGTGCCACGAGCGAGTGGGCGTGTCCTTCGTGTCCATACCACTGTTTGAGGTGATTTTTGGTGTACATTTTTTGCGTGCCTTCATGTGTGTGTGTGTGTGGAGAGTGAGAGAGTGCGTGCGTGTGTGTGTGTGTGTGTGTGTGTGTGTGTGTGTGTGTGTGTGTGTGTGTGTGTGTGTGTGTGTGTGTGTGTGTGTGTGTGTGTGTGTGTGTGTGTGGTGTGTGTGTGAGAGTGTGTGTGTGTGTGTGTGTGTGTGTGTGTGTGTGTGTGTGTGTGTTGTGTGTGTGTGTGTGTGTGTGTGTGCGCGCGCGCGTCACAGCCCAAAGGGATAACACGTTCCTCAAAGTAGATACAGGTTACAGTGGTCCCGAATGCCATTGATTTGCGGGGAAAATGAATGTTGGTTAAACACTCAAGAAAAAACAAGATGCAAAGCATATAAGCGTACTCCCAGTTTATACTGAATACGCGTGAGATATTCCATAAGAAGGAAAAAGCCGTTTTGGTCGGGTGTAATCGTTAGTAATGGCTATTCTGGTAAACATCGGCCATCATCTGTGACCTATAATGTACATACTTACAAATTTTCAGAAAGATCGGCCAAGAAAGTTCTGAGATTTTCCATCAAGAAGAAAACCATTATGGGCCGTTAGTAACGGCTATAACGGTAAACGTAAACATCGGGCATCATCCGTAACCCATAATGAACAAACCTACAAATTTCCAGAAATATCGGCCACATACTTTCTGACATTTTCCATGAAGAAGAAAAACCGTTAGGGGCCGTTATAGCTGTTAGTAATGGATATGACGGTAAACTAAACCATCGGGCATGATCCGTAACCCATAGTGAACATGCCTGCTAACTTTCACAAAGATCGCCCACGTACTTTCTGAGATATTCCAAAAAGAAGAAAAACCGTTGCAGACCGTTACAGCTGTTGGTAATGGCTATAACAGTAAACTAAAACATCGGGCATTATTCGTGACCCATAATGAACATACCGACAATTGTTTTAGGGAGATCGGCCAAGCACTTTCTGAGATATTCCATAAAGAAGAAAAGCAGTTACATGCCGTTACAGTCGTTAGTAACGGGGTAAACTAAAACATTGGGCATCATCCGTGACCCATAATGAACATACCTGCTAATTTTCACAAAGATCGGCCACGTATTTTCTAAGATATTCCATAAGGAAGAAAAACCGTTACAAACCGTTACAGCCGTTAGTAACGGCCATAACGGTAAACTAAAACATTGGACATCATCCGTGACCCATAATGAACATACCGGCTAATTTTCACAAAGATCTGCCACGTACGTTCTGAGATATTCCATAAAGAAGAAAAAAACGTTACTGACCGTCACAGCCATTAGTAAGGGCCATAACGGTAAACTAAAATATCGGTCATCGTCCGTGACACATAATGAACATGCCTACAAATTTTCACAAAGATCGGCCCATTTGTTTTGTCTGGAGTGAGTGGAACACATTTTGACCACGGACGGACGGACGGACACACACACACACACACACACACACACACACACACACACACACACACACACACACACACACACACACACACACACACACACCACACACACACACACACACCACACACATAGAGAGAGCATTTCTTCGTTCCCATTCTAAAGTACTCCCTGTTCTATAAGAACTGGGAGTACAAAAAAACAGGGGGGAAAATGTGCTGATGTATCAAGAGTAAGCATGTCAACAAACCCTTTATAAAGTCTGTTCCAAGGTGTTCCTTCTAATGCTGTTCTTTTCATCAGAAACTTTGGGGTAATGCCTGACTCAATAAAACTCCCCTTAGGCACAGGGCACCGTAGGAGGTGATCATATTGTGTCAGTAGAGCGTAGAGTGTTTCCTGGTTCGCGGTACACTGTTTGAGGTGGATACACTGTGTGAATTGATATAATAGAGTCAGTAGGGAGTCGACTGTCCCCTGGTACCGGTGCACTGTGTGAGTTACTGTATACAGTGATAGCTAGGGAGTACACTGTTCTCTGGCACACGGAGCATTGCGTGAAGTCAGGTATGCTGTGTCACCACGGAATAGATTGTTCCCTGTTATATGGTACACTGTGTGAAGTGAGGTGTACTGTCACTAGGGAGTAGACTGTTCCCTGGTACTCATAGCAAGTGTGAGATATTGTATACAGTGTCATTGCGAAGTAGACTGTTCCATGGTACATAGCGCCGTGTGCCGGTGATGCATACAGTGTCATCAGACAGTATACTCTCCCCAAGAACATGGTGCACTGTGCGATATGATACATACGGTATTATTTTCACTGGCACATGTGTTGTGGAGAGAGAGAGAGAGAGAGAGAGAGAGAGAGAGAGAGAGAGAGAGGAGAGAGAGAGAGAGAGAGAGAGAGAGAGAGAGAGAGGAGAGAGTCAGATGAGCGCATTCCCAACAGGCCACGGCATCTTGTGAAGGGGTACGTGAACATCCTATAAACAATTTATCAAAAACATGATGGGCACAAATTCACACAGAAAATAAATCTGAACAAGTACCAATAACAACACATACACACTGAATAGGCACAGCAACAAAAGAGTTATATTCCTAAGACATTGTTCATTCTCTAGACTTAAATCTCTTAGACAGAAATAGTGGAAATGTTTCACGTCGTGAGACTTTTTTGAGGACATTAATAAGCTAAGTTAGAACAAAGAGGGATGTCGATAATACTTAGGTCTTATATAGCTTTCGCGAGAAAACAAAATCTACCTATTTTCCCTCTGCTTCTTACACACTGGACAAGTAAAAACACTTCTGGTGACAATTCTCTATCTAAAACTATATACCATTAAGTCTGAGATTCCAAGCCGGAATCTTGAGGTTATATGTTTCAAATGTGGGTTCAAATCCAATAACAGACAGGGCTTCAAAGCAGGTATATTAAAAAAAAAAAAAAAAGGTCATAGCTACTGCTGGTATGATTATGTTCAGTCCAATTTTGCCAACTACAATCTAGAGACCGTTGGCGAAATGTACGAATAAAATCATTAACGATTCCAAACCCCTGATTGTACCAGACAAACCCAAAACCAGATGCAAACAAACAGGTTCGCGCTTGAGTCACCCACATTGCTTTACCTTTGAGATCTAAATCACATAACATATTATATGCTTTACGTGGGATTCTTTGGTGTTCTCATCTCTACTCTGAGGAATTTCTTTAAGATGACATCATCAACTAATACAAGAATACATAATCCAAATGCCTCTACAGACAGCATAGCGCCAAATTTCCATTCCTGATTACTTCAGTTGCTTGCTCATTAATAAATAAAGAAAATAACACTGGAACTCATGCATATCCCAGTCTTAGTCCAGCTGTACATTTGATGCAGTCTGTGTCAATTTCGCACCACATCGAATCTTCCTCATGAATTTCTACTTAAACTCCAGACTGACATTGATAGCAGTCTTTAATTAAACATGACCCAATACAATTTGCGATTGTAAAAAAAAAAAATTTTGAAAAAGAACTAGCGGGGTAAACGCCTAAAAATTTTTAATACCTTTTTAAACCAAATAAAGCGGGCCCTTTGGGGATATATTTTCCCCCTCAAATTTTTTGCAATTGCTTTTTAATAATCATGTTAAAAAATAAGGGCTGTCAAAAATTGAAAAGGGGGAAATTTCCTTTTAAAGGGGTTGTTGGGGGTTTTTTAAAAGCCTTTTTTTTTTTCAAAGATGGGGGGTTTAAAATAAACAAAAGGGGTTTCCAAAACGTCCGGGGGAAATGTGTAAAAAAATAAAATAACTTATAAAAAATTTTTTAAAAAAAAAAGGGGGAAACTGCCTTCAATGAGTATTTGGGAAACGTTTCGTGAAAAAAATCCCAACAAGTCTAGCTTCTTTCGGTTTTTTTTTTTTCTTACCGTTACAACATTTGATCTTTAAAAAAGGGGGCGGTTTAAAACTGGGATCAACTCCCCTTTTAAAAACCCTCAAATGGAACATCCTTTGCATCCTTTTGAAAATAAAGATTGAAAATTTTTAAAACCATGGTGTCACCACATACCGCGTTTCTTAAACCTTTTTAAAGGGAAATAAGTTTTACCGGCAGAACCCCAAAATTTCCTTTTGAAGTTGTTTTGACTAACATTTTAATTATCTAAAACATTTGGAAACCCCACTCTGCTTTTTTTTTCATAACCTTTTATACTCACCTTTGGTTTTAAAAATTTTTTTGATATCCCCAGGATCTATTAAACCCCGGGCTATTTTCCCCAAAAAAGATTTCAAACTTTTTTTTCTTAGTGGGCATACATTCCAAATCAAACCCAAACACCTGTGCATTGATCTCGGGGGAAAAATTCCCTTTTCATGCAATCTCCCATGTTTTTTAAATAAAAATCTTTAAAAACACATAAAACGCTTCATAAAACATTAGTGTCAATTAAATCATCGCAATACTTACTTTTTGCGCGCATTTCGTCATTACGGGGGTATCTTTATACAAATTTTTCAAAAATTCTTCATTCCATACTTGCCCTTTTCTTCTTTTAAAAAATAAACTTTATTTTTATCATATTAACTTAATTTTTACAGGGAAAAAGGGAAAACGAACGCAAAAGACCCATTTCTAAAACCCCAAAAAAACAAAATTTCACAAAAGTCAAAAAAAGGGACAAGAAGGTCATTTAAAAAGAAAAAAAAAAAAAAAAAGAAAAAAAAAAAAATAATCATTCAAAACTTTTTCCCAGCCCCCAGACTTTAAAATTTAATAGCAACCTTTTTGGGTTGCCCTTACATGAAACATTCATATACAAAATCCCATAGCGGTGACATACCTAAAAACAACTTACCCAAAAAATTCAAATGACAATTTTCAAAAAATCGATTCACACTAACAGCCGACTTTGAAATTGCACATCAGGGCAAAACCCCAGGGAAGTTTTTGAAAAAATTTGATGCCCCTGCTTTTTAAAATTTCACCTTTCAAAACAAATTTTAAGTATCTCTACTTGATAAGCGATCAACTAAGCAGTCTTAAAATTGAACTAATCCCTTTTTAAAATTTTTAAAAAAACGGTGATAAATCTGGTGGAGTGGACCCTAAAAAATACAAAACGACATCTTTATCAATTCCAAAAAACCCGTTTATCAATCAAAAAACTCAACATTTGACATAATCAACTTTAACATTTTCAAAAAGGTGGGTCAACCCTTTTCTTATGAGACAGATTTTTCCCAAACCGGGATCGCCCTCCTTTTTGTTTCGTAAAATTTAAACCTGGCTTGTAAAAAATTTTTTAAAAAACCGGGGAATAATTTGGTTGGCTTTCCCCCCCAGAAAAATTTTTCAACAAGCAACAAAAGGGAAATTAAAATGGGAAAAAAATGATTCAGGATCAACAGGGGGTTTTTAAAAAATTTCACAATATACACAAAACAAAAGGGGGTTTTTCATTGTGGACTCTTTTTTGGCACTGCTCGCACATGCTGTCTGTTCCCTTGCTCCGACACTTTGTTAGGGCAGGGGAAAACGGGTCACTGGGACACTGACAGCATGAGGGGCCGGGCATCCCCGGGTTAGGGTCAGTTTGGGATCCCAGACTTTTCAAAAAGATAAGCCCAACAAAAACAAACCCCCTTTGGCCGGCCACCCCCCCTACTACCCCTTTTTTTGCCTTTGCCATAAAGGGAAGTACTTTTTTCGGCAGGGTGGTTTTGTGGTGGTGTTGTGGTTGGTGTTTGTGTTGTGTGTGGTGTGTGTTTTGTGTTGGGGTGTGGGTGGGTTTTGTGTGTGTTTTGTGGGGTGGTGGTGTGTGATAAAAAGGTGAAAGCCCGGGTTTTCGCTTTTTTCCCTCTTATTTTAAAGTTTTTTTTTTTTCTTTTTTAAAGTTTTTCCCATTTTCCCTCACATGCTAAAAAAAATTAGTCGATCCCTGCAGTTTTCTTTCTCTTTTAAAAAATTTGAAATTTTGTCCTCATAAAAACAGCACCCTTGCAGAAACGGGAAAGTTTTTGTTTTCCTTTAAAAAACCATGCACTCTGTCAATTCAAAAATTTCTACCAAGGCCCAGTATATATCATGATGAGATCATTCCCTTTCCCTTCCAACTTTTCTTTGGGAAATTCCCCCTTTTTCCCTCGGAAGTCCATAAAAAATTTAAATTTAAAAACCCTTTTGGGAAACAGTCAGCCGCAGAAACCCCCCCCCCCGCCCCCCCCCCCCCCCCCCCCCCCACCCCCACCCCCCCACCCCCCCCCCGCCCACGGAAAACAGAGACCCGAGAGAGGAAGGGGAGGGGGGAAGGGGACGGGAAAAACAATACCCAACACGGGAATACACCCTCCTTTATGGAAAAAATTTTCCATCATGTCCGTCATTGCAAAAACTCCCTACACAATTCACCATGGTTGTGTTTGGTGTTGTGTGTGTGTGTGTGTGGTGTGGGTGTTTTGTGTGTGTGTGGGGTGTTTTTGTTTTGTGTGTTTTGGGGTTGGGTGTGTGGTTTTAAAAATTTAAAGAAAAGAAGAGAGAAAGGTTTTCTGAATGTGGGGGTGTTTTTTGTGTTTTGCGTGCGTGCGTGCGTCCCGGCGTGGGGCGGGCTTGCGGCATCTGTTGTGTGTGGTTTTTTGTTTGGTGGTGTTGTGGGGGTGTGGTGTGTGTGTGTGTGTTGTGTGTGTGTGAGTGATGGAGTAACTTTTGCAAGAGGGCCCTAGTGTAAAATTGATATAACCATTTCCACATGAAAGCGTGTAAATTTTGTATCCATTTTAAAATGGAGGGAAAGAAAGACCAGCATTTAAAAGTACTAAACAAAAAAAGTGGTGAAGAAGATAACTGATTTTCCACCGACGGGAATTGGAAATCAAAAACCCCGTGACCATTTCCTCAATTGGGGGGGTTGAAAGCTTTTGACACTCGGGGACAAGTTAAAAATATCATGACACTTAGGGCTGCCCGGACCCCAACTTTAAAAGGGCCATATGAATTCTCTAAGGCCCAAGGGGGCCCGGGCCCCCAATTTTAAAGGGCAATATGAATTATCTAAGGAACCAACGGGGCCCTAGCCCAATTTTAAATTGAAAATATCAACTTTCAATGACCAACTGGGCCAATGAGGAGATGAGTTAGGATTTTCTGGACCCATTTCTGTAGTGCCAGAGAAGACGAGTTTACAAAAAAACGGGACAAAAGTGAAAGAAACCAGAGTGTATATGCAAAATCGGGGAGGAAAAGACAATACTACTTTAAATTGACTGTGAACAAAAGATTCATTGTGGGCAAAACAGCGGGGAACACCAATCATTTTCAAACCATAAACAGCAAAGTTTCGTAAACCGACGTGGCTGGCACAAAAGCCCCATAAAAAAGGGGCTAAAGTGTCCCCAAACACATTCCTCACCATCCCGGAAACAAAACTCCCACCCCCAAAAAACCCAAAACCCGAGCACCAAACACCACCCAAGCAAAAACCAAAAGAACACTCAAGCCTGCTGAGGGGGGAAGAGAGGGGAGAAAGCAGAGCGACTGTGAGAGGCGGAAAACAAGTGGGGGGTTGCCCCACCCTCGAGTAAATTTTGCCCTCATTTTCATTTTTGTTTTTTTCCCGTTTAATTTTCCCCATTCTCACTGAAAAAACCCTTGAAACCAATAGCCTCGCTGCCCAAAGTCACTGCCAGTTCTCTCTGTTTCCCCCCTTTTTTTTGTAATTTAATGTCCCCCCCCCCCCCCCCCCCCCCCCCAAAAACGAAAAAACCCGACAGTGTTGAAAGCCCCCCACCTTCTGGCTCCCCCCCTTTCTCGGGTTATTGTCCAGCCCAAAAATTCGTTTTTTGGGTTTTTCTATTTTTGTTACCATTGGGCTTCCCCCCCCCCCCCCCCCCGCCCCACGCCCCCACCCTACCACCACCGCCCAAACCGCCCCCCCCCCCCCCTCCCCCCACACACTGAATAAATGCCTCTTTTTTTATCTAAACCAGCATTTCCCAAAACCCCTTTTTTTTCCCTTTCCAAATCCCCCCCCCTCAGCCCCCCTACACCCCAAAAGGGGCGACACGGTTTCCCCCTTCACCCCCCTCTTGAATTTTAAATTTTGCTTCCGTTTTGTTCCTTCCCTTGACAAGTAAAAGCACAAACCATGAAAAAGGGGAATAAAGTGTTTTGACGATTTTTACAAAATTGACATCTTTTCCCCTTTTAGGGGCCCCCTTTTTCCTTAACACACACCACCACACACACACACAACACAAAACCCCACAACCACCACCACCACCACCACCCCCTGCCCCGCCACCCCCACCACCCCCCAACAACAAAAAGCACACAAAGGGGCGTCATTAAAAAAAACACAAAAATTTACTTTAAATTTGTTCAAACCCCTTTAACATAACAGTCGCCCTGTACTTGACCTTGGAAAGGCAAAAGTTAGCCGGTTCCAGCTTGTATTTTTTTTGGAAACCGTTTGTCATGATTTCCAGGCATTCAAAAGTAATCAGTAACCCAACTTCCATTTTAAACCCTTGTCCTTTATGACGCACAGTCCAAACTCTAAAGTCTAATATGACACCCTTTATAAATTTCTTCATCCTTTAATGGTTCTGTGTGTGTGTGTTGTGGGGTGGTAGTTTGATGTGTGTGTGTGTGTGTTTTGTGTGTGTGTGTGTTTTGGGGGTGTGTGGCGTGTGGTGTGTGTGTGTGTGTGGGGGGGGGGGTTTTGTGTGTGTGTGTGTGTTGTGATTACACAAAAACCCTCTCTCTCTCTCTCTCTCCCTCTCTCTCTCTCATCTTTTCTCCCCCTCTCACTCTCTCTTTTCTCTCCTTCCTCTCCTCCCCCCCTCTCTCTCTCTCTCCTTTACTCGGGGGTTTGTGGCAAGATGGCAAATTGACAGAAAGCTCCCGGGAATGAGTCTCCCAAGTTTAAAGTAAATTTTGGCGGATTTTTTCCTTGAAAGCAAAAGTAAATTTTTCTTTGCGTTGTGAACTATATTGTGTTCTGTCCCGGAACCTGGTTTAAAGATCGAACTGAATGCTTTGGGGGGCCCCCCCCCTATTCCCTTTTTAAACCCCCAAAAATCGGGGTGTTTTCATTCAAACAGGGACAACCAGGGGGGCGATGGTGAAGGGGAGGGACACGGGACCGAAAATTCTTATACCCTGTTGCTCTTTGTTTTGGAGCAAACTTTATTTTCATTTGGTGTCAAACACAGGTGGGGGTCCCAATTTTTTTTCCCTTTCCCTCCTGCCACCAGATTACAGAATAATCAAAGGGACAATGCCCTGTGGGGGGGAAAGGCCCTATTGGATTGAACATTTACAGTGGGCACACGTTCCCGTTTTCATGCACGTGCCGATCGTTTTTTTCCAGTGTGCTGTCAAAGCTGGGGGTTCCGGGTGGCGAATCTTGCTGAGTAAAGACCGAGGTCCCAAACCCCGGGGCCCGTGACGGGGGGCACACGGAACGCACGGGAAAAAAGCGAGAAAACTGGGTCTACTTGTGACATTTAAAGGGGAAAAGGGAGCTTTCCCTTCCCGGGGGAGTGTCAGAAATTTTAGAGGGGCCCTCCAACCCCAATCTCACCGCTTCAATTTACAGTTTTTTTGAACAAAACCCGACAATTAAGCCAAAAGAGGGGGGAGCAAGCAGAACCAAAAAAGGCCCTTAAAGATAAAATGAGTGACATAAAAAACGACTTTAAAAAAAGTAAACAAAAAAAGTTAAACAATTAATTAAAGTTGTGATAAACAAAAAAGGAGAACCTAAAAACTGCTTGGGAAAATTTGGTGATATTTCTTCTGGGTCGAGTGTTTGTATTCAAGTTATGGGCGGAAAAAAAGAATGTGCTCGAACGTGTGCTGTTGGGATGGACGAAAGAAAAGAATAGAATCTGATGAGGTTTTACAGATTGGGGGAATTCCCCACGTCGAGATAAAAACCCCCGTATGTTTGGGATGTCCCGCTTGTGCATGGCGAAAAGAGGACATGAAGCATGTGCCAAGGCAGTGTGTTAGGCATTCAAAGGGGTAATGGGACCAGGGGTGGGTAGAAAAGGACAAAAGGTTTGGGGACAAAGAGGGGAAGAGAGAAGACCGGGGAACCAAAAACGGGGAACATCAAGTTTAAACGGTGGAAAGATAAAAGAAATTTTATCAGAGACAGAGAGTTGGGGGGGAAAATTAGAGGGGGAAGGGGGTAAGGAAAGCAAAAGATTTTGACCCACAGACAAATGGACAAATAGCCAAACCGCAAAAAAGGCAAAGGGAGCTTTTTTTTTTTAAAAGGGGGAAACTACAGTTTTTGGGCCCCGTAGGAATGGGGGACAAAAGTTAAAGCGGAGGGGACTGCAAGGGAAAATGACAGCACCAAAACCCCACCCAACGGGGCTCAATTTACAGTCACCCCTCCCCCTTTTCCCCCCCCAGGAAATTTTCCCCCCCAATTTCCAGTGGGCCCCGTCACTAGGGGTTTTTCCCCGCCCTTTGCCACCCACAGGGAAAGACCCCCAAAATTCCCCCCCCCTACCCAGACCCCCGATGAGAATTCCCCTTTTTTAGCCCCCTCAACACCCCGCGGACGGAGTGAGTGCCAGTAAAACTGCAAACCCCAACTTGACAGAAATGGGGGCGGGGGGACGGGCAAGCGTTGGGGCCCCGGCAAACGGTCGTTCAAAATCGGCAATAAGATAAACAACCCAACGGGGGTTCCCAAATTACCCCACGGGCGGCCCAAATTTTTGAATAAATCACCCCGCCCCCAAAAACTTTTGGTCGCGGGGCCCCGCGCCCCGCACAAACACATTTTGATAGGACAGGCCCGGGCATCAAACCCTCTGAACCAAATTTTTGAAATTTTAAAGTTGAAAATCTGAAAAAAAAACTTTCTGACATTTCTTTTTTAAATTTTTTTTTTCAGATTTCGAACCCTTAATGTTTAACAGAAACTTTTATTATGCCCTTTTGACTTTAGGGGGGCGTCCTTTTAAAGAGTAATAAAATTTAGCTCCCCTGCCCCAAAAAAAAATCACCCCAGTGAAAATTTTGGGTTTTTTTATTACTTACCCAAAAAAATTTCTTCTTTTTGAAAGAAATTTAAATTTAGGGTTTTGGGGAATGTGGGGTTTTTTCCGATAAAAAATGCTTTTTTGGGGTTTAAAAGATGTTATTCTTATTGCGTGTTAAAGGTCCCCGAAGGGGACCACTTTTCAACAACAAGGAAAAGAAAAATGGGATTCTGATTTTTGAAGAAAAATTTTTGCAAAATATCATTTAAAAATGTTTTCTTCGTAAAGTGGGGGAGACTTCAACGCTAGGACCAAAGGGAAGGGAAAAACCCACAGAGGACAGATGTTTTAATTATGTACAGTGTCAGATGATGATGAGAAGATTTTTTCATAAAACGTTATTCCAAGGGTGTAATTTTTGAACAAAATTTTGGGCAGTCGTTGTTGGATTTTTTGTTTTTTTTTAATCTTTCGGGTTTTAAATGGGGTTCCCTTTAGCACTGATGCAGAAGGAAAAATTTTCTTTGTATCTCCACATGGTTTTTTAGTTTTAAATTTATTATTTTTGGTGTCCAGGAAAAGCTTTCTATTGCAATTTTAAAATGAATGATAATTTTTTCCATGGGATTTACCCCGGGGAGCTTAAAATGGAAAAAATGTCCGTCAAAAAAACATGCCAGCTATAACCTCACCCTGAAGACGAGGGATATGGCAATTTAAAAAGTACAAAGTTTAAAGACGAGTTAAATTCGACGAATTTTTAAAAAGAGTATTGCCACAGCCACGGAAAATTTTTTTTTAATTAAATGAAAAGAGTGTGTTTAACAATTTTTGAATGCTTTTTAAAAATAGCTGCTGCGTGTATGATTTTGGGAAGGTAAGTAGGAAAAAAAAGAAAAAACGAAAAAAATGGTTTGATGATGAATGTGAAAGAAAAAAAAAATTTGTCAGAAGACTGTTAAAAACAAAAATTTTAAGAGCTAGAAAAGTCAAAAGGAAAAAAGAGAAAAGAACATTTTTAGGAAGAGAGGAAAAAAATACATTGAACTGAGAAAAGGAAAAAAGGGGATTATGACGAAACAAAAATGAAAAATTTTTTTAAAAGGGCGATAAATGAATTTCCCAAAGGTTTTTTTGGGCCCACAACAGGCAATTTAAAAAAAGGGTGTTATTAT
Source organism: Conus ventricosus (assembly GCA_018398815.1). Taxonomy (NCBI): domain Eukaryota; kingdom Metazoa; phylum Mollusca; class Gastropoda; order Neogastropoda; family Conidae; genus Conus; species Conus ventricosus. The sequence continues at coordinate 23,973,655 of CM031624.1, forward strand.
AATGAAATAAAATTTACCAAAAGTGGCACGACCATTTTTGTAGTGTATTCCCAAATTATTTAAATGAACCCCACATTGCTTTTACCGAAGACGTTTTAAATCAAGGGAAACGTTGGTGAACCTTTTTTAATTTATCCTATCACATTAGAAAAGTGAAAACCAAAATATTGGGCATCTAAAAAAAGAAAAAGTGCTGGATCAGAAAAATAATTAGTGAGAAAGTTAAACATTGCAAAGATTCCCTCCTAAACTTTTTTTTTCGGGTTTTTAAAAAAAATTTTTTGACAATGGGACATTTCCCAAGGAAGGTTTGAAAACAAAAATTGTACCGAACTATAAAAAGGGGAAAGCAAATGTCCAGATAAAATTTCAGAGGGGTAGCTCTTCAAATGTAGTTTTGAAAGTGTACACTTAAATTTTGAACCCAAAAAATTAAAATAAATTTGGGGACAAAAGAAGGGAAAGATAGGTTTAAGAAAAAGGGAGGTTTTTGACAGGAACAGCACTATTACCATATTTTTCCCCTTTGATGCATTAGTAAAAAAATTTTTTCCCATGAAGAAAAACTAAACTAAAAGTGCTTTTTGGACTTTAAAAAAGGGGTTTGACTCTATAAAAAAGAAAAATGTTATGGCAACCTTAGAAAAACTGGGGCCCCAAAGGTAAATTTTAAAACCCGGCGCTTGTGGGAAAATAAAGAATCGGTCATTTCTTGTGTGCGTGAAAAAAAGCTTATTTGGATTTATTTTATTTCCCCGTGGCGTAAAACAAAAAGGGTGCCTTTTGAGTCCACAGCTTTTTTGCATTTTTTATAAAAAGAATTTGCCCGAAATGTCCAGAAAAGGTAACAAGGTTACAAAGATCCCTGGAGCTTTTTAATTATTTATTTGCATTTGCAAAGATGTAATTTTTTTTTCAAGCATCTGTTGGGTCCCACAAGTCAGCTTGGTTTTTTTAAATGTGAGGCAAAATAGATTACAAAAACTGTTAATTTAGATAAAACAAAAATAATAATTTTTTGCAAAGGGGGGTTACTTTTCCCCCAAGAGAAAAAAGGGATTTTCTCTAATGCTGATTTTAAAAGGGAACCAATGCATTTCAAATACCTCGGGAAAGATCTTTACAACGATTTAAGTTTTCATTCCGGATGGTCTGAAACGTTTTTTGAAAGGGGAAAAAAGGGGTAATAAAAATTTTAAGAGCAATGAAAAAAAAAAATCAATTGAACCCCCTTTATTTTTGGAAAATTTTTTGATAAAAAAATAAACCAAAGTTTCCCTATGCAGCAAAATATGGGGGCTTTTAAAAAAATTTGCAAATGGAAAAAGTACCTACTTTTTTGGGGATTTAAAAGGTTTCTAATATTCCATTGCATTCCAAAAAATACAATGGCAAAATGGCGATTCGGGAAAAATACCCTCTTTTTTCATTTGATTTTTTTGGGGAAAAGCGGGTTAAAAAATTGGTTAAAAAAATTCCCCAAATACCTACAAGCAATTATGAAGCAAGCAAACAAATGTTTTCTGGGCAATTTGATTTAGGGAAAACAGAAAGGGGTTTCCAAATAAAAAAACTTATTTTACCCGGGAAACCCGGGTTTGGTTTTGGTATGGCTTTTCCCGGGGGTTTTCCCATAAAAAAACATTTTTGTTTTGGGAAATTTTAAAAACCCCCCTCATCGCATGTTTAAAACAAAAATTTGGGATTCCCCAAAATGGAAGAAATATGAAGTATTCCGGTTTTTCCCTTTGTTTTTAAAAATATTTTACAACCTGAAACAAATTTTTGACGGAAATTACCAATAAATGGCACAGGGGTATGCTTTCTAAAATTTTGAAAATAGGGCCCTTTGGGCTAAAGCAAACAAAAGAAAGGGTTTATCCGAAGGCATTGTGGACGATTTGTGTTAAATGTAAAAAGATGGTAAGAGAGAATGAAATCATTTACTATTCTCTTTTGCGGCTTATAACGAAACAGACAAAGTCCAACTTTTAATATTATTGCGACAAAAATCAAAAACCCATAAATTTGTTTTACCCCCTTAAAAATAATAGGTTTAAAAAATCTACTTCCAATATGTGGCAGGGAACATCAAAAAGTTAGGAAAAGAAAAAGTTTTTTTGAAACTAAAGTTTGAGTTTTTTTCATGTATTTCCCCCAAGTTTGATTTACCTTGGGAAGAAATGGTTTTTTTATCCCTTACTAGTAATTTAAACCGTTTCAATTTATTTTCTTTGCCTTATAAACTTTTTTTTCGGCGCGCAAATATTGAAGTAAAACCCCCTTGACATAAAGGCCATGTAGGCCCATTTTTCCCAAAAAAAACGTATCTGAAGCGTCTGAAGGGGTCTCTCTCTTACTCAGGAAACCCTATGTCGGATCTCCCCCACCGAATCTAAAAAAACAAAGAATACTTTAAAAAACCCTTTTAAGGAACATTTGCATAAACATTTTTTTTGTCTCAGTAGTTTTAAATTTTTCGATTACAAAAGTTTTGCGCCATTCGCTAAGCTTCGTGAACCAAACTTTTTTAAAAAATCGTCTCAACATAAAACCAAATTTCCCTTAAAATCGCTCATCCCCCCCCCACCTGTCT
>CM031624.1:23981250-23986250 GCA_018398815.1 Conus ventricosus
TAATTCTGGAGGTGTTTTATTACTTATCAGAAAACAGTTTGCTGTCTTTGTGAAAGAAATTGAATTTAGTTGTGAGAATGTGGTTGTTGTCCGGATAAATAAATGCGTTTTTGGTGTTAATAAAGATGTTATTCTTATTGCGTGTTATGTGGTCCAGAAGGAGGACCACTTTACAACAACAAGGAACTGAAAGATGGGATTCTGATTCTTGAAGAAATGTATTGCAAACTATCAATTATGAAAATGTTTACTTCGTAATGTGTGGAGACTTCAACGCTAGGACAGGTAGTGAACAACCTACAGAGGAGCAGATGTTCAATTATGTACAGTGTGCAGATGATGATGAGGAAGATTGTTACATAAAGCGTTATTCCAAGGATGTAATTGTGAACAATTTTGGACAGTCGTTGTTGGATTTCTGTTTTCTGTTTAATCTTTCGATTGTAAATGGTTCATGTAGCACTGATGCAGAAGGAAATTTACTTTTGTATCTCCACATGGTTGTAGTGTTATTGATTATTTTTTGGTGTCGAGAGAAATAGCTTCTGATTGCAATTAAAAGTGAATGATAATCTTTTTTCATGGCATTTACCAGTGCAGCTTACATGGAAACAATGTCCAGTCAGAAAAAGCATGCCAGCTATATCCATCACCACTGAAGAGCGAGTGATATGGTCAGATGAAAAAGTACAGATGTTTAAAGACGAGTTAAATTCTGACGAATTTAAAGAGAGTATTGCCACAGCCACGGATATTTTAGTTAATGATGTGAATGAGTGTGTTGAACATTTTTCGAATGCTTTATATGGAGCTGCTGCGTGTATGATTAGGATGGTAAGTAGGAAGAAAAGAACAACGAACGAATGGTTTGATGATGAATGTGAAAAGAAAGAAAAAATTTGTCAGAAGACTGTTACAACAATTTCAGAGAGCTAGAACAGTCAAAGGAAAAATTGAGAAAAGAACATTTATACGGAAGAGAGGAAACAATACATTGAACTGAGAAAAGGAAAGAGAGGGCATTTGACGAAACAAAAATGCAAAAGTTAAAAGAGTCGATAAATGATCCAAGGTTGTTTTGGACGACAATCAGGTCAATTAATAGAAAGGCTGTTATCTATAATGAAATAACTTCACAACAGTGGCACGACCATTTTTGTAGTGTATTCAACTTATTGAGAATGAACACGACATTGCATATACGAAGACGTTGAAGTCGAGAAAACGTTGGGTGAACCTTTATTTTAATGATCCTATCACATTAGAAGAAGTGAAATCAAGTATTGGGCATCTAAAAAATGGAAAAAGTGCTGGATCAGATAAAATAATTAGTGAGATGTTAAGACATGCAAATGATTCCGTCCTAAACTTTTTGGTTTCGTTATTAAACACATTATTTGACAATGGGACATTTCCCAAGGGATGGTCGAAATCAATTATTGTACCGATCTATAAAAAGGGGGATGCAAATAGTCCAGATAATTACAGAGGCGTAGCTCTTACAAGTGTAGTTTAGTAAAGTGTACACTTATATTTTGAACAAAAGATTAACTAATTGGGCACAGAGAGAGGAGAAGATAGTTGAAGAACAGGCAGGTTTTCGAGCAGGATACAGCACTATTGACCATATTTTCACTTTGTATGCATTAGTACAAAGTTTCTCATGAAGAACACTAAACTATATGTCGCTTTTGTGGACTTTAAAAAGGCGTTTGACTCTATAAATAGAAATATGTTATGGCATGTCCTGAGAAAAACTGGTGTCAATGGTAAATTGTACCTGGCGCTTTGTGGGATATACGAATCGGTCATTGCTTGTGTGCGTGAAAGAATGCTTATTCGGATTTATTTTATTGTCCACGTGGCGTAAAAAAGGCTGCCTTTTGAGTCCACAGCTGTTTGCATTTTTTATAAATGAATTAGCCCTTGAAATGTCCAGAAAAGGTAGACATGGTGTACAGATGATCCCTGGAGCTGTTGAATTATTTATGTTGCTATTTGCTGACGATGTAATTTTAGTTTCAAGCACTGCTGTTGGTCTACAGAGTCAGCTTGATGTGTTGAAGTGTGAGGCAGATAGATTACAATTACTGTTAATTTAGATAAAACAAATATAATAATTTTTCGCATGGGTGGTTACTTGTCTCAGAGAGAAAAATGGTATTTACTCTAATGCTGAGGTAAAGGTAACCAATGCATACAAATACCTCGGAATGATCTTTACAACGAGGTTAAGTTTACATTCCGGATGGTCTGAAACGTTTAAGAAAGGGAAGAAAGGAGTAATAGAAATTCTAAGAGCAATGAAAAAAATAAATGCAATTGATCCTCTTTATTTTGGAAATTATTTGATACACAAATAGAACCAATGTTAACATATGCAGCAGAAATATGGGACTTGAAGAAAATTTGCAAATGGAAAAAGTACATACTTTTGCGATTAAACGGTTTCTAAATATTCCATTGCATTCATCAAATACAATGGCATATGGCGATTCTGGAAGATATCCTCTTTTCATTCGATCTTTTGGGAAATGCGTTAAATATTGGTTAAAACTTACCCAACTACCTACAAGCAGATTATGTAGACAAGCATACGAAATGTTACTGCGGCAATTTGAGTTAGGAAAGCAGAACTGGGTTGCTACTATAAAACGGGTTTTGACAGTAAACGGATTTGGTGTGGTATGGCTTAGTCAGGGGGTTGGCGATAAAAGAGCATTTATGTTGGAATTTAAAGACCGTCTCATCGCATGTTATAAACAAAATTGGCATTCCAAGATGGAAGATGATATGAAGTATTCCTGGTTCCATTCGTTTAAAAGTATTTTACAACCTGAAACATTTCTGACTGTAGTTACCAATAAATGGCACAGGGATATGCTTGCTAGATTTAGAAGTAGGACACTTGGACTAAATGCAAACAAAAGATGGTTTATCCGAAGGCATTGTGGACGATTTGTGTGTAATGTGTACAGATGGTATGAGAGAAAATGAAGATCATTTTCTATTCTCTTGTGCGGCTTATAACGATATCAGACAGAAGTCTCAACTTTTTAATATTATTGCGACAGAAAATCAAACCTATATAGTTTGTTGACCTCTGACAATAATAGGATAATAACTCTACTGGCTAAGTATGTGGCAGAAGCATCAAATGTTAGGAAAAGAATGTTCGTTGAGAACTAATGTTTGAGTTTGTTTTCATGTATTCCGCAAGTTTGATGACCTTGGTAAGAAATGGTTTTGTTTTCTTCACTAGTATAGTAATCCGTTACAATTCATGTTTCTTTGCATTATAAACTTGTTTTTCGGCGCTGCAAATATTGATGTACACCCCCTTGACATAAAGGCCATGTAGGCCATTGTCAATAAAAAGTATCTGAAGCGTCTGAAGCGTCTCTCTCTTACTCTGGACCATATGTCTGGATCTCACTTCACCGAATCTACAAAACATGAATACTTTAAAACCTTTCAAGGAACATTTGCATAAACATTTTATGTCTCAGTAGTTAAATTATTCGATTACAATGATTAGCGTCCATTCGCTAAGTCTTCTGTGAACCATACTTTGAATAAATCGTCTCAACATAAAACCTACTCCGTTAAAATCGCTCATCCCCACTCCCACTCTGTCTACCATCCCTTTTCTCCTCCCCCTACCTACCATTCTCTCTTCCCCACCCTCCTCTGACCCCCCTCTCTCTCTGTAGTTTTTGTTTGTTTGTTTGCTTGTAAGTTTCCTTTTGTTTTACCATCCCCCATCTCATTAGTGCTTTTATGAGCAGTTTGCTTATCATTGTAGAATTAGATTATCATGTTGGTATGTTGAATTGTTTGTATGAATGATATGTGCTGAAATAATGTATGCATGACAAGGACAGATTGTAAGACTAGGCTTTGGCCAAAACTCTTCATCCTTGGGTATTAAAGATCAATCAATCAATCAATCAATCAATCAATCAATCAATCTCTCGATTGGGGGTAACTTTGAATATTGCAGTTAACGTTTTTGAGGACTGTGATTAAACATTTGAATCGTGATATTTTGCTTGTGTAATAGAGGTCCCATGTGTTTGATTATGTAAATGTTGTGTTTGGAAACAACCAATGACTGTGAGGAAACAACAATCTGGTGGACCTAGCCATGTGGAAGGCTGTAATTGGAATTTGTTGCAGTCGACTTCACTCGGGAAGTTTCAGGGCAGGTGAACACACTGCACATGCACAGGTGAGCGATGACCTCAACGGCGAGGTTTGTTGGAACTTTATTATCATAATTGTTGCTGTGCTATTGTGTCGCATGTTGTTTACTTCGGCATGTAGTTTCTTGGTGAATGCTGTGGATGTGATTTCACTTGAGAGATAAAACAAAGGTGTGCAACAAGGGCACAATATGTGTCAGAATTGTGTCGTGCGTCACTGACATTCTGTGTGATGTAGGTGTCTCTACAGCATGTGTGCCTCTGCATGTCCTGTGCCATCAGTACGTTGTTTCTCCTACGTAGAAGGCTCCTCAGTGTGGATGTTGAAATAAATCCAGGCCCTAACGCAAACGAGTAAACCCAAGTATGACCATAACACCACACCAGACACCCCCTCACGTCAGAACAATAGAGTGGCCAGGCTTTCCCAGTCAGTGAGATAACTGATAGCTGTGATTGTTTACAAACAGGAACACAGGACATTGGCGGACAGAGTGGCAGAATTGTCCTGCAGAGATAATTTGCGCATCTTTGGTGTTCTCCAACGTGTCCAACATGAAAACTGCGATGCTTGTGCCAGTTCTGTGATCATTGTGCTAAATACAGCTGATAGTTCGAAAACCTGGTCATCCAATGACAACATTAGCCCCCCAAAACTGGTCAGGCTCGACCCAATCGACCTAGGCCTTTGATCATCAAATTTAGTTAATGGAAGGACAATGTGTCGACCACTGCAAATACAAACATGAGAGAAAACCTAAGAAACGCTGGCATCAGGGTCTCCCTCCTCTGATG
>CM031624.1:23993254-24022009 GCA_018398815.1 Conus ventricosus
TTCTCTCTCCTCTCTCTCTTCTCTCTCTCTTATATATATTATATATATATATATATATATATATATATATTTATATATATATATATAACACACACACACATATCCACCCACTTGAGCACCCATCCACCACTTGAGCACATACTGTTAGTTAGGCAGTATTAACTGCCACTGCAGATATGAATGGTTATCTCCCCCTATTTCTTCAATCTAAGACATAAGAGCAAGCTTTGTTTATAATTCAATATTTCTTGCAGTCATTGCCACACCAAGCTGCTCTGTAAGTTGCTGGAATGGTGCTCGATACTTATCCTTGGAATTTATTAGTTTTTTGTAATTTAGTCCCTTGCGGATTCATTCCAAGAACTGGCCCTCAGCACGTGTGTCTTAAGAGGTTATCTTTTTTATATTTTCTGCTTTTCACAAGAAAATGAAGCTTGTTTTGCTCTTTCATGATTTTCTTTTGCTTCTTAGGTGGCACCTTTGGTTGGTTTTTTGAAACCTCAACAAACACAGTACGGTATTGCACACCAGCCTTTTCTGGGATAGCATTCGTCTTAAAACGAAAAGGCAGCGGAGTCAAATTACCACTTTCCGCGGTAACTGAGGAGAAACAACCAGGTTTCGAAATATCGGTATATGACCAGTAGTTATGTACAAGTGAGTTTCCTTCCTATTGGAGATCATAAACTTGCTGAAGGTCATTTTGAGAAGCATTTATTTTATTTTCCCCATCCACCCACTTGCGCACATACTGTTAGTTAGGCAGTATTAACTGCCACTGCAGATATGAACGCTTATCTCCTCCTATTTCTTCAATCTAAGACATAAGAGCAAGCTTTGCTTATAATTCAATATATATGTATGTGTTTGTGCGGGCGCGCGCGCACAAGATCTCGAATCCAGAAGTAGAAGCTATGAGGTCGCCACTTTGAAAATAGCAACTTAATTAAGCAACAAATCTGAACGCTTGTTATCAACATAGTAAGAATATGGGGGGGGTATGCAGTAAATTATGATCCTTCAAAACACTTTCCATTCATTTAAAAAGGGGGCAGAGGGAAAGGAGGAGGCGGGGTAATAGATATAATATAAAGGAAAAAGGAGTGACGGAGGGGGCTTTCAAAGATGAGCATTTTTGAAGTGATCTGGAGTACAAATAAACAATTTTTCATGGACATTGTAAAAGGTACATCGATAATTTTACAAGAAAAACAACCGATAACGGGCCCAAAAGCCAAAGCACATAAGAATTTCTGGAAACAGTACCATTTAAAAGACAAACAGAAAAAGGAACAGCGAATTTTGCATAAACAGGGAGAGGAAATTAGCGTTGCTTTTGTTTTAACTTTAATTTCTTTTCAAATTTCAAAATCAGCTGTTTTAATTCCTATTCCGCACCTGAACTTGGATGATAAGACACCCATACACAAAACACACTACACAGAGAGAGAGAGAGAGAGAGAGAGAGAGAGAGAGAGAGAGAGAGAGAGAGAGAGAGAGAGAGAAACTGGTGCGCAATGATGAAGGTTATGACGGGAATCAAACCCACAGCCACTCGGAGGCAGTTCTTAGAAACTAACCACCGCACCGTGTTGACTTTTTCCGACTCTTCTATTGCCGTCTGTCGGTGCATTGTCGGTGTGGTGGTCTGTTGTTTGATGTGTCTGTTTGCTAGTTTATTTGTTTAGTTTCAGCCTTCCGTTTTTTCCGTCAGATCCCCATCCACCCCCCCCCCCCCCCCCCCATTCCCCGCTCTTGTTTTTCCCCATCTCTGGCCGTGCTTGTATTATAAGAAGTGTACACTCTCGTCGCAGGACTTTGCAGAGGTGACGTAAACATACGGACAATCTCGCAACGCAGTGATACTGCCTTGGTGAAACTGAAACTTTCTATAGTTTCCATTTTTGTCTGTTTCGTTTCGTGTTTTTTTTTTTTTTTTTTCTTTCATTTTGTCTTCCGCCCCCCCCCCCCCTTTTTTTTTGGCTTTCTTTCCTTTTTCTTTCTTTTCCTATTTCTTCCTGTTCGTGTCTTTACTTTTTTTCTTTTGTTTCTTTCTTTCATAATTGGTTTTCTTTGTTTTATTCTTTTATTAATTTCCTTGTTTGTTTCTTTCTGACTTTTTATGTTTCCCTTGTTCTTCGTTCTTCCCCCGTACATTTTGTTTTCCTTTCCGTTCGTTTTCCTTTCTTCCTTTCTTTCTTTTGTCCTTTAATTTCCTTATTCATATTCTTCTTTCTTCCTGGTTTTTCATTTGCTTTCTTTTCCCCTTCTTTCTTTGTTTCTTCCTTTCTTTCTTTCTTCCGTTCTCTTTTTCATTCTTTCTTTCTTTCCTTCTTTCTTCCTTCCTTTCTTTCTTTCTTTCTTCCTTTCTTTCTTCCTTCCTTTCTTTCCTTCCTTTCTCTTTTTCCTTCTTTCTTTCTTTCTTCTTTCTTTCTTTTTTTCTTCCCTTTCTTTCTTTCTTTCTTTCTTCTTTATTTTTTTCTCCCTTTCTTCCTTTCTTTCTTCCTTTCTTTTTTCCTTCTATCTATTCTTTCTTTCTTTCTTTCTTTCTTTTATTTCTTTTCTTTTTCTTTTCTTTCTTTCTTTCTTTTCTTCTTTTTTCTTCTTTCTTCCTTTCTTTCTTCCTTTCTTTTTTTCCTTCTTCTATCTTTCTTTCTTTCTTTCTTTCTTTCTTTTCTTTTCTTCTTTCTTTCTTTCTTTCTTCTTCTTTCTTTCCTTTCTTCCTTTCTTTCTTTCTTCCTTCCTTTTTCTCCTTCTTTCATTCTTTCTTTTGCTTCTGTCTTGACCTCCTTTTGTTCCTTTCTTTCTTGCTTTCCTCCTTTCTTTCTGTCTTCCTTTCTTCCTTTCTTTCTTCGTTTCTTTCTCAGCCATCATACTCTACGAAATACATGAAATGTCAGCCATCTCGCCTTGGCCGTCTTTCCTCTGGCATCGAAAGCAACCGCGGTTGAGGAATGGGAGAAGGAAAGGGAAGTGTGGCAGGAGGGGTGGGAGCGGGAGTGAGTGGGGTAAAACAGGACAAGGACAAGAACATGGGAATGACGTAGACCGAAGGAGGCTAGAAGAGCTTGGGAAAGGGGGAGACGACCATGGATGAAGGGGGTGGAAAGGCGGAGAGTTTTGAAGAGTCAATAACGTGTGTGCTTGAGTTCCAAAGAGGAGATCGCAGACCCGTGGACAGTGGAGAGGATGATAGTGAGACCGGCTCTTCCTACTCTCGATTGTCTTGTCAGTTTGTGTCTGTCTGTCTGTTTGTCTGTCTGTCCGAGCGTAGTGTCTCTCTCTCTGTGTCAGTTTCTGTCTGTCTGTTTAACTGTCTGTCTATCTGTCTGTCTGCCTGCCTGCGTCTCTCTCTCTCTCTCTCTCTCTCCTCTCCTCTCTCTCTCTCTCTCTCTCTCTCTCTCTCTCTCTCTCTGTCTCTGTCTCTCTCTCTCTCTCTCTCTCTCTCTCTCTCTCTTTCTCTCCCCCTCTCTCTCTCTCTCTCTCTCTCTCTCTCTCTCTCTCTCTCTCTCTCTCTCTCTCTCTCTTTCTCTTATAAAAGGAAATGTTACATACACTGCCTGTTCCGTCATCGAAGGTAAGTCAGGATGGGGACACACAACGAAGCATTATAGCCAAACTATTCAGGAAGACAATGGAACATACAGGTTAACCACTTCAAGTCTAACAATGAAGATAGATGCAGTGACATGTGTTCTCCACTGGCTCCCATCTACAGACCAGCTTAGAAGTCAACAAGCCATGATACTGACTGGCTTTACGAACCTGTTCCAAACTATGAAAAATGGACGCGCTGCATGGCATGTAGTAATATGTAGTCTTCCATTAGAGAGACTCGTATGATGTGCTACCTAGGACATGCAGGTGCTATAGGAAATGAGAGAGCAGAAACACTGGCAGGAACAATAAGAACTGAATTACAGCGTGGCAAATCTGATGTGATACGAAATCACAAGAATCACCTCAACAAGCAACATCGAAGCCACTATACCATAGACCGAATTTCAGAGCTCAACATCAAGTGAGGAAGTGGCCGCACATTCAGCATCTCAAGCCGAACGCTGCATGACTTTGACAGAATAGGCAGAATTCATACTGGGCCTTTCAAATGGCAGATACAAATGACCAAAAACACGTCAACTAAGGTAAGCCTTTGAGTCTCACCAGTCTTTACCGTAAACGTATGTGTACAGGTAAGTGTGTATTAATTAATGACGTGATTCAATTTTGTTAAGTGGAGAGTCCAAAGATGTGTGTGTGTGTGTGTGTGTGTGTGTGTGTGTGTGTGTGTGTGTGTGTGTGTGTGTGTGTGTGTGTGTGTGTGTGTGTGTGTGTGTGTGTGTGTGTGTGTGTGTGTGTGTGTGTGTGTGTGTGTGTGTGTGTGTGTGTGTGTGTGTTGTTGTTGTTGTTCTTCAGTTTAACGTCTTCCCACACAAGGTGATTTCAGACGGTGTGTGTGTGTGAGAGAGAGAGAGAGAGAGAGAGAGAGAGAGAGAGAGAGAGAGAGAGAGAGAGAGAGAGAGAGAGAGAGAGAGAGAAAAGAGAGAGAGCGCGCACTCGCGCGCGCCTGTGTATTTGGATGAGTGAGTGTGCGTGTGCGCTTGTGTGTGTGTGTGTGTGTGTGTGTGTGTGTGTGTGTGTGTGTGTGTGTGTGTGTGTGTGTGTGTGTGTGTGTGTGTGTGTGTGTGTGTGTGTGTGTGTGTGTAATTTCTTTTTGTGTATGAGGGGTTGTTGAAAGTTAAAGATAAATTCCTGCTGGACTACGTAGTAGATGGGGGCATAACGAACAAAGTAAAGCATAATTATTTAATATTTTTGGTAAAGTCAGTGGAGTCGATCTATTATGTGAAATATTAGAACCAGTTTTGAGCACTGTATTCTTTACTCCTGGACAATCTAGTAGCAGGTGACGTACAGAAAGAGTTTCCCCACACATGCATGTAACATTTTTACTGTATTTGGTTCGGAGTGAATTTAAACGCATCCTATGAATTAAAGTTGCTACCTCTCTAGATGTCGTATTTTCAAATTTGTCTAATTGAGTCTTGGGCTGGATGTCGGGATTTGGTTGTATACAGTTGTGATAATATTGGCTATGTGTGTCTTCCAATAACCTCTTGAAACTGTTAAAGGATACTCTAGTAATTAAAGTATAACATTCTGATAGGTCTAGTGGAATGTTCAGAGAAGTCGTTCCTTCAATGTTGCGAGCTGCTCTCCGAGCAGCTTGGTCAACTTTCTCATTTGTGGAAATTCCACAGTGTGAGGGCACCCAACAGAAAGTCACATTTATTCTTTTCATCGATAGGAGATGTGTCACATAATTAATTTCTGTAATAGTCTCACAGCGGATCTTTGGATTTAGAGACTGTAAGGCAGAAAGGGCTGACTTTGAATCACTGCACAATAAAAGTTGACAATTTTCTATGGAAGACTTTAAAACATACTTCAGGGACATTAGAATAGCAACTAATTCTGCAGTAAATATTGACAAGTGTTTGCCAAGATAATATAATTCCTCCACTTTTGATTTTGGTATTATAAAAGCTGCTCCTGCTCGATGGTCATCTAACACTGAACCATCTGTAAAAATTTGCAGATGATCCTTATTTATTTTCCAAATGAGAATTTACATAATTTTTTAAAAGATATGGTGGATCGTTTTTGTTCAGTTCAGTATAATTTGTGTCAAAATTTGCTTTGGTTTGTTCCCATTTGGGAGTGGGTGGAAAGGACGGATTGACAGTTATTTTGCTTTGGTTAATGTTGTTTTTTTTCAGAAGAGTAGATGTGTATGACTGAATAGATTTTGCTGATTTTATGTCTTTTGCTCTTTTAGCAAAATCTGTATCTGAATTTAGGGATACTTCATTTGTACAGAAACTTTTTGTGAAAGGTTCTTTAAAACAAATTTGGTGGAGGACACTTTTCGAAACTCGTTCAAAGGTAAAATTCCAATTTCATAGTATGTCCCAATGTTGCAGGTATGTGTGGGAACTCCAAGAGCAAGTTTATATGCTTTGCAGTCTACACTTTGTAACTTATTAAGTAGATGCTGTGGAGCGCTGAAGAATACTTCTTGAGCATAAATCAATCTAGACCGCACAAGAGCAGAAGATAGGAGTGTTAAACTCTCTTTATCTTGTCCCCATTTTTGTTTGCTTATGATCTTTAGAAAGTTTAAACTTTTTCTTGCTTTATTCAAAATATGTTCAATATGTTGGTTCCATGAAAGTTTAGATGTTAAAAATACTCCTAAGAATTTAACAGATTTGACGTATTGTAAGACCGATCCATTCAGAGTAAATTGTGGAAGTTTGTCTGGGTCATATCCAGAGTTGAAAAGCATTAGATTTGTTTTTTCTGCCGACAGTGTCAATCCATTTTCATGTAAAAATCTACTGATATTGTTTAATTCATGTTGATATTTGATCTTTATGTAATTTAAGAATCTTAATGGGGTTTTTCTTTTCATAGTGACTTTCATCCACAGACATATGTCATCAGCAAACTGTACTAAGACTACGTCTTTGGATAAGCCTTTGGTTATGTCTGCAATCAGGATGTTAAACAGGATTGGAGATAATACTGATCCTTGTGGAAGACCCATTTCCAGTGTTCTAGTGGTGGAATATGTATGCTCTATTCTTGTTTGAATAATTCTACTTTGAAGGAAAGCTCTGACATAATCATACATGGTTCCATTTATTCCAATAGTTTTCAGTTTATACAAAAGTCGTTTATGCCACACTTGTTCATACGCTTTCCTTACGTCAAAGAAAGTTGCCAAGATGTTTTTACGTCTTGCGAATTGCTGGTTAATATGTGTAGTGAGTTTCACTAGATGTTCTGTTGCTGATCTGCCTTTCTGAAAACCAGCTTGATTTATAGGGATAATTTGATGTTTATTACAAAAGTAAAGTAATCTGTTTAAGACAATTCTTTCCATTAGTTTGCATGTATGTGATGTTAAGGCAATTGGACGGTAGCTGTTTATGTTACTTCGGGGTTTTCCTTGTTTATGTATAGGAGCTATGATAGAATGCTTCCATAATGAAGGCAAATTGCCATTTTCCCAGCATTTTTTAATGAAGACCGAGATAAATTGTTTAACATTAGGTGTGGACATGACGCAGCATTACATAGAGATTCACATCTCAACCCACTGATGTTTTTTTGGTTTCCCAGATTAGCAAGACATCTTCTACTTCTGAACTGTTATGGGAGCATCAGATAGGGGTTGCAACAGGGTCTGGATGTTTCTCCGGTGAACTTTCCTCTTCTTGCTCTCGTGCAGTCTTTTTTGTTGTGTGTGTGTGTGTATGTATGTGAGTGCGTGCTGTGCGTTCGTGTGTGCGTGCGTGGTGCGTAAGTGCGTGCTTGCGTGGTGCGTGCGTTGCGTGCGTGCGTACGTTGCTGGCGTGCGGGCGTTGCATTGCGTGTGTGTGTGTGTGTGTGTTGGTGTGTGTGTGTGTGCTGTGTGTGTGTGTGTGTGTTGTGTGTGTGTTGTGTCGTGTGTGTGTGTGTATGTGGTGATGGTGATGATGATGATCGGTTGTGGTGGTTTGTACGTTTTGTTGCCTAATGTTGCCTACCATAACGGGATTTAGATAGCCATACCCACCCATGACTGGCTACATACCTGGTGACTGACTACCACAAGGGGACGGTTACTTTACCCTTCTTTATAAATGGACTGATTTGCATGTGTTTATTTCACTCTTATGTTGTTAGTTAGACTTACGGTTTTGCCTACACACGTAGGAGAACAGTAATATGCCCCGCTTCTGACTACTTGTACTTCCCACCACGTTTTTGGGCGAAATTGGCCTAAAAGCCGCATCTCCTGTTCTCTGACAAGTAACCAAAAAAATAAGACCTAAAAACCAATAATATATGTGTTGGGTTATCCGTTTTCAATACTAATTTACTAAAATTTTTAGATTTCAGTTTTTTGTTAATCCCTGTGTTTTTCCTGGCCATTTTCAATAACATCATTTCGCGCAAACATTTCTCAAATGAGTCATTGTTATCATGTGAAATAAAACTACAGTCTTTAACTGTTCTCTCAAGACGTCAGCTTTTATAATCCGAGTTATATTTTCTGCGCATAAAATCCACACACTTATCATAGCATGCCTTCGTCTGAAGCTAACCGTTTTGACCAAGGTGTAGTTTCTCTTTTTAACTATGTCTTCTTTTTGCTGAACAGTATCTATTAATTAAATAGTGTTTCTGCGTTCCTTCAAACAGTCTTTAAAATGTTCTAAAACACTCACTCCAGTTTATTGCTCGGAATTAATAAATTTTATGTCATCATCTGTAAATATAAACCTTCTATCATGATATGTTAGTTCCCCCTTTAAGTGTTGGACAGAAAACCACACTATGATTAAAATTATAGCGAAAACTGTTTGTAATGGTATAGGACAAATATTGTTTTTCCAACCAGTTGCCCACAAATCAAGAGCAATGAGGAGTTTATTTTTCATAAAGTTTAACTGCTCCATGGTTTTATTGGCAGATTAATTCTAATCAGTTATTTTTTTATCATGTCTTGTTAAAACTTGTTCAGTATAATAAAAACCTACGTGGCTAAATGTGTAAGATTAATCCATTCAGTTCTGTAGATTGTTTCTATTTAAGTCAACTAGATTTTGTTACTTGTTGTTAGTGATCTTAATATCCTCACATTGTGAAGAATCGACGACAACAACGTTAGACGTTTATCGTCCTAAAGTTTTGCCAGCTAATATTAATTCCTTTTATAGGTTCTTCACATAACCGCCACAACCCATCCTTCACATCTTAAAGACCCAGAAATTTCAAATATTATTGTGAACGTGTCTCCTTAATTTTCTGTTGGATAGAAACTGTAATTTTTAGAAGCTTTTATTACAACTGTTTCTTTTCTGTGGGGATGTATGCTTTTTCCCATACGGCGTTATTTCAATTTCTTTTGACAATTGTTGTCTGGCAATAAGACTTACATGTAAAGGGCAGAGTTGAATGCTTTCTGTGAAACTTTTTTGACGGTCAAAAAATGTAAATGGTGCTTATGAATTCAAATTTTATTTCCATTCTAAATATGGTTCTAAGTGCCATTTGAGGTCAGTTTTCGAACTATTTTTATATTCATACTGGCCAAATTATTTGCTTCTAGCTTGAGTAGTTGCTCTAGTTTAGGGAAACCTTTTGTTTCGTCAACCTCTTTGCGTTTATAATCACATCTTTAGTGTACTCAAAACATAAAAGCTGCCTATCTCACCCTTTTGTTCAAAGTACGCTACGTCTGCCAAGGTCTTTAAATTCTAAGGTTATACACCTCACCGGCGCCTAATGTAACTCCTGGTTCTTCTGGCAACGCGACATTAATTTTTAGTAGGTATTATTTTCTTAGTCAAAGCAATGTGCAGGTTATAACATTTACAATTTCCCGCTTTGTCTTGGTTTTTCATATGAATGATCCCCCAACTCAACACTAATCTTTTAAACTGTAAATTAGGGAATTGTATAATTTCATAATCGCAATATGCAGTATCCAGACGGAAGAGCTCATTAAACAGTAGAGGGCTTCCATCATATCAGTTTTCTTCAGTGCGCAGCTCATCCAAATGAACATAGCGTAATGAATGTAATGCAAGATCGATCGGATTTTCCCCTCAAACGTAGTAGTTTCTCTTGCTGATACACTAAAAACTTTGAAGTGGGTCAGATTGTAGGTTGTAAAGCCTAGCATTTTGCTAGCTCTCTATCAAAATTCGATTATTTGCTTCTTCAGGTCTTGAATGTTAATAATTGTTTTTAGATTTGCATTGTTAAGTTTAAGAGTTATGTTCTAAGTTACTCATTGCTTTTTTCGTGCAGCAAAACCCGTAAATAACCAATCAGGTATTGTTAAACTGTTAACGTCGTTTGTTATCCTTTCATATTTTGTAATCTTATTATTCTTTTGGCTTTAGTTATATTAAACATACGACTTTTTGTAGAATATTTCACAGGTGAGTGCGCCCATTTTGTAGTTCCGCAATCGTTCTTAACAGCGATGTTCTAAAACGAAGGGCGGTCTTGAGTCCGTTATTGTTACAAACATTTATTAAAACAAATTAAAATATGAGTGCATTCAAATCTTACTGATGCAAAATAATTCTGTTGGGCCGCACGCACTACAATCTTAAAAATATAGAACTGATACTCTTGACAATTGCTGTGACCCAGACTGCCTCTTTTCATACAAAGGTAAGTACTCCATTATGCAGATATCTTAACCCCCCTATTGAAATCGGCACATCCAGAAAGCGGGTTTAGTCATCCGATGTGCAGTTTTATCAGAACAGTTAAAATATGCTGTGTTTTAGTGCATCAATGGGTGTGGAGTGTCGTATTGCGATCATTTTAAATCACCCTGAAACTTTAGGTGTGGTCAGTGTACGATTTCATTTCTATTACACTTCAGACGTATTTTGACTGAACTCGCAAGCGCTTAGAATGACAAACCGTTTAATCCATCACGCAACATAATTAGGACATGGAAGGCTTTTATTAAAAGGATCTGTAACGAATTTAATATTAACATCAAGACAGGCTTTACGACAAAGTTTGGATCATCATCATGCATAGGCGTTCATTTATTTCAGGGCACGCACAGAAAGTATAACTTTGACGGCGTTCTCCTTCTAAATTGTTCGGCCTGGTCCATAGAGCAAAGGCATTAAAAAACAGCATGGACAAATTTATTTAGACACTTTATAAGGGACTAACTTAGGGCGCGAATAGAACGAATAAACGACTCTATCGTACTTAAGTTTGGTGTTTCTAGGTTCGCAAGCACAGGCAAGTCACGGCCTCCCCCTGATCCTTCTACTGGCTGTGACGCACAAAACAATACTTAGCAATTAGAGGACGCCATTATTTCTACAGTTGATTTACCTTTCAAGTATTCAAAGGTACCAAATGTTTTTACAATACGCAAGATCGAAAGTAGACTTTGCAGTTGCACATGGTTTATACATGCAGCCTTTGACCTCAGACTCCAGGTTTGGATAATTAATAAACTATAATAATGAAATTCTTATAGCAGGCAATGAACAGAAGGTTGGGGAAAACACGACATAATTCTAGCCAGTAATATTACAAGCAGTAACAAACACCAAGATTACGTCATTTTCTATTTCCGAAGTCAAACCCAAAGTCATTGAAGGACTCAGCAAGCTCGCAGACTTGTTCGCGATGACATGAATATGAAAAAAGACAGCGCTTGTTCTTGGATTAATCTGGCCTAGGATTACTTGGTTTTATCTTATAATAGTAACCCAACTATTACAAGAAAAATGTCCATAGGTGCTCGGCCATAAAGCCAAACTACTTTGCCATGCACGTAGACAACAAGCCAGCATGACAATACTCCCAATTATGCCCCAGGTAAAGAGTCTATAGCTTTACCGGCTATTTTTTTAAAAATATTCGCAGATGATCAAGCTGTTTTTTTACCCATGGTTTTATCACGGTGGAGGTGATGGCGCGGAGGCAATTGGACTTTGCCCTCCACGCCGCCTGTAATAGCCATGACCAGTGTATTATTGCAAATCCTAAGGCTGTTATACGCTTAACTAATGTGTCTCCTTGCTCTCTAAACAGTGTTCGTATTGTTCTGCTAGTGGTCGTGTTTATATAAAATTCTTTAGGATTAGTTTCTCTTATTTGCTCACTTGAGTTCGTAATTGGTTTTCGGTAGTAGACAGCACTGCTAGTCTTGCTGATCTCTCTTGTCTCAAGTCTTTTAGCTCTTTGGGCTATTCTTTCTTTAATATCATGTCCTAAGTTTGGCGTCATCAGCCCAACGAGTTTTTTCTTTTTTCTTTTTTATAGCATCTAGTTCACGCTAGTTTTGCTAAATTGTTTGTTAATTCGCGTTACTTATGGTTCTTAAACGCTGCTCAAGGGCCGTTAGTTCTGCATAGGCAATGGGGGATTCATTAATTTGATTTTAACGCTGTTTTCTATCTGAAAAAACTGGTGTCTGTTCTATTGTATTTAATAATCGCCTGTGATTGATTTAATTCTTTACAGTGCATGTTTTGCATTTGGTTTTATCTGTCGGGAGTTCTTGGCGGTGTGTTTGAAGTTTAGAAATGCCCTCCCGCCTTAATTTTGGCCTAACAAGGCCAGGCGATTTTGATCTTTCACACTGAGTTATTTCTATTGACCACGGCTAAAATTTGATGGGTCTTTTTTAGTTGTAAGCTGGAACAAGTTCTCCTTGATCGTTGTTCACAAACAAATGATCATCTTTTATTCAAAAATCATTTGGGCTATAATTCGGGAGGTTCTTGACCTAAACTTTGTACAATGATTTAATTACTTTCTGTTAATTTAGGCCGCATTGTGAGCATTGCAGCGATGCTGTGTCAAGGGAATCATTTCAATCATGTCGTCTCACGATCAAAAACATCATAATCTATACTTAGCTTCAATTCTGCCATGTTTTAAATAATTAACTTTTTATTTTTGCTTCCATAAAAAATGCCGGAACAAGTACATGGCTCGATTCTTGACCCGCATAGAGAAAAACTGAAAGAAACCCCTTGGAGTGAAAGGAAATTAAGCGGAATATTACTGTTCCAAATAATCCATCTACTAGTGATGCAGATCAAATTCTTATGTCAAATTTCAGACCTAGAGCGGATGAAGTGATTGTGCCAGGCTCTAGCGCGTTTACTTTCAAAATAGCGCTCGATTCAACAACAGACCCAACAGGACAGTTGTGCAGAATCTGGGCGGGCAATCGTTAAGAAAATTTCTTATAAACTTGAGGGGCAAGAAATGAAATATTTTCTTTACATAATGCAGACATATTTTTAACCTATCTGATCTGTGGCTAACGGGAAGAAAGGGATGATCTTGGTTTCAAGGATTGAAAATGAAGAAGCACTAAAGCTTAGAATAGACGCGAACTGCTCAGGTGCTAAAGCGCAAAAAGGCTTTATGCTGTAAAATTTTGGTATGGAAATCGTTTTTCCATTCATTAGATTTTGAGTTGTTAAAAGCGCATGCCCCATACTTTCAAGGGCATTAAAAGACAGATTGTCCTATGAACTAACTTTTAATGAATACAAACGGGATATTAAATCATCAGACATGAATGAAGCAAAAGTACAGCATTTCTGAATCTCGTAGAGTTTGACGTTGTTAGCAACCATACATTAGCAAGGCTGATTGCGACACCAATAAAGTCAAGATTAGCAATAGTTATACGAAAGAGTGATTTCATCATAAAACATATCAGAAGCAGGGCAGACACTATATGGAATTTTGTTTTAGCCTACAGCAAGATAGCTTAAAGTATTTTATTGCTGTGTGAAGTTGAAGAACCGTTCAAAAGAGCAGTGAAAAGTTTTTTAATCTAAAATACGCGAAAGTGCACTGTTACAAGTGACGGTAGTCCAAACCAAATATCGCTTGCGGGCTTAGACCTTATAATATTTTGACCGAAATAAGGAAAATTGGTTAGGGGAGTGGGAGGGGTTTAGAAATCCAAAAACCCAGACCTAGTGTCTAAGATTTACATCTTCACAATGTTAGGCTTGTTGTTTATTTAACAACAAAAATTACGGTTTATGGATGACCTAAGGTCAAAGAGGTTAATGAGTGTATGGAAGCGGGAGAACCTGTGAGAGACGTTAATAAACATTCAAAATCTGAATTAAATAAGAAGAAGCCGATAAACCGCTTAATGTTACATTTGTTTTTATTATATGATGCACAGCTAAATATTGAAGCTAACAGATTAGAATATGTATTATACTAATTATTTTTCATTTTTAAAAAGCATGTCTGTTCAGTTTTTTCAAATGTGCCTAACCAGCGCCGGAGATGCTAAGAAGGGATATCAGGCAATTTGCTGTATAGAAACCCTGAGTTAAAAAACCTCAGATTCAAACATTACACAAATTGCAACAAAAACTAGCGCAGGACCTTTCAAAATACAGCAAAACCAAACGAAGGTAGGTATTCTGCTGCCTTTAAATGCTGTTACATATGTTATTATGCGGGCATCGACTATAACGCTCTAGCAGCAGGAACGAGGCGTAGGTCTCTTAGCAACGGGCATAGGCGCACCCGCAGCTTACCTTAGGTTGGTTTGTCTTTAGGCTCTCGGGTTTGTGTTCATTAGTGTAAGTGCTATTACGGCTGGCAAAAATTTTAAAAAAAAAAAACTAAACTCAAAAGCACACAGCTTTGTACAACTATAACGGCTAACTTAGTTCGTTTAAACTGCAATAAATACAGACGCTTTTTGACCTCAAACAATCACGGATGAAGCATTTAATAGTTTACAGGCCGCATTTTGATGACTACAAAGACAAAAGTTTGATCTTCAAGAAGGCGAGGACAAGTTTTTCTAACAGCCAGACCCCGAGCAGATAAAAAAGGAATGCTTAAAAAAATGTAAACGAGACTTAAACTCTGTTCTAAAGCAGCTCTCAGATAACACCACCGAAGGGTGTTTATACTTTAGTTTATGAGTCCAAGCGCAAAAGCCCGTCGATATTGATTCTGATTAAGTATTTTTTTTAATTTAAATAAATATTTTGAGTTAGAAAAGAGACTCAAACATGGTAAGATATATGAAGGACAAGGACGAATTGTTTGGAGGAATGCTTGAAGAGAGAGCGTTTATCAAGAGCACTGAATGATATTGCATTTAGAAGTCATTGACCCAACAAAAACGACAGTGCGAGCTTGTTTCATGCTCTATTAACCCCGATCGGCAAACTAACAATAGACGCCAGTAAATGTAATGTTAGCTGTATATTCGACATTTGTACATAACTGACCGAAATCTAGGTGGGGGAAGTCTGGGTACGACTAACACAACCAGACTATTCTTTCTCATAATGACTTACACACCGGTTGGGCAGACGAACTGCTTACACAGTTTGGCGCTGCCGCCGAGAAGCCAAAATGAGAGGCTCGGCTGGTCAGAGGGCGAAGTCTTAGAGTCAGATTAAACAGGCTAAGTATGAGCCGATTGTAGGCAAGGCTTACATTCCACAACCTCCAGCATTAGTCGCAAAAAAAGCAGTTCTAAACTTAAAGATTACAGACAACAAATGTTTTATGTGGTGCGTTCTTGCAAGGCGGCATTACGCCCGCAAAAAACGCAGAGAGAGTGTTCTAATAACTATCGACCTTACATCAATGATCTTAACTTTAGTGGGGTGTCCTTTCCAGTTAGCGTAGACCCAATTGTCCAGTTTGTATGATAACAACAAACCAATAACTGTTTATGTCTACACTACATGGGATGCGGCAACCCCACAATTAAGCCGGAATTAAAGTGTCAAGAACCAGTCCAACGATTGGCGAGCGACAAAAATCATTTGGACTTACTACTAATGTTTTCACCAGCAGGGCTGCGCCATTACACACTGATACGACAAATGAGTAGATTATTTGCGGATACTTCACAGATTACCATAAACAAGAATTCTGCAGACAAATGTTTAACAAGAATGCCATCTGTTCAAGCCGCAAGCGAACATAAGAAACATTGTATCGGCCCAGTTGACTGATAATACAGAATCATTATTACCGCCCCCACCGGATCTAAAGTTTGTTTTAAGAAAATGGAAACGGCTGCAAATTCTCCATACGTAGTATACGCCGACTTCGAATCATCATTGTTCTTATGAAGAAAAAAAAATGGCCCAGCGCACAAAAACTTCGAAAAACAGTCTTAATGAGTAATCATCAGATTTGTTATTTGCCTTCATGATTGTTAGGTCGGATGGATGCGCTCATTTTTCAGCACCAGAATTATATATAGGACAGATGCGGCTAGAAGATTTTTACAGCGCATGCAGCAAGTGCGCAATGACTGTTCTAATAATCTGCATTTATCTGAAATCATATGAGCCTGCAGACCATACAACTGTATGACTCTGCCACACATGTGGGATATGCGGTTCTTAGGCCTCTCATCAGGAACGCAGCGATCAACAGTAAAAGAGACCATGATCACATTAGTGGAAAAGTTCAGAGGAGCGTGCGCGTAACAATGCAATCTTCAACTAAAGTTTGACCAAAGTCATGGAGAGCTGCTCTTCTCTTCATAACTTTGCGGAGGTAAGTCCTCCTCATCTATAATGAAGCTGTGGACGATGCTCAGGGGTGTCATGCATTGCACAGTCATCAGTAAAGTACATGTGTTTCACTTTAAATACATGTCTTTTTATGCTCTATGCAGCACATGATGGGTTCATTAGAGTCACTGGCTATGTCCTTAAAGTCTGCCCAATAACGGAAGAATATTTGGACCCAAACTCTTGTTAGAAAGGAGTGTTTATCCTTATGAGTACATGAACAGTGGGAAAGGTTTGACGAAGATTACACTTCCACTACACGGCCGCGTTCTTTTCTAGTCTTAGAGGAAAGGTAGACATCAGCGATTCAGATTACCAGCATGACTCAAGAGCCGTGGCAAAAGTTCGAGTGTTAAAACGATGGGGGGACTATCATGACTCTATTGATGGCGCTGTATGTTTGTTGGCGGACCGTCTTGAAAATTAATAGACAAGACCTGATGAAAAACATTAAGCCTGGATCCGCGCATTACTTTTCTGCGCCCGGGATGAGCTGGGTATGCATTCTTAAAGTTTACTGGCGTATGATTGATTTATTGTCTGACCTACATGATTCGATGATTGAAACGGATTGCGTGGAGGAATTAGTATGGCGTTAGCATTCATTACTGTTAAAGCCAAACAACAAATACCTTGGACATTATGATCCGAGTATAAAGGGTAATAACTATTCATGTTTTGATGCAAACAATCTGTATGGTTGGGCAATGGCGCAATCACGTCCGTTACGTAACTTCAAGATGTACACGGGACGAATAATATTCAAAAGGCATTAAAGTGGGTTGAACAGTTTTAACCCCCTGATCAGCAGCGCGGCTTCATTCTAGAAGTTGACTTAGAATATCCTCATGAACTCCATGACCTGCATTTAAAGACTATCCATTAGCAGCAAAGTCTAAAGATGGATCCAAGAGAGCCACCTAAACTTGTGCCTAATCTTCGGGGGCAAAAAAAATTATGTCTGTCATTACAGACTTCTACAATTTTATTTTAAAACATGGTTTGAAGTTGACAGCAGTTCATCGTATAATTGCTTTCGATCAAGAACAGTTCATGAAACCATACATCATGTGGGGAAGAAACCAACTGGGGGGGGATCTCAGAAACAAATCCACAAGATGTGGTCTTCAGAAAAGACTTTTTCCAAGGCTGATGAACAACAGCTGATTTTGGAAAGACTATGGAGAATCCGCACAAGCGTAGAAAGATGTCAGATTGGTTACCAGAGAGAACGAAGCAATTAAAGCTGACTTCAAAACCATAACCAAATATCAGGACTTTAGAAGATTTCATATCGCTTTTGGCATAATGATGAAAAAAAAAGAAATCAAATTAGCCAAACCTGTATTTATTTGTGTTTACTGTTTTAGAATTATCAAAGCGTTTGGGGGAGGGGGGGGGGTAGAGTTCTTTATGACTACTTAAGAGCCCTCGAATCCTGATCCAGAGTACTTTACACCACAGAGTACAGATAGTTTTGTTATAGATATCCTTACTGTGAAGAACATCTATAAAGACATGGAAACCGAAGTGGCTAAAGGAATGCGGGATGGTATGATCCATCTGATTACCCTAAAGATTCGCCTTTGCATTCAATTAAATTACTAAAAGAAGGTTTTAGGAAAGATGAAGTATGAATATCTGGAAAGGTGATCAGGAGTATGTGGGGTTAAGGGGTCAAAAATGTCAGTAATTTCGAGCAGGAGAAAATCATTAAGAAAAGCAAAGGGAAAATCTCGCAGGCGTATGTGCAGTCAAACATATCCACTTGACAACTACAAAGTAGCATTGTTTGGCAATAAACATTTCATCATGACAACGTAAAACTGCGATCTAATCTACATGAGAAACCAACACAACAGATGTTAACAAAGAAGTCATTAGATAGAACAAACACAAAACGGGTGTTAGGTTAATCCAGAGGTTTTTCATATGCAATTGGTTGCACTGGAGAACCGTACTTAATTAAATCGGAACTGTGTCTGGGGGGGGGGGGGGGGGGGCGGCCCCCCCCCCCCCCCTGGGCGGAATTACCTTCAGTTCTTCCTTTCACAAAAGATCTTTGAGTGAGCAGGTTGTTTTTGTTGTGTCAGTTTCCTTCTCTCGAAAATAATACACTGGCGGGCGGATTTCATCTTTACAATTCTTTTTAATGCATATGGATCACCACTCCAAAACTGGATCTGTTGCCCTGATGCGAGTGTCCCCTCTTCTTCCCTTCCCCCGGTAATAAAAGGTACCTTACTTTCAATCCAAATGGTTAATAGTTTGCCGGATGAAGACTCTCCTTCACAACATTTATTGTTTTTCCTTTTAAATTGCTTGTACTGGTTTTAACCCTTTAAAATTGCTTCAATTATTCATTTGCGCGGCGTCAAAAACTGAGGGCAATCTTCTAACCCCATTCTGTGTTGCGAGAATTGTCAATCAGCTCTCTGTGATACTGGTAGGAGAAAAGTCTTTCGGCTAACTGTTTGTTAAAAGTTTTCAACTAAGCCTGTGATCTGTGAACTCCTGGAATTGCCTCTTCTGAATAGTAACTCTGTGTTTATAACAATAATTGATTCACTTGGCCTTTAAATTCTTTTCCATCATCGACTGAATCATGACGAGGATAAGTTAGTGGCCCTCGTTGTATAATCAGTATGTATAGCAACAGCAACAGCAGAAAGCACTCTTTTGTGTTAATGGCTCCGCATCAATTGTATCATGAGGCCATGTCAATGACTGTGAGTTGCGTACTTACAAGCCTTTTTCGTCTAAATCCTATCAGAGGTTAAAAAGAAGATCCATTTGAAGGGTGTCGTATTGGAGTTGTATTGAACAAAGTGTGGCTTTGTAGTTGCGTCTAGTGCAGGTCAATAAATTTTGCCAAATCGCTTGTTTAAGATAACATTCCTTTGCTGTTTGTTTACTGACTCCCGCCGCTATGGCTTAGCTTTTGTATTGCGTGGATACCCTTCCACTATCCTTTTTGGGCGAATAATAGATTTTAGTTCATTTTTTTACTCTCAGACCAATATTATGAGCAACAAAATACACAACGGTCATAACCAACGACAATAAACCCGATATCTTGCATCTTTTGTTTTTTTTCTGAAGGTTGAAAAAAGTCACTGAACTTTTGGTGGGGGCAATTCTGGACCCGGTTTTTTTTGTGGCCTGTTACTAGATAATATGTTTTATTGCTTGATCAACATCTTTAAATATGTAAGCTGCATGCCCCTGTCTTTCAGTGTGGTCATGTAATAAAATCTAACTGCTCAAGTCTCTGCCTTTCATAGGCGTCTTGTGCAGGCTGCTAGTTCCTCCATAGCTTTGTTATGTCCCCCCCCACCCCCCCCACCCCCCCCCCCCCCCCCCCCCTTTTTCCTTTTGTTCTCACTCAGCCGTCATTCCCAGTTTACTAAATGCGAAATTACTTTTTCCGCAAAAAGCAAGCGCATTCACCACACAGCGCCGCTATCATTAGTGCGAGTGAAGCCATTTTGTTTATAAATAGTATTTTTTTCTTACATAATTATATTGTCTGGAATATTTCTTGCTTGAACTTAGAAAATCTTTCGTGCAACCCGAAGCCTGCAATGATAGCAATTAGCTTTGGCTGAATCCTCAAAGTCTAGTTTTGCCAAGACTGAACTGGTTTAATTCTAACAATCTTTTAAAACCCAAGGCATTGAGTATCCTACACTTAGTCCTCCAATAACAGCAGAATGGTATACAAGGTTAGTAAGTACAGTTTTTTTTTCTGTGCTCATTATTTAATTAAAAATAAAATAATTATAATTATTAAAAAACATGAACAGTGATTATCTCCTACAGCTACAAGGCAGCCTAAACCTTCCCGAACTTATGAATAGACCAAGTTGATGATCAAGCTATTATGCCCAAAAAAGGAGAGGCTGTATTTCTTTATAGGCAGCATGTGGAGAAAACAAAACAGTATTCCTCGGAACTGAATTCAGCCTAGAACAGAATCAGCAGATGTCTTTCACAAGACATTATAAAGTATCATAACGGAGGTATGCGGCGGCAGCTAGGTCTAGAATGGTGAAAAGTGTGGGGCAAAACGGTTTCTTAGTTTGTACACTAAACTAGTCCAGTAGATTTGCTTCTCCCCCATTGATTCTGAACAAGATCTTACTAGATTTAAATAAACGCAAGATGCCAGTTTTAAACAAAGTCATTAGAAGTACCTTCTAGGGTTGATTTGAATTATACTATAGATTTGGAACATTGTTAATCGCCATTAACATGGGATTAATAACTTTTAAAATCATATAGATTTGTTTCCCTTTCAAAATGAACGATCTGGAAAATCAGCAGAACCCAGAAAAACACTGAATCAGGTGAGAAAGTAACCAAGCCAGAAAATCACATCAGAAAACGCTGAATCCAAGGTGGAGACCAATACAAAATCCCTGGGCGTGTTAGAAAGCCGAGGAAAAAAAATTAGCAGGGATGGAACAGACAAAAAAAATTAATGTACAGAATATGACTCATCATGAAAACATAAACGCCGCCAACGCCAGAACAAGATGAATAATGCCATCTAAAATAACTCCATGTATACAAGGGCCCCCAAAGTCTTCATGAATAATGAACTTTAAAACTGGTGCCATTTTGGCGGCCATGGCTGCTGTTGGGGGCAGTTATTTACGGCTATAAAATATATACACATTGCAACCAGAAAACATAAGAAGTTAGAAAACAACCTGAACCGCTTAATAAATGCAGAAAAAGACAACTGCACGCTCAAAACCGCCAATGAACAAACATCATTTTGATCCATTTAAAATGGAATAATTTTAAAATTTATTTAAAAAATAGATCATGGGGCGAGTGTGGGGGGGGATTATAAAATGATGATGACAATAAATATAGACCTGAGTCTATAAAAGACCATTTTGATTAATTTTCCCTAGACCCAATTGAATCCAATGGCGGTTTGCTTCGGATGCAAGAAGACCTTCATTAAAAAAGAACTATGCAGAAAGACGCTGAAGCAAGACACCTCAACGATGACGCGTTTTTTGAGGCGTGTGTGTACTAAATAAGGCAATCTGCTGATTTTAAGATACAAACATAGATTGTATGTTTTGATAATTATAAGATAACTTGAATACGAACTTAGTTGTACTTAGAGGATGACTTAGTTATGATCTTAGGTTAACTTGGTAAGAACTTGAAGATGACTTGGAGGACACTTGAATAAAAAACTTAGAAGTAACTTGAGAAATAACTTGAGGATAACGAACTTTGGGTAAGAACTAGTGAATGACTTGAGGATAACTTGGAATAACTTGAGTAAAAACTTGTGGATGACTTGGGGATGACTTAAGTTTAAGGAACTTAAAAGTTGACTTAAGTGTGTGCATTGCGTGGGGTGGGGGTGGGTATGGGTGGAGTTTGGGTGGGGTGGGTGGGGTGGAGTTGAGGTGGGGTAGGGGGTTGTGCATGGGTGGGGATGGGGTAGAGACGTGCGTGCGAGGGGTGGGGTGTGCGATGCGTGGGGCCAGGCCAAAACACACCACACACTACAACCCAAACAAACAAACAATAGACAGGACAGTGCTTGTGGGAAAGTGAATGGGGAAAATGCCGCAGAGTCAGCAAGATGGCACGCCGAGTCACATGCCCCAAATGTTCGTTACTATATGTTAGTAACCACGTCCAGAGCAGCTAAGATGGCTACACGATCATGCCCATGTTCGTTACTATATTAGAACCACGTCAGAGCAGAGCAAGTTGGCAGCCTAATACAGCCTAAACAGCGTTCGGGATATCAACTACTTCCGAAAAAAAAAAAAAAAATCTCCAGCCCGAGTCCGTGTTCCGTGTCGTCTGGCTTTGGCCGATGTTTCAAAAACACCACAAGGAGGCGAAGTTTTCTGAACTACAAGGTAAGTACAACCTGTCACTGAATCTTCTCCACTACACCACACAGCTTCAATGACAATACAACCCAGTCTTGCAACGTGGCGGCCACAAGTGGAGTGACACGGGTAACAGTCTAGAACAATCGCTAAAACCGACGACCCTGGCGCGCTGTCACCTGATAAGGGGGGTAGTCACCCCCCCCACCCCCACCCCACACCTAGGCAAGGCCCAGTCTCCTGCTTTAATTTGATTTTTTGGGTCCTTGCCGTGGCGCCTGTGAAGAACGATGTCGTGCCGACTCGCTAGCCGTAAATTAAGCGATAAGTTTCGGCCTCGTGTTCAGCCTATCTGTTTTACACATAGTTTTGAAGGTTGTAGTAACATCCGCATTGTAATATTTGAAAGCATTTATATGACATAGAAAGTGCTGGCCCACAACACTACACCTCTCCATACTGTTAGATGTAACTAAGGTCGGCCTAACCCTATCTAGTTTGTTTTTGCCAGAACATCAAAAAATCGCCATTCAGTTTGCATAAGGGCACACTTAAAGGGCCAGGATGAACTGGTTAGAATTAGAAAAGTTGAAAAGTAATACACATCTTACTACACACAGATCAGCTTGCCCCATAAACAACGAATCTGTAGTTAACCAATCAATCAAGTCACGAATCAATCACGCGTGTTTATACTCCGTTCGGCCTTAATAAAATGAACCCATGTTTTTTAAACGTTGGCCTTTAGCTGTCCTCAAGCCAGACACCCAACAATCAACGCGTACTGGATTAGTTTTTGCTTCGGCCAACTTTCAACAATGCAGCGCCAATTTTTTTTAGATAGATGAACAATCTCATGGATAGCCAAACACGTAATAAAACGGCTACATCTTGTTTCATTCCTTAAACCAACAAACCTTTAAGATAGTCTCTCCGGTTTCACAAATGCTGTTTTTTTCGCCTACCTTCAAGACAACTACCATTAAGCGCAAGTGAAGAACAGAGAATGGAGGCGGCTCTCGCTTATAGCGAGAACGTGTAAAGGAAGCACACAACGTCCGCTGTGCGGGCATACCTTTTAATAGTTGGCTTGCCCTCACTGACTGACTCAACTAATTCTTTACACAACAAATACTTCTAACATGCAGTTAAAAATAAACTTATGGCCTCGAATACAAAACCTGTATCATCAGTATACGTTTTAGCCATTTTAAATAACACAATTAAAACACAGTGGTCACAAACCAGAGCGCAATCAAAACACAGCCTTCCTTTGTGGCAGTAGCTCCAACAACAATGACAGCGCCGGTCGTGCCACGTCGACAGCCCTCGATCTAATGTGACGACTGTGGCAATCTAGACTTTATCCAAATGTGGAGCAAACCCAACGGATGATGGCTTCGTTTACACAGGACAGGCTAGGTGCAATACTGCCCGACCCGTAAATTAAGTGATCGGAGTTTCAGCCAGCCCCGTGTCTGCCTGTTTCTAATGTACAAAGTTTGTAGTTGGAAATTAGTCAGATGAAAGTGTGCCGATTTTATAGGCATTTAATTGAGAGTGAAAAGAGAAAGAGTGGTGCGTTGGGTGTGTGTGTGTGTGTTGTGTGTTTGTGATAGTGTGTCTGTGTGTGTGTGTGCCCGCCTCTCTGTCTGTCTCTCTCTCTTCTCTGTCTGTCTGTCTGTCTGTCTGTTCTGAGGGCAACTTAACCTTAACTTGTCAGGGTTTCTCTCTCTCTCCCCCACGCTGTAATTAACATACCGCAAAGTAATCGGATAGCCTGGTGCACCCACCGTGTATATGGGCGGTTCAGACACAACTGCTTTTCCCCTGCGTTACTCTATGGGGCGTGTTCAGTCCTGGCTACTTTCCCTACGTTACTCTATGAAAACTTTAGTAAATTAGTATTAAAAACGGATAACCCTGCACAGTATGTTTGTTTGTAGATAATCGTTATTTTTGGTTATTGAAGTCTTACTTGTCAGAGAACAGTAATATGCTGATTCTAGGGCACTTTCGCCCGAAAACTAGTTTGAGGGCGGAAGTGAGTTAGAAGCGGCATATTACTGTTCTCTGGTGTGTAGCCATGGTGTTTGTCTTGCTGTGCTATGACCAAGATATAGGTGTGTGTGTGTGTGTGTGTGTGTGCGCCTGTGTGTGTGTGCCTGTGTGTGTATGTGTGTGTGTGTGTGTGTGTGTGTGTGTGTGTGTGTGTGTGTGTGTGTGTGTGTGTGTGTGGCGCGCGCGCGTGTGTGTGTGTGTGTGTGTGTGTGTGTGTGTGTGTGTGTGTGCAGGTGGGTCTGGTGTCCCTGTTCACCAATTCTGCATTACGTAAACCCCTGATGATCAGTATCGTCATGCATCTCTCACAGCAGCTGTCCGGAATCAATGGGGTACATCTGTCTGTCTGTCTGCCTGTCTGTCTGTCTGCCTGTCTGTCTGCCTGCCTGTCTGTCTGTCTGCCTGTCTGTCTGTCTGTCTCTGTCTCTCTCCCTTTCTCTCCCTCTCACATTGTCTGTCTGTCTACCTGTCTGTCTGTCTCTCTCGCTTTCTCTCTCTCTCTCTCTGTCTGTGTGTGTCTCTCTCTCTGTCTCTTTCTCTCTCTCACTCTGTCTTTCTGTTTGTGTGTCTCTTAGGAACGTGTGTGTATGGAAATATTTTCCTGTATTGATATGTTTGCGCGAGCATAATCCTTGTCATACATGTATTGTATTGTTATTATATATGTAGTATTTTTACTGAGCAAACCATGTGGTGTACCGACATTGGCGTATTGTGAAGAGGGGAACAAAAAAGAATCACACCATCAGTACTTCACACTGTCAGTATTTCACACCATCAGTACTTCACACCGTCAGTATTTCACACCATCAGTATTTCACACCGTCAGTATTTCACACCGTCAGTATTTCACACCGTCAGTACTTCACACCGTCAGTACTTCACACCGTCAGTATTTCACACCGTCAGTGTTTCACACCGTCAGTGTTTCACACCGTCAGTGTTTCACACCGTCAGTGTTTCACACCGTCAGTATTTCACACCGTCAGTACTTCACACCATCAGTATTTCACACCGTCAGTGTTTCACACAGTCAGTATTTCACACCATCAGTACTTCACACCGTCAGTATTTCACACCATCAGTATTTCACACCATCAGTATTTCACACCATCAGTATTTCACACCTTTAGTACTTCACACGTCAGTATTTCACACCATCAGTACTTCACACCATCAGTATTTCACACCATCAGTATTTCACACCGTCAGTGTTTCACACAGTCATTATTTCACACCATCAGTACTTCACACCGTCAGTATTTCACACCATCAGTATTTCACACCATCAGTACTTCACACCGTCAGTACTTCACACCGTCAGTACTTCACACCGTCAGTACTTCACACCGTCAGTACTTCACACCGTCGGTATTTCACACCATCAGTACTTCACACCATCAGTACTTCACACCGTCAGTACTTCACACCATCAGTACTTCACACCGTCAGTATTTCACACCAGTATTTCACACCATCAGTATTTCACACCGTCAGTACTTCACACCATCAGTACTTCACACCGTCAGTACTTCACACCGTCAGTACTTCACACCATCAGTATTTCACACCATCAGTATTTCACACCGTCAGTATTTCACACGTCAGTATTTCACAATGTCGGTGTTTCACACCGTCAGTGTTTCACACCGTCAGTATTTCACACCGTCAGTGTTTCACATCGTCAGTGTTTCACACCGTCAGTAGTTCACACCGTCAGTATTTCACACCATCAGTATTTCACACCGTCAGTATTTCACACCGTCAGTATTTCACACCGTCAGTGTTTCACACAGTCAGTATTTCACACCGTCAGTGTTTCACACCGTCAGTGTTTCACATCGTCAGTGTTTCACACCGTCAGTATTTCACACCGTCAGTATTTCACACCGTCAGTAGTTCACACCGTCAGTAGTTCACACCATCAGCATTTCACACCATCAGTATTTCACACCGTCAGTATTTTACACGGTCAGTATTTCACACGGTCAGTAGTTCACACCGTCAGTAGTTCACACCGTCAGTACCTCACACCGTCAGTATTTCACACCGTCAGTAGTTCACACCGTCAGTAGTTCACACCATCAGCATTTCACACGGTCAGTATTTCACACCATCAGTATTTCACACCGTCAGTATTTTACACGGTCAGTATTTCACACAGTCACTACCTCACACCGTCAGTAGTTCACACCATCAGTAGTTCACACCGTCAGTACCTCACACCGTCAGTATTTCACACCGTCACAGTCAGTATTTCACACCGTCAGTATTTCACACAGTCAGTATTTCACACAGTCAGTATTTCACACCGTCAGTAATCAGTCAGTATTTCACGCAGGCAGTGCTTACCTGTGTTGGATTCTAGCACCTGAGGGGTGAGAGGTCAGTGCCGCCCTGTGCGTGACGTCATGTTGCAGATCTTCTACTACTCGGCCATCCTGTTCAAAGGGGCGGGCATGGACGCCGCCACAGCGACTCACGCCACCAGCGGGGTGGGTGTGGTGATGGTGGTGATGACGCTCATCACGGTGCCGCTGATGGACAGGGCGGGGCGCCGTTCGCTGCATCTGATCGGACTGGCCGGCATGTTCCTCTTCAGCATCCTCATCACCGTGGCCTTGGCGCTCAGGGTAGGTGGGGGTGTGTGTGTGTGGGGGGGTGATGGTGGGATGAGGGGGATGGGTTTTGAGTAATGTCCCTTTAAAAAAAAAAAAAAAGAATTGTCATCTCTTTGATCTTGGTTTTGAGGGTTGGGGCTGGGGTGGGGTGGGGGGGTAGACAGGGAATGAGATTGAGGGGTAACATTCCATGTTGATAGTCATCGCTGTGGGTGTATATATAGAGAGAGAAAAGGGGGAAGAGAGTGGATAGAGATGGATTATGGATGTGTTTGTTTTTTTTCTTCTGATCGTCGTTACAGTAGCCTTTGATCCTAAAGGTATGTAAGGGGTGGGGGTTGGGTGGGGGTGGAATGAATTGGATTGTGGCCACAGCACTGTGACTGTGGTCCCGAGGGTATGTAGCACTGGAGGGGATGGGGGTTAGAGGGAGGGGAAGGGCCTTTCATTGTCTTTACGTCTGTTCATCACACTTGCCATAGAATCACCTTGTCTCAGAAATTCAGGGATGACAGATATGTCGGTGTTGAATTTAAGTGTGGTGTGTGTGTGTGTGTGTGTGTGTGTGTGTGTGTGTGTGTGTGGGGTTTGTGTGTGTGTGTTTGTCTGTGTGTGTGTGTTTGTCTGTGTCTGTGTGTTTGTGTATGTGGTGTGTCTGTGTGTGTTTGTATGTGTGTCTGTGTTTGTGTGTGTGTGTGTGTGTGTGTGTGTGTGTGTGTGTGTGTGTGTTCGTGTGTGGTGTGTGTGTGTGTGTGTGTGTGTGTGTGTGTTCGTGTGTGTGTGTGTGTGTGTGTGTGTGTGTGTGTGTGTGTGTGTGTGTGTGTGTGTGTGGTGTGTGAACCAGAGTGAAGTGGAGTGTTCAAGGTGGCCAGCATTGTCTTCTCATTGCTCTTCGTCGTCTTCTTCGCCCTAGGGCCTGGTGAGTCGGAGAACTGCCCCTCCCCCCCCCCCCCCCCCCCCCCCACCTCCCCCTGTCCACTTAACCTCCCAGTCTACCCGCTACCCACATACAAGCTGACTGCAGTGTGTGTATCATTGTTCAACATATTTATAGACAGCTTGAAAAGAAGAAATTTATGACCAGATAGAAACAGTCAGCGAGGCACACCAAACAGACAGCCAACCAGAAAGACCGACAGACAGACACAGGTTGTTGCCCTTGTCAGAGATGACAGAGATACCATGGCAAATCTGATGAGGAGGATGAAGCTTTCCAAGATGTGAATGACGGCGATGACATTAATGATCATAATCATGACAAACACAATTACAAGAAGGCCAGTAATGATAAAGACCATGGTGACAATGATGACCATACTGTTACAGATGGATGTGATGAAGGTTTAATCTAAAAAAAAAGTTAAGTTCCCATAGCCTGGGAATGAACTGATGATGCTGACGATGATGATAATGATGATGATGATGATGATGACGATGATGGTGATGGTCATGATTATGATGATGATGATGATGTCGTTGTCCAGAATGCATTCCCTTGCTGATCGTGGTGGAGCTGGATGACTAAGATGATGATGATGATGATAACCATGATGATGATGATGTCAATGTCGAGGGTCTATTCCCTGGCTTATCGTGGCAGAGCTGGTTGACTAAGATGAAGATGATGACGATGATGATGATGATGACAATAATGACGATAACAATGACAATGATGATGATAAGATGATGATGATGGCGACGATGATGATGATGTTGATGTCGTGGTCCAGGATCTATTCCCTGGCTTACTGTGGCAGAGCTGATTGACTAAGATGAAGATGATGACGATGATGATGATGATGACAATAATGATGATAACAGTGACAATGATGATGATAAGATGATGACGATGGTGAGGATGATGATGATGATGATGATGATGTTGATGTCGTGGTCCAGGTCCATTCCCTGGCTGATCGTGGCGGAGCTGTTTTCTCAGGGACCCCGTTCAGCGGCCATCAGTGTGTCTGTGCTGGTCAACTGATGGCCAACTTTCTGGTCGGCTACACTTCCCTTCATCCAGGTCAGACAACCCCCCCCTCCCCTCTCCCC
>CM031624.1:24023009-24025509 GCA_018398815.1 Conus ventricosus
CTTTGTGTTTCTCATTTACTGCACATTGTCAGATTTTCTCATTTACTGCACTTGTCATGTTTTCCTCATTTACTGCACATTGCAGCTTAAGTGTTTCCCCACATTCTTTCCGTGTCTTCTTTCCTTTTTTTTTTTCTTTCTTTCTGTCTGCGTACGCAGGCTGATACTCCTGCGGACACTGCCTGTATAGACAGGCAGCGGAGTGTTGTGTGTATGACCGTTCTTTATCCCGCCAGTAAGGCAGCCATACTCCATCTTTTAAACAGTATGTCACTTGCAGTACACGTTTGGACAAGACAATCGATCTATGCTATGGTAACATTCCCAAGGCATATTAATCCATTTCTCTACCACCTGTAGGTGCGTCCGATCATAACACTGTGCAACTTATCCCAGCTTACAGACCAAAAATAAAGACTGAACCAGTTGTGAGAAAGCGTGCGAAAGTGTGGACGACTGCGAGTACAGATGAACTGAGAGGATGTTTTGACTGTACTGATTGGGATGTGTTTATTGGATTCCTGTGAAAATGTTGATGAAATAGCGGATGTTGTCACCTCTTATATTTGTTTTTGTGAAGATATGATAGTTCCCACTAAGATGATTAAAGTTTTCCCCAACAACAAACCATGGATCTCAAAGTCTCTCAAAACTCTTCTAAATGAAAAAAAGGTTGCTTTTCAATCTAAAGACAAAGAAAGGGAGGAAATTGGTTCAAGCAAAGCTTAGAGGAGAATTACGGAAGGGACAAACAGAGTTTAAAAATAAAGTAGAACAGAAATTTCAGACAGGAAAAATAGCAGACGCATGGAATGGTTTAAGAACTCTTACAGGTCAGGCAAAAAATAAAACAATTGCTACCCAGATGACAAAGGTTGAACAAAAAGACTTTTCCAATGATTTAAACAATTTTTACTGCCGCTTTGAAAGGGATGATCTGGGAGGGGAATTGAACAGGGTTATGTCACAGTTACAGGAACGGACGAAAGAACTGAACTATGAACAAGACTTTGTGATCGATGCAAAAACTGTTGAGACTCTATTCTTAAGCTAAATATTAGGAAGGCAGTGGGTCCAGACAGTATTTGTGGAAGACTGTTAAAGACATGTGCCTCCAGCTCTGTGATGTTTTTAGTAAAATTTTTAATTGGTCTGTGAAGAATACACTGTTCCTCGCATCTGGAAAAATTCGACTATCTCCCCCATCCCAAAGAAAAAGAATCCTACCACATTAAATGATTACCGTCCTGTTGCACTGACTTCAATAGTAATGAAATGCTTTGAAAAAATTGTTCTTCATCATCTCCTTACCTTTACAAATCAACAACTTGACCCCCTCCAGTTTGCCTATAAACCCCATAGAAGCACCGATGATGCCATTCTTTCACTCCTTCACAATGCTTTCTTTCATTTGAATAACTCCAAATCTTTTGTTCGTGTTCTCTTCATTGACTTCTCCTCCGCTTTTAACACAATACAACCTCATCTCTTGGCCTTGAAACTGTTAACTTTACAGGTAGACCCGAAACTCATTCTCTGGATCATGAGCTTCTTACTTAATAGAACACAGTCAGTTCGTTTCCAATCTGCAATCTCATCTAAACAAACTACTTGTACTGGTGCTCCTCAGGGTACAGTGCTGTCCCCTGTACTTTTTACTTTATACACCAACGATATGCAGAGGTACAGAGAAAACTCCGGTCATCAAGTACTCTGACGATTCTGCTCTTGAAGATTTGTCAGATTGTGATACGGATTATTTTAGAGAGATAGAAAAGTTCTGTTCTTGGTGCAAGGATAATTATCTGGACCTCATGTTACAAAAGCAAAAGAACTGCTTATCGATTTCCGTAAAGATCCACCACCAGTTCCAAAACTTACTATTGATGGAGAGAAACTGTTGAAAGAGTTGATGAATACCGATATTTAGGTACAGTTATAGATAAAAAGCTTACTTTTGACAAAAATGTTGATTGAATCTGTACACAAGAAATGTCAATCTAGAATATTCTGCTTGCAAAAACTGAGAAATATTGGTGTTGGTCCTGAGATTCTACAAACCTATTATCGATGCTGTGTTGAATCTGTTCTTACCATTTCTTTTATGTGTGTGTATGGGAGTTTGTGTTAGCGATGTAAGAATGTGCTGAATGATGTTGTGAGTGTGTGTAGTAAAGTTGTGGGTGCAAGACAAACCAGTTTGAAAGCGTTGTACGACAGGAGAGTGCTGAACAAAGCCAGACAGATAGCCAGTGATGATAGCCATGTCCTGGCTAAGCATTATGAACTGTTACCATCAGGACGCCGGTACAGAACCTTGAGAGTGAAAACAAGAGCTCAAAAAACTTTTATTCCCCAGTCAATCCATCTTTAAATCAGTAACCTTTATCAAGCAAAACTTGTTTTTTAACCTATGAATTCTGAATTTGTATTAGGTGAGAGTGCGCATGTGCATGTTTGTGTGCGCATGCTTGTGCACATGTGAGTGTATGTTTGTGTA
>CM031624.1:24033009-24038009 GCA_018398815.1 Conus ventricosus
AGAGAGAGGGAAAATGTAGAAGGAAATATGGAGAGACTTTGAGTCACCATTCATAGGTGGATAGTTGGGTTGACTGCCTTCAGCTTTGCTCGTCAGGAAAGCAGTGGGGTTATTATAGTCCTAGTTTTATGAACAGAATCAGAAAGGAATAACGACAGTTGATGACGTCTAGAACACAGTCAAACATAACTTAACTGGAACACAGCCCACGATAAGCATGTGAAGACTGCCATTATTATAGCATTGTATAAACTTACTTGTGTGTGTGTGTGTGTGTGTGTGTGTGTGTGTGAGAGAGAGAGAGAGAGAGAGAGAGAGAGAGAGGAGAGAGGGAGGGAGGGAGAGGAGGATGGAAGAAGAGAGACACCGATGGAGTTACAGTTCCTGTCAACTGTAGCAAGCAGATGGTTGAAGAGACACCGATGGAGTTACAGTTCCTGTCAACTGTAGCAAGCAGATGGTTGAAGAGATTGAGAGAGTGAGAGAAAGACAACCCGCATGATGAAAATGACAAGAAAAGGACATGTGTGGTTATGCCAACACATGGCATCTACTTGCGTGTGCCAGTTGGCGTAACACTGGCGTATTTGACTGATTTTATGGCGTTTCGTTTGTAGCAGTGTATGTATGCTGGCAGGCGTGTACACGGGCGTGTCCTTCGCACCAGTGTATATGTGTTGTTGGGTGTGTACACAGGCGTGTAATTTGTACCAGTGTATGTGTGCTAACATTTGTGTATACCGGCGTGTCATTTGCGCCAAAGTATGTGTGTTGTCAGGTGTGTACACAGGCATGTCATTTTGTTATAATGTGTGCGTGTTGTTAGGTGTATACACGTGTCAATTGTACCATTGTATGTATGCTGGTAGGTGTGTACACCTGTCAATTGTACCAATGTATGTGTGTTGTCAGGTGTGTACACAGGCGTGTCAATTGTAATTGTACCAATGCATGTGTGTTGTCAGATTGTACACAGGCGTGTCAGTTGTACCAGTGTATGTGTGTTGTCAGGTGTGTACACAGGCGTGTCATCTGTACCAATGTATATGTGTTGGCAGGTGTGCACATGGGCGTGTCATTTGTAGCAGTGTGTGTTGGCAGGTGTGTACACGGATGTGTCAGTTATGTGCTACTTGGTGTGTATACAGACGTGTCATTTGTAGCATGTATGTGTGTTGGAGATGTGTACACGGGCGTGTCATTTATAGCAGGAGATGTGTGTTGGCAGGTGTGCATACGGCGGCGTGTCATCTGTAGCAGTGTGTGTGCTGGTGTGTACATAGAAATGCCATTTGTAGCAGTGTGTACGTGTGTTGGGAGGTGTGTACACGTGTCAGTTGTACCAATGTATGTGTGTTAACAGCTGTGTACATGTGAATTGTACAATTGTGTGTGTGTTGTCAGGTGTGTACACGGTCATGTCATTTGTACCAATGTAGGTGTGTTGTCAGGCGCATACACGGGCATGTCAATTGTACCAAGTATGTGTGTCGTCAGGTGTGTGCATATACGTGTTATCTGTACCAGTGTATGTGTGTTGTCAGGTGTGTACACAGACGTGTCCTGTTGTGTTTGTCAGGTGTGTACACAGGTTACCGACTGTCCTGTGTGTTGTCAGGTGTGTACACAGACGTGTCCAAGTGTGTGTTGTCAGGTGTGTACACAGACGTGTCCTGTGTGTTGTCAGGTGTGTACACAGACGTGTCCTGTGGTGTTGTCAGGTGTGTACACAGACGTGTCCTGTGTGTTGTCAGGTGTGTGTACACAGACGTGTCCTGTGTGTTGTCAGGTGTGTACACAGACGTGTCCTGTGTGTTGTCAGGTGTGTACACAGACGTGTCCTGTGTGTTGTCAGGTGTGTACACAGACGTGTCCTGTGTGTTGTCAGGTGTGTACACAGACGTGTCCTGTGTGTTGTCAGGTGTGTACACAGACGTGTCCTGTGTGTTGTCAGGTGTGTACACAGACGTGTCCTGTGTGTTGTCAGGTGTGTACACAGACGTGTCCTGTGTGTTGTCAGGTGTGTACACAGACGTGTCCTGTGTGTGTTGCAGGTGTGTACACAGACGTGTTGTTGTCCAGGTGTGTACCAGATGTCTGTGTGTTGTCAGTGTGACACAGACGTGTCCTGTGTGTTGTCAGGTGTGTACACAGACTGTCCTGTGTGTTGTTGTACAGAGGTGTGTGAGGGGACACAGACGTGTCCTGTGTGTTGTCAGGTGTGTACACAGACGTGTCCTGTGTGTTGTCAGGTGTGTACACAGACATGTCCTGTGTGTTGTCAGGTGTGTACACAGACGTGTCCTGTGTGTTGTCAGGTGTGTACACAGACGTGTCCTGTGTGTTGTCAGGTGTGTACACAGACGTGTCCTGTGTGTTGTCAGGTGTGTACACAGACGTGTCCTGTGTGTTGTCAGGTGTGTACACAGACGTGTCCTGTGTGTTGTCAGGTGTGTACACAGACGTGTCCTGTGTGTTGTCAGGTGTGTACACAGACGTGTCCTGTGTGTTGTCAGGTGTGTACACAGACGTGTCCTGTGTGTTGTCAGGGTGTACACAGACGTGTCCGTGTGTGTCAGGTGTGTACACAGACGTGTCCCTGTGTGTTGTCAGGTGTGTACACAGACGTGTCCTGTGTGTTGTCAGGTGTGTACACAGACGTGTCCTGTGTGTTGTCAGGTGTGTACACAGACGTGTCCTGTGTTTGTCAGGTGTGTACACAGACGTGTCCTGTGTGCTGTCAGGTGTGTACACAGACGTGTCCTGTGTGTTGCCAGGTGTGTACACAGACGTGTCCTGTGTGTTGCAGGTGTGTACACAGACGTGTCCTGTGTGTTGTCAGGTGTGTACACAGACGTGTCCTGTGTGTTGTCAGGTGTGTACACAGACGTGTCCTGTGTGTGTCAGTGTGTGCACAGACGTGTCCTGTGTGTTGTCAGGTGTGTACACAGACGTGTCCTGTGTGTTGTCAGGTGTGTACACAGTGCCTGTTGCCCATGTGTACACCTGTCCGTGGTGTCGGGGTGACGAGGTCTGGGTGTCGGGTGGCGCCTGGGTCGTGTGTCACCAGCTGCTGTGTGTTGTAGGTGTTCGTGGTCCTCTGTCTCGTCAGGCACGGCTTCCCGGGGTCGTGGACAACGTGCCTTGGCGGTGTCGCTGTACTGTGTGTTGCGGTGGGTGTGCGTGTGTCTGTCCCTGTGTCTGTACTCTGTCTATCTTGTCTGTCTTCACTGTCTCATGTTTCTGTCTCTTATCTCTCCTCTGTCTTCTCTCTCCTTCCTTGTCTTCTCTTCCACTTCTGGTCTTCTCGCTGTCCCGCTTCTCTTGTCTTTCTGTCCTGTACTCATTTCTCTGTCTTCTCTTCCAACTCTTGCTCAGTCTTCCGACTTCTCTCTCTGTTCATCTCTCTGATTCTGTCTGTCTGTCTGTCTTGTCTCTTCATTCTCTCTCATCTGTCTGTCTCTCTCTCCTCTCTCTCTATTTCTCAAATCTCTCCGACCCATGTCATTTCCTTTTCCCCAACATACAAGCAAAACTGGGAAGTAGGCATTGTGATCTCTGTCTAAATGAACAACCGAAAAAAACCCTCAGTTTCTAGGAACCAAGTGATTGACACCAACTCAGGACTGGTCCTCTTCCCACACGGCCCATCCACAAAACACCGCATTCCCAATAGAAACAGACCGACCCACCGCTGCCTCTTCCGTCCACACACACTTAATAACATTCATGTTAATTTATGTAGCGCCTATTTTCTAAAAATTAGGCTCTAAGCGTTTTATATAACCAACAACAACAACAACACCACACACACACACACACACACACATACACACACACACACACACACACACAGACACACACACACGCGCGCGCGCGCATCCGCGCATCCGTGCACGCAAACACTTTCTTATGCATGACCACACACCCATGCTCACAGACACCCGCACGCACGCACGCACATCAACACGGCCTGCACGTACAAGCGACACAACCACCAGGCACTCACGCATGCACGCAAAAACCCACTCAGACACTCGGAAGGTGAACTGGGAAGTTGGGGTGAGGGGGGCCGGGGGGAGGTTACGACCGAGTAAAGAAATTTGTTTTAACGGCAGATTTGAAAGAAGAACAGGGTGAAGGTAGGTGTCTGACACAGATGGGAAGTGTATTCCAGACAGTTGGTCCTTGGAGGGAGAGAGAACGTTGACCAAAAGATTTTGTTCTGACAGAAGGAATGCGCAAGAGGCGGCTGTCGGCAGAGGAACGAAGTTGACGGGATGGGGTGTAGATGTGGAGGATGTCTGAGAGATGTTTTGGTCCAGTACTAGAAACAGAAGAAAAACAGATAGAAGCCAGATTGTAGTCAATTCAACTCTGAATTG
Organism: Conus ventricosus; assembly: GCA_018398815.1. Lineage (NCBI taxonomy): Eukaryota > Metazoa > Mollusca > Gastropoda > Neogastropoda > Conidae > Conus > Conus ventricosus. The sequence continues at coordinate 24,037,395 of CM031624.1, forward strand.
GAAGCCAGTGGAGGGACTGCAACATAGGAGTGACGTGTTGACGTTTAGACGCTTTGAAAACAAGTCCGGCAGCGCACTTCCGAACCTTCTGTAGTTTATCGAGTAGGTACTTTGGTGAGCCAGCCCAGAGACTGTTGCAGTAGTCCAGCCTTGAGAGAATTTTGGAACAGACCAGAGTTTTTGTGGCTTCAGTGGAAAGGAAGTGTCTCATTGAACTGATCTTACGTATTTCCAGATACGCTGTCTTACAAACATTAGACACGTGGTGCTTGAAAGAAAGGGTGGAATCAAAAGTCACACCGAGGTTACGAGCCTGGGATGAGAGTTGAATATCAGCACTTCCGATACTGATGGAAGAAGGAGAGATGACCTTGGAGTTTGGGGGGGGGGGGGGGGGGGGGGGGGGGGGGGGGGAATTCAGTTTTGTGTCATTCAGCTGGAACTATTCAAGTCATCAGTTCTTTAATCTTGTGAACAGTTTTACGTCACTGACAACGGCTTGAGTTCAGATAGAGGGGCGACTTGGCATCTGAGTTTATCAGCAAACCTCACGCAGAATGAGTGCTGATCGATAATGTCTGCACACGGGTCTGGAAAAGAGGGAACAGACTGGCC
>CM031624.1:24043009-24060509 GCA_018398815.1 Conus ventricosus
TAGTTCACACCATCAGCATTTCACACGGTCAGTATTTCACACCATCAGTATTTCACACCGTCAGTATTTTACACAGTCAGTATTTCACACAGTCAGTACCTCACACCGTCAGTAGTTCACACCGTCAGTAGTTCACACCGTCAGTACCTCACACCGTCAGTATTTCACACCGTCAGTAGTTCACACCGTCAGTAGTTCACACCATCAGCATTTCACACGGTCAGTATTTCACACCATCAGTATTTCACACCGTCAGTATTTTACACGGTCAGTATTTCACACAGTCAGTACCTCACACCGTCAGTATTTCACACCGTCAGTAGTTCACACCGTCAGTACCTCACACCGTCAGTATTTCACACCGTCACAGTCAGTATTTCACACCGTCAGTATTTCACACAGTCAGTATTTCACACAGTCAGTATTTCACACCGTCAGTATCAGTCAGTATTTCACGCAGTCAGTGCTTACCTGTGTTGGATTCTAGCACCTGAGGGGTGAGAGGTCAGTGCCGCCCTGTGCGTGACGTCATGTTGCAGATCTTCTACTACTCGGCCATCCTGTTCAAAGGGGCGGGCATGGACGCCGCCACAGCGACTCACGCCACCAGCGGGGTGGGTGTGGTGATGGTGGTGATGACACTCATCACGGTGCCGCTGATGGACAGGGCGGGGCGCCGCACGCTGCATCTGATCGGACTGGCCGGCATGTTCCTCTTCAGCATCCTCATCACCGTGGCCTTGGCGCTCAGGGTAGGTGGGGGTGCGGGGGGGGGGGGGGGGGGTGGGGGGGGGGATGGTGGGATGAGGGGGATGGGTTTTGAGTAATGTCCCTTTAAAAAAAAAAGAAAAGAATTGTCATCTCTTTGATCTTGGTTTTGAGGGTTGGGGCTGGGGTGGGGTGGGGGGTAGACAGGGAATGAGATTGAAGGGGTAACATTCCATGTTGATAGTCATCGCTGTGGGTGTATATTTTGAGAGAGAAAGGGGGAGGAGAGTGGATAGAGATGGATTATGGATGTGGTTTTTTTTTCTTCTGATCGTCGTTACAGTAGCGTTTGATCCTAAAGGTATGTGAGGGGTGGGGGTTGGGTGGGGGTGAAATGAAATTGGATTGTGGCCACAGCACTGTGACTGTGGTCCCGAGGGTATGTAGCACTGGAGGGGATGGGGGTTAGAGGGAGGGGAAGGGCCTTTCATTGTCTTTACGTCTGTTCATCACACTTGCCATAGAATCACCTTGTCTCAGAAATTCAGGGATGACAGATATGTCGGTGTTGAATTTAAGTGTGTGTGTGTGTGTGTGTTGTGTGTGTGTGTGTGTGTGTGTGTTTGTCTGTGTGTGTGTGTGTTTGTGTGTGTGTGTGTGTGTTTGTCTGTGTCTGTGTGTTTGTGTATGTGTGTGTCTGTGTGTGTTTGTATGTGTGTCTGTGTTTGTTTGTGTGTGTGTGTGTGTGTGTGTGTGTGTGTGTGTGTGTGTGTGTGTGTGTGTGTTCGTGTGTGTGTGTGTGTTGTTTTGTATGTGTGTCTGTGTTTGTGTGTGTGTGTGTGATGTGTGTCTGTGTTTGTTGTGTGTGTGTGTGTGTGTGTGTGTGTGTGTGTTGTGTTCGTGTGTGGGGTGTGTCGTGTGTGTGTGTGTTCGTGTGTGTGTGTGTTCGTGTGTGTGTGTGTGTGTGTGTTTGTATGTGTGTGTGTGTGTGTGTGTGTTCGTGTGTGTGTGTGTTCGTGTGTGTGTGTGTTCGTGTGTGTGTGTGGTGTGTTGTGTGTGTGTGTGTGTTGTGTGTGTGTGTGTGTTGTGTGTGTGTGTGTGTTGTGTGTGGTGTGTGTGTGTGTGTGTGTGTGTGTTGTGTGTGTGAACCAGAGTGAAGTGGAGTGGTTCAAGGTGGCCAGCATTGTCCTCTCATTGCTCTTCGTCGTCTTCTTCGCCCTAGGGCCTGGTGAGTTTGGAGAACTGCCCCTCCCACACCCCCCCCCCCACCTCCCACCCCCCCCCCCCCCCACCTCCCCCTGTCCACTTCAAACCTCCCAGTCTACCCGCGCTACCCACATACAAGCTGACTGCAGTGTGTGTGTATCATTGTTCAACACATTTATAGACAGCTTGAAAAGAAGAAATTTATGACCAGATAGAAACAGTCAGCGAGGCACACCAAACAGACAGCCAACCAGAAAGACCGACAGACGGATGGACAGACAGACACAGGTGGTTGCCCTTGTCACCCAACCAGAAAGACCGACAGACGGATGGACAGACAGACACAGGTGGTTGCCCTTGTCACCCAACCAGAAAGACCGACAGACGGATGGACAGACAGACACAGGTGGTTGCCCTTGTCACCCAACCAGAAAGACCGACAGACGATGGACAGACAGACACAGGTGGTTGCCCTTGTCACCCAACCAGAAAGACCGACAGACGGATGGACAGACAGACACAGGTGGTTGCCCTTGTCACCCAACCAGAAAGACCGACAGACGGATGGACAGACAGACACAGGTGGTTGCCCTTGTCACCCAACCAGAAAGACCGACAGACGGATGGACAGACAGACACAGGTGGTTGCCCTTGTCACCCAACCAGAAAGACCGACAGACGGATGGACAGACAGACACAGGTGGTTGCCCTTGTCACCCCAACCAGAAAGACCGACAGACGGATGGACAGACAGACACAGGTGGTTGCCCTTGTCACCCAACCAGAAAGACCGACAGACGGATGGACAGACAGACACAGGTGGTTGCCCTTGTCACCCAACCAGAAAGACCGACAGACGGATGGACAGACAGACACAGGTTGTTGCCCTTGTCAGAGATGACAGAGACACCATGGCAAATCTGATGAGGAGGATGGAGCTTTCCAAGATGTGAATGACGGCGATGACATTAATGATCATAATCATGACAAACACCCTTACAAGAAGGCCAGTAATGATAAAGACCATGGTGACAGTGATGACCATACTGTTACAGATGGATGTGATGAAGGTTTAATCTAAAAAAAAAAAAAAAAAGTTAAAGTTCCCATAGCCTGGGAATGAACTGATGATGCTGACGATGATGATAATGATGATGATGATGATGATGACGATGATGGTGATGGTCATGATTATGATGATGATGATGATGTCGTTGTCCAGAATGCATTCCTTGCTGATCGTGGTGAGCTGGATGACTAAGATGATGATGATGATGATAACCATGATGATGATGATGTCAATGTCGAGGGTCTATTCCCTGGCTTATCGTGGCAGAGCTGGTTGACTAAGATGAAGATGATGACGATGATGATGATGATGACAATAATGACGATAACAATGACAATGATGATGATAAGATGATGATGATGGCGACGATGATGATGATGTTGATGTCGTGGCCCCAGGATCTATTCCCTGGCTTACTGTGGCAGACTGATTGACTAAGATGAAGATAATGACCATGATGATGACAATAATGATGATAACAGTGACAATGATGATGATAAGATGATGACGATGGTGAGGATGATGATGATGATGATGATGTTGATGTCGTGGTCCAGGGTCCATTCCCTGGCTGATCGTGGCGGAGCTGTTTTCTCAGGGACCCCGTTCAGCGGCCATCAGTGTGTCTGTGCTGGTCAACTGGATGGCCAACTTTCTGGTCGGCTAAAACCTTCCCCTTCATCCAGGTCAGACAACCCCCCCCCTTCATCCAGGTCAGACAATCCCCTCCCCCTCCCTCCCCCTTCATCCAGGTCAGACAACCATCTCCCCCTCCCTCCACCTCCCCTCCCTCCACCTTCCCCTTCATCCGGGGCAGACAACCCCCCCCCCCCCCCCCCCCCTTCATCCAGGTAGACACCCCCCCCCCCCTCCCCTTCATCCAGGTCAAAACAACCCCTTTCCCCCCCTCCCCCTCCCCCCCTCCCCCTTCCCCTTTTTCAGGTCAGCAACCCCCTCCCCCCCTCCCCTCCCCCCCCTTCCACCTTTCCCCCTTATCCGGGGCAACAACCCCCCCCCCCCTTCCCCCTCCCCTCCCCAGGTAGACAACCCCCTCCCCCCCCTCCCTCCCCCTTTCACCGGTAAAACCCCCTCCCCCTCCCTCCCCTTCCCCTTTCCGGCAGCAACCCCCCCCCCCCACCCCCCCCTTCTCCGGGGTCAGAAAAACCCCCCCTCCACCCCCCCTTCATCCAGGTCAGAAAACCCCCCCCTCCCTCCCCTTTCCCCTTCTTCATCAGACACCCCCCTCCACCTTCCCCTTACGGGTCGACAACCCTCCCCCCCCCCTCCACCCCCCCCTTCATCCAGGTCAGAAAAACCCCCTCCCTCCCCTTCCCCCTTATAGGTCAGCACCCCCGCCCCCTTTCCCCCATCCAGGTCAGCCCCCCCTCCCCCTCTCCCCCTCCCCCCCCCCCTTACCCGGGTCGACAACCCCCCCCTCCCTCCACCTCCCCTTCACCCGGGCAACAAACCCCTCCCCTCCCCCCCCTTCCCTTACCCAGGCAAAAAACCCCCCCCCCCCTCCTCCACCCCCCTTCACCAGGTCAGACAACCCTCCCCCTCCCTCCACCCCCCCTTCTTCCAGGCAAAAACCCCCTCCCCCTCCCCCACCTCCCCTTCATCCAAAATCAGACAACCCCCTTCCCCCCCTTCCCCCCTTTTATCAGGTAGAAACCCCCCCCCCCTCCCCTCCCCTTCTTTCGGTCAGACAACCCCCCCCTTTCCCCTCACCCCCCCTTTTACCCGGTCAACAACCCCCCTCCCACCACCCGGTCAGCAACCCCCCTTTTCCCCCCTCCCTCCCCCTCCCCCCCTCTCCCCCCCCCCCCCCCTTCACCGGGTAGACAACCACTCCCCCTCCCTCCACCTTCCCCCTTCACCAGGTCAGACAACCCCCCCCCCCCCTCCACCCCCCCCTTATCCAGGCAACAACCCCCTCCCCCCCCCCCCCCCCCCTCCCTTATCCGGTCAAAAACCCCCCCCCCCCCTCCCCCTTCCCCCCTTTCCCCGGGGCGGGACAACCATCTCCCCCCCCACCCCCTTTCCCCCTTCATCCAGGCAGACAACCCCTCTCTCCCTTCCCTTTCGGGGTCAGACAACCCCCCCCCCCCCCCCCCCCCCTTCCCAGGTCAAACAACCCCCCCCCTCCCCCCCCCCCCCCCTTCCCCAGGCGACAACCATTCCCCCCCCCTCCACCCCCCCCTTCATCCAGGTCGAAAACCCCCCTCCCCTCCCTCCCCTTTCACCCGGGTCAGACCCCCTTCCCCCCCCCCACTTCCCCTTACCGGGTCAACCCCCCCCCCCCCCCTCCCCCCCCCCCCCCCTTTTTACCCAGGTCAAAACCCCTCCCCTCCCCACCCCCCCCCCCTTCATCAGGTCGACAACCCCCCCCTCCCCCCCCCCCCCCCCCCCCTTCCCCGGGTCAGAAAAACCCCCCCCCCCCCCTCCACCCCCCTTAACCGGGTCAGACAACCTTCCCCCCCCCTCCCCCCCCCCCTTACCGGGTCAGACACCCTCCCCCCCCCCCCACCCCCTTCACCCGGGGCAGACAACCCCCTCCCCCCCCCCACCCCCCCCCCCTTCATCGGGCAGACAACCCTCCCCCCTCCCTCCCTCCCCTTTCACCAGGTCAGAAAAACCTCCCCCCCCCTCCACTTCCCCTTATCCAGTCAACAACCCCCCCCCCTCCCCCCTTTCCCCCTTTATCAGGTCAGACAACCCCCCCCCCCCCTCCACCTTCCCTTACAGGTCAGCCCCCCCCCCTCCTTCCCATTCCTCCCTTTTTTTTGGGGTGGGGCCAACCCCTTTTCCCCTCCCCCCCCTCCCCTTATCCAGGTCAGCAACCCCTCCCCCTCCCCCCACCCCCCTTCATCCAGGTCAGACAACCCCCCCCCCCTTACCTCCCCCCCCTTCCAGGTCAAAAAAACCCCCCCCCCTCCCCCCCCCCCTTCATCCAGGTCAACAACCCCCCCCCCTCCCTCCACCCCCTTCTCCAGGTCAGCAACCCCCCCCCCCCCCTCCCCCTTATCCAGGCAGACAACCCCCTCCCCCTCCCCCCCCCTTTTTACCCAGGTCAGAAACCCCCTTCCCCCCCTCCACCCCCCTTTTATCCAGGTCAGAAACCCCCCTCCCCCCCCTCCCCCTTCCCCCTTTTTATCCGGCAGCAACCCCTCCCCTCCCCCCTTCCCTTTTATCCAGGTCAGAAAACCCCCTCCCCCTCCTCCCCCCTCTTATTTATTTTTCGTATACACCTGCTCCTTTTCTCCCTAAAGCAAAAACTTTCCCCTCCCCCCCCCCCTTTACCCGGGTCAGAAAACCCCCTTCCCCTTCCACCTTCCCCTTCATCCAGGTCAGAAAACCCCCCCCCCTCCCCCCTTCCCCCTTCATCCAGGTCAGACAACCCCTCCCCCCCCCCCCCCTCCCCCTTCATCCAGGTCAGAAAAACCCCTCCCCCTCCCTCCACCTTTCCCTTCATAGGTCGGGGCAACCCCTCCCCCCCCCTCCCCCCCTTATCCAGGTCGAAACCCCCCTCCCCCCCCCCCTTTCCCCCTTATCCAGGTCAGACAACCCCCTCCCCTCCCTCACCTTCCCTTCTCCAGGCGCAACCCCCCCCCCTCCCCCACCTTCCCCTTACCAGCTCAGACAACCCCTCCCCCCCACCTTCCCCTTTCCAGGTCGAAACCCTCCCCCCCCCCTCCCCCCCTTTCCGGTAGAAAAACCAACCCCCCCCTTATTTTATGGTGTTTTTTTTTGGGGGGGGGCCCCCCCCTTTTTTTTGGGGGGGGGGGGGAAAAGGGGGGGGGGGTTTTTTGGGGGGGGGGGGGGGGGGAAAAAAGGCGGGGTTTTTTTGGGGGGGGTGGGGGGGGGGGGGGGGTTTGGGGGGGGGGGGGGGGGGGGGGGGGGGGGGGGGGAGGGGGGGGACAGGGTCGGGTTAGATTAGCCACCCAAGTTAAAGGTGAGAACGTGAAAAGGGTAGGTTTAGATATACACGGCAAGAGCCCGGTCAGATGTGAGGGAAAGAAGTTAGATTTTTCACATCAAAACGCCAGGTGGGAAATATGATGGCAAATAGGTTGGATTTTTTCCAAAAAAACCCCAGGGGAAAAATTTTTTAAAGGGCGATGGGTTTAGATTGTTCACAGCAAACACCAGGTGAAAATATGAGGGAAAATGGTAGAGTTCACATCAAAACACCGGTAGAATATGATGGCAATGGGTTTAGATGTTACAGCAAAATCCCAGGTGCGGTAGAATGATTTTTGGGATGGTAAACCAAAAGGTCAGGATGCGATTGATGGTTAAATGGATTGTCCACAAAAGGGTCTGGGCAGCTTCCCTTTCCCTGAATGATTGTTGAAGGTTTTCCCACAAAGGGTCGGGGTCCCTTGTTTTTCCGAAGATTTTTAAATGGTTTGTCCACAAAAGGGTCTGGGTAAACTTCCCCTTCCTGAGTGATTTTTTGAAGGATTGCCACAAAAGGGGTCGGGTAATTTCCCCTTCCGATATGTTGAATGGTTTGCCCAAAAGGGGTTTTGGGTAACTTCACCTTCCCTGAATGATTTTTGAAGGATTGCCCAAGAAGGGTGGGGTAACTTTCCCCTTTCCTAAATGTTTGTTGAAGGATTGTCCACAAAAGGGGGTGTGGGGTAACTTCCCCTTTTCCTAAATGATTGTTGAACGGATTGTCCACAAAGGGGGGGTAATTCCCTTCCTGAATGATTGTTGAAGGGATTGCCCCAGAAGGGTTGGGTAACTTCCCTTCCTGAATGAGGTTGACGGTTGTCCACAGAAGGGTTGGGTAACTTCACCTTCTAAATGTTTTGTTGACGGATTGTCCCAGGGGTTGGGTAACTTCACCTTCCTGCCCTTCCTGGTCTGCCCTGGTCTTTCATGTCCTCTTTATTACCTGCCCCGGAAACCAAGGGGGGCCCTTGAGGGGATCACCGCCCGTGGGCCACAGCAAGGGCAGTTCCCAAAGGCGGCGCCCCCCCCGAGAGAACCCTACCCGGTCAGCTACAAGAACAAAACGCCAGCGAGTGACGGGGGCCCGGAAAAGGGGAGGAGGGGGGTGGGGGTGGGGGGGGGGGGGGGGGGGGGTTGGGGGGGCGTTGGGCATGGAAAGAAAAGGGGGTTTAAGGAGAGGCAAGGGGAGAGGTGGGGTGGTCGGGGGAGGGGGGGATTTGGGGGGAGGGGGGTTGGGGTGGTTAGAGATGAGAAAAAACCCAAAGGGGGGGGGCGGAATGAAAATAATCGTACAGGATACAAGCATGCAAACCTTACCACACACACATGGCGTATGCACCATCCGCGCACGCACCACACATCATGCGCGCACACACACACCTCAACCCAGCACACCACACACACTCATGCCCCAACACCTCACTCATGCACCACCACACACACACACACACACACACACTGCCCTTATGCACCATAAACACCTTTTTGTACAGAGTGCATGTGCACACATACATGTTTCCTTTAGCACTTATCTGTCAAAAAAAGGCACAGTCGTGTTTGAATGTTGACTGGGGGAGAGAGAGAGAGAGGGGACATATAAAGTAGTGTGGATCATCTCATCGTCTCTATCACATTGTGAGCTGTAGAGGGGGGGCTTTTGTTGGATTTCAGTTGTTCTGTGGCTGTAACAGCAGTCTGTGGGACCCAAAGGGGTTTAGCATGAATGTGTTCAGTTGGCGTGGACTGTGGATGCGGATGGTCAGATCCTGGGGCCTGTTAAGGATGTTCTTCAAAATTTGCGCCTCTAGGCTACACACCCGGGAAGACATAACAGAAAGCACGTCTGTGCAACTTCCTTCTTCTTTACCACAATGCACTTCTAAAGGGAAACGTTTTTTTTTCCCTTTTACACAAAAATACCCTGCTGAAATTTTTTTTCATTTACAAAAATAAATTTACCCTTTTGGCAACCCAGGTTTTGTACAGAAATGTAAATTTTGGACACAAACCCTTACTTTCATATACCCCGAATTTGTCTGTACTGCAAACCCTTTCGTCATGTCACAGAAGTACACCAGTACTGCTATCCCATTCTCCATGTACACAGAATGTACATCAATACTGCAATTTCTTTCTCCATGTACACAGAATGTACATCAATACTGCAGTCCCTTTCGTCATGTACTCGGAATGTACATCAATACTGCAATCCCTTTCTCTTGTGTACACAGACCCTGTGGCAGATCTCCAGTCAGTTATGTCCCCTGCATTCTACTCACTTGCCTTCAAACACGATTTCCCACTGTCCTGTTTTCTTTCGGTCAATGGTCAGAATGAATTGCCGTAAATGTTTCCCTGATGCAAGATAAACAGGCAAGGTGCACTAGTCAATGGTAGTTCGTAGAATGAAGCTGCCTTTTAAAGGGAAGCGATTCATTTCAAAGGGAACCGATCCATTTTAAAGGGAAGCAATCCATTTCAAAGGGAAGTGATCCATTTCAAAGGGAAGTGATCCATTTCAAAGGGAACTGATCAGTGATCCATTTCAAAGGGAAGTGATCCATTTCAAAGGGAACTGATCAGTGATCCATTTCAAAGGGAAGTGATCCATTGCAAAGGGAACCGATCCATTTTAAAGGGAAGTGTCCCATTTTAGAAGAAAGTTATCTATGGCGTTTTCAAAAGGAGGCTGTACACATGCTGTTTGCTGAACGCAGGCACTAGGAGCAAGGTTGAGGCGAAAATGACACGCTCAAAGTGTTGTATTGCCTGTCCGATATTGCCAAAAAGAGTGATGTGTTATATGTCCACAGGCCAGCCAAGAGAGGCAAGGTTGTAGAGCAATTGTCCGATCTGCTTAAAGTTTGTTCTTCTTTTATATTTCCGAGCCTTGAGTAGTGTGTGAAAAACTGGTTAACTGTTTAGTACACTAAACAAGTGTTTACTTGTTACAAGTTACACTATTTTTTTTAGAAACTAAAAATTATAGTGTACAGCATTTTTTTTTAACCATGTTTATTATATTCTATGAATTGTGAATCATTCTCTTATGTATTGTGTTGTTATGTTCTGTGAATTGTGAATCATTCTCTTTTGTATTGTGTTATGTGCTATGAATTGTGAATCATTCTCTTCTCTGTTGTGTTGTTACTGTTCTTAAATTTTGTAATGTTAATCATTCTGTTGTCCTGTTCAGTAGATATTTGTAAAACATTCTGTTTTGTACCAGGTATCGTTTTGATCTCTGAATTGTATTGAAAACCGTATGGATATGTGCCAGGTGATGTTCTGTTCTAGAACGTCGTAAGGTGAATCATTCTGTTTTACTTAAGTTTCGTTTTGTATCATGAAATGTGCTATAAATCATTTGTGTTTGAGTGTTGGTTTGTTCTATGAATTGTGTTCTGTGAGTTTTTCTATCATTCTTTGTAAAATTCTATTATTTTTTTGTTCGATGAATTGTGTGGAATAAATATGGGCATTTCAAAAGTTACAGTTATTTGAAATATGTATTTTACAAGAAAAGCCTACAGTTATTTGAAACATGTATTTTATGAGAAAAGCCTTGCATGATGATACATACTCTGTGTATGATGAATACTCTGGTTCTTCCAGTCAGTCTTGGGGTTAAACAGGGATGGAATCTGTTGCCACAGTTATTTTGTTTTTAAAGGTATGAAATCTTTTTTGAAAAAGAAAAACATTCATGCAAAGACAATAGCTGCAAAAGAGGTGGAAGATCTGGCAATGTTAGACAACCGTTGTAAAAGAGGTGGAAGATCTAGCAATGTTAGACAACTGTTGTAAAAGAGGTGGAAGATCTAGCAATGTTAGACAACCGTTGTAAAAAGGGTGGAAGATCTAGCAATGTTAGACAACCGTTGTAAAAGAGGTGGAAGATCTAGCAATGTTAGACAACCGTTGTAAAAGAGGTGGAAGATCTAGCAATATTAGACAACCGTTGTAAAAGAGGTGGAAGATCTACAATATTAGACAACCGTTGTAAAAGAGGTGGAAGATCTATCAATATTAGACAACAGTTGTAAAAGAGGTAGCAGATCTATCAATGTAAGACAACCGTTGTAAAAGAGGCGGCAGATCTATCAATGTTAGACAACCGTTGTAAAAGAGGTGGAAGATCTATCAATGTTAGACAACCGTTGTAAAAGAGGTGGCAGATCTATCAATGTTAGACAACCGTTGTAAAAGAGGCGGAAGGTCTACAATATTAGACAACCGTAGTAAAAGAGGCAGCAGATCTATCAATGTTAAACAACCGTTGTAAAAGAGGCGGAAGATCTACAATATTAGACAACAGTTGTAAAAGAGGCGGCAGATCTAGCAATGTTAAACAACCGTTGTAAAAGAGGCAGATGTTTCATTCAGAGACAGCAGAGTGGCTCCTGTTGGCATCTGACTGTGTACAGAACTACTGTGACCCATGGAATCTGTAGTTGAATGTACAGTAATGCAAACATGTTTTTTTTGTTAACTAAAGGAAATTTTTGAAATATTCCACAGTGTCAACATTATTGATGAGATGATTCATGTTCTTTTGTTGTTGTTATTACTATTATATTATCATTATTATTATTATTTCTATTACTATGATCATTATCATCATTAACATTATTATCACAATTAGTATTACAATCATCACCATCATCATCATCATCATCATCATCATCATCATAACTTCAGGTTAAAGGGAAACAATCATAATAAAATGAGAGTTGCTGTAGAGATGTGTTTGACAATGTATCCAGACCCTCCTCCTCCTCCCCCCCCCTCCCCCTCCTCCCCTCAGAACTTCAGGTTAAAGGGAAACAATCATAATAAAATGAGAGGTGCAGTAGAGATGTGTATGACAATATACTCAGACCAAGGCATGCCCTATCACAATGATGTGACAGATTAGTATTGCTTTTCTATAATAATGTCTACTTTTTGTGCATGTTGGACATGATTATTCTCTGATTTTGATATGTGGTTGTGAGCTAGATGGACAGGGCATGCTTTGACTGGCTTGGCATTGAAATGGAGTTCAAGTTCTATAAATCAGTATTGCGGATAAGACGGATAGAGCCAATACTTGCGATTTTTTGAAAAGTTGGAAAATGACCTGTTAGTGTCCATGTCAAAATAAGAATGCACTGTTACTGGTTTAACTCAATCAAGTCACAGCCAGAATGGATCAGCTTGTCCCTCAGATCACACGATTTTGGGCAATTTAAAAAAATCATAAAAAATTAACCACTTCACCTAGGAGCACGAAACATATAGCTCTGGATAGAAAAATAAACAATATATTTATAAAAATGCTTACCTTTAGAGAGGAATCTACACAGTTCACATGATGTAAGTAATCCAAAATGATACACATTGGCAGAAAAACAAAAACTTTTTGTGCACACTGTAATCCACTTCTTCATGCTCTCTATCCTCCCACACAAGTTCAATTACACTTCTGAGCACTTGGTATGACTACAGAGAATAGTATATTCATGACAACTGCATAAAACACAAGAATTTGACCACAAAATGCTTGATCCACTCAAAATCGTGTGATCGTGTTCAAAATATGTGATCACGGGAACTGAAAGTAAAAATTCAAATCCGTATAAAACTACCACAGAATAACGAAGAATGGTCTAAGGGAAGCAACTGCAAAACAAGGCCCAAACTTTTCCCTGAAACAGATTTATTGCCCTTTAATAAAAGGCAGTCTGATTTAAAAATCTTCAAACGCTGTCGGAAGTATGCGTCCGACACGCCTTCAAGTGATGTGAACAGTGTCGGAAACCCGCTTCCGACAAGACTCGATTGAGTTATTAAACTCTGCTATGAAAAGAAGAAAAAAACATGTCTGGCATTCTTTATAAGTTGCCATTGAATTCATATTGAACAAGAAATACTGTTCACTTCACCTCTCAAATTTTGTATTGATCAAATATCAAAACCTCTATGGTTGAAAATGGGCCAGAGCTGATCTGAGCGTCTTCAGAGATCTCTTGCCATGAAACATCGCTTGCTGTGAAGAAAAGAGTTGATTGTGTCTCTGTGTCCATGTCAGGCACAGCTGGTATTCTAACATAGAAAAAAGATGATGAACATAGTGGTTACCAGATCTTTTTGGCAAGGAAACATGTTGAGGTATACTTCCTAATCCTTGTGCAATTTGGTTTGCTAAGTTTAGATTCAGCAGCAATGTACTGCCTATGTATATTGTCAGATTCTAAGGTATTCTTAGAATTGACAGAGTTTGCAAAAAGTGTAATTCCAATGAAATAGGTGATGATTTTTTTACCATGTTTTTTCAGGACATAAGGAAAGCACTGCTGATTGCATACTTTTGAAAACATCGAAATAATCTTGAGCTTTCAGCTGAGTTCTCCATATTAACATTTTTTCAAATATGTTCGTGATAGCTTGATTTATGTGTGTGTGTGTGTGTGTGTGTGTGTGTGTGTGTGTGTGTGTGTGTGTGTTGTTGTTAAGATCGCTCATGTACTCAAGTGTAAGTATTGTTTTCAATTTCCTCATGATTTCAGCATCTTTACATGTGTGTTGTTGTTGTTGTTTTTTTAAAGAAAGTTTGCTGTGCTTGTATTTCAAGTGGTTTTGTTTTTTGTTTAGTTTTCTGTGTGTTTGTTTTTTAAATAGTTGACACCACTTTCTCACATTGATTGTACACGAGTATGAAATTGCTTTCATCACATGAATGATGTACAACTTTTTGGTATACCCCAAGGGGTGAAGGAAATAAATGCTGGATTCCGGTGTCGTAAATCATTTTTTGAGCATGTCATTCATGTAATACAGTGTGTCATTTTGTTTCACAGCATGTTATAGATCTTTCTTTTCAATTTATTCCAAGTGTCTTGTTATTCATGGTCTTTTAAATCTTTCTGTTTGGACTGTCTGTCAGCTGTCTCTGCAGTTTAAGTCTTTTTCTGTTCTGACTGTCTCAAGAGAGATGAGTTATCCATTGTTCCCGTTGTTGTTGTTTTTTTTAACCAATCACAAAGAGCCCTGGCAGTGAGAGTGGTAGCTTTAGACCAATCAGAAACACACTGGCTGTGAGAGTGGTAGCTTTAGACCAATCAGAAACACACCAGCAATGAGAGTGGTAGCTTTAGACCAATCGGAACACACTGGCTGTGAGAGTGGTAGCTTTTGACCAATCAGAAACACACTGGCTGTGAGAGTGGTAACGTTAGACCAATCAGAAACACACCAGCAGTGTAGACCAATCAGAAACACACCGGCAGTGTAGACCAATCAGAAACACACCAGCAGTGTAGACCAATCAGAAACACACCGGCAGTGTAGACCAATCAGAAACACACCAGCAGTGTAGACCAATCAGAAACACACCGGCAGTGTAGACAAATCAGAAACACACCGGCAGTGTAGACCAATCAGAAACACACCGGCAGTGAGAGTGGTAGCTTTAGACCAATCGGAAACACACCGGCAGTGAGAGTGGTAGCTTTAGACCAATCAGAAACACACTGGCAATGAGAGTGGTAACTGTGGACCAATCAGAAACACACCGGCAGTGAGAGTGGTAGCTTTAGACCAATCAGAAACACACCGGCAATGAGAGTGGTAACTGTGGACCAATCAGGAATAAGTCGGGCTGCGGGCATATAGGGAAACCTGAAGAGAGGCTTCGATGATGAACTAACCATCATGGACCATGTGGTTTGCTTCTGCGATGGGGCAAAGTGTCATTGTTGTGTTGTCTGTTTGTGTGATAGATGAGACGCACTGCAAGCAGTGTTGTGCTCGAGGCGTGAAGCTTTGTAATATCATTGGAGCAAAAGTTGCTGCCTTTAATAATTAATGAAGTGTGTTGCAGGAAATGTGTCTGGAATTGTGTATGGTTGTTTTATTGAAAGATGGACAGGGTATATATCTGATGCAATGCCCAAAATGTGATTGCTGTCCATGAACTTTCTTGTTCCTTTTCCTCTGTCCCTATTCGTTATTCAGGCCTGTGTGATGATTCGTTCATGTGTTGCTATCTTTAAGAGCCTGTTTATGACTAGATTTTGTGTTGTGTTTTTCATCCTTTTAAGGCGTCTGAAAAATCATGTGAATCGATTCCAGTTTTATATTTCTTGCGCTGTAATTTATTCTTTCTATTCACATATCTTCTTCTTTCGTTTTCATTCATCTTGTTGTTTTTCTTGGGAGAAGGGATGTTGTTAGCTTCATATATTGTGCATTCTTGGTTATGCTGGTTGTGTATGTGTGTTTTGTTGTTTGCTAGCCTGCTTGCTAGTAAGGCTAAAAGGAAATCTTTTCTCTCTCTCTCCCCACTGCTTCCTCAAGCCACCATTGTTACGGATGGTGTGCGGTGCGTGTTTTGCTGTCTGACTCTCGCTCTCAAAAGTCTGGATGCGTGTAATAATTATTTCCTACACACACCCACACCATACGCACATGGATATCGTCAGGCAACACACGAGTTAGATTTTTTTTCTTTATAATTATGCTGCCTGAACCATCAAAATATACATCATATGAATTGGTACAAATCAATACATGTCACTACATAGCATATAGATCAAGATATCAATACATAGGAACTTCAATCATCAGATATTAGCGTATCATATTACATATCTTGATATCACTCACAGATCTCGCCGGCGCTGTCCACAGTGTCTCACATATATACAATCAACACACTCGGTTCCACAGTACCCAAGCCACAGTCTACAGCACTAAAAGAAGACAAAGAAGGATAACCAAGGTCCCCACATGATAAGCACGGCCGTTCACAGCACAAGCGATGAAGAAGAAGAAACGGGTCTCCACACAACAAGCACAATAAATCACGTCGAACTATCAGAAGAAGAATCGCAGATTCACAAGCCACAGTAATCCATAGAAGAAGAACCGCAGATTCACAAGGCACAGCAATCAATATTGAATCCCCGGAGAACACGATTTCAGCGAAGTCCCATGGGACTTAAACTTCGATTCGACGTATTGTTGATCTAAAACAAAAATTAATTAGCTTCTCCGTGTATTGATATTACAATGTTCACATCAATAAACTCAGCCCACCGATACACATGAGGTGGTACAATCAGAGCACATAAATATTCTTGCAGGAATCTTAAGTCACTCTCGGCGACACAGCATTCACAACATTTTTATAACAAATGCATTTCCTGGTACATATTTCGCTGGTATCGTCATCAGAAGCACATACACAGTGAACATCGACGCACTACTGACTTGAAAGTCAGCCTCTCCACATAGTATCACTACGGAGAAAACGACGATTAAAACAAAATAAAGTAGGCCGGACACCAAAGCCTCGGCCGTTTAGTTCCTATGTCATTTCAAGTTGACGTCATAATTTACGTTGACGTCACAACCGTAATGGAGAATATCTGGGAAATTTTTTCTTCCTTTCTTTCTTTCTTTCTGTTTTTTTTTTAAAAATTGTTTTCATTTCTTTGCCGTGTTTTTCTGATTGATGTAGTTGGATATGTGCTGATCTGCCCGAGTCCTGTTGTGTGGTGTGTGGAGAAGATTGTGCATGGTAGAGAGTTCAGGGAGGTGGAATGGGTGGAAAAGACCAGATGGTCTCCAGGTGTGGGGGCAAAGGGTCACAGTCAGTGAGAGAACCAGGAAGTGTCTGCCTGATGTCCAAAGGTGGATCGTGATCTGTGCAGGGCAAGAACACGTGAACGGCATGTGAAAATGATGCAATAAAATGTTACGTCTTTTTGTGGTTCTCAGCGCGTGTTTTGTGTGTGTTTGTGTGATTTTTGTGGTTATCAGTGTTTGTGTGTCTGATTTTTGTGGTTCTCAGAGTCTGTGTGTCTGTATCTCTGATATCGTGCTGACTGCGATCTACGGAGTAACGTTTTGCACATTTTTCCTGTCTGTCGACATTGTTGCTCACCTGTTTCTATTATGGCTGAGACTAGAGTAACTTTTCACCTCTTTGTTTTTATTTCTAGCCGGACTCACTTCTAGGGAAATCTCTCTCTCTCTCTCTCTCTCTCTCTCTCTCTCTCTCTCTCTCTCTCTCTCTCTGTGCATCTCTCTCAGTCTGTCTGCCTCTCTCTCTCTTCCCCCTCCCCCCCCCTCTCTCTCTCTCTCTCTCTCTCTCTCTTCTCTCTCTCTCTCTATATATATATATATATATATTTTTTTTTTTTTCTCTCGGGACTAGTTTGATAAATTTGAAAGAGCAAACACACACACACATACACACACACACACACACCACACACACACACACACGCACACACACTTTTTCTCAATCTCACATTTGCGCGCACACACACACGCACACACACACACATCTCACGCTTTTACAAAATCACTTTCTCTCTCTCTCTCTCTCTCTCTCTCTCTCTCTCTCTCTCTCTCTCTCTCTCTTTTCTTTGCCTGTTGATTCTTAGTATCTAAAGGTCAGTGTATCACATTTCTCCCTGAATTGAAGATCAGTCTGTCCACTGGCCCTCTTCACACTGTGGCAATGGTGACACTACCTCCATACTGCACCGGCCTCTCCCTCTGTCA
>CM031624.1:24068009-24093009 GCA_018398815.1 Conus ventricosus
TGATATTGTCTCACCCACATTGGTATGGGACATTGCTTTGCGACAATGTCTCACCCACATAGCTCTAGGACATTGCTTTGTGACAATGTCTCAACCACATGGCTCTAGGACATTGCTTTGTGACGTGTGTCTGACCCACATGGCTCTAGGACATTGCTTTGTGACGTGTGTCTGACTCACATGGCTATAGGACATTGCTTTGTGACGGGTGCCTGATCCACATGGCTATAGGACATTGCTTTGAGACGTGTGTCTGACCCACATGGCGATAGGACATTGCTTTGTGAGGTGTGTCTGACCTACGTGGCTATAGGACATTGCTTTGAGACTTGTGTCTGACCCACATGGCTCTAGGACATTGCTTTGTGACGTGTGTCTGACCCACGTGGCTATAGGACATTGCTTTGTGAGGGGTGTTTGACTCACATGGCTATAGGACATTGCTTTGTGACGGGTGCCTGACCTACATGGCGATAGGACATTGCTTTGTGACGTGTGTCTGACCCACATGGCGATAGGACATTGCTTTGTGACGTGTGTCTGACTCACATGGCTATAGGACATTGCTTTGTGACGGGTTCCTGAAACACACATGGCTCTAGGACAGCGGTGATAAGCTGGGGACATGAAGTGTCATAAAGTTCACCTTGATCCTTTCCTCAGCCAGATCCGGACGGACCTCTTCCAGCGGCCTGTGCCATCGCCCTCAGGAGTCGGGTTCCTTTCGTACCACAGGTCACAGGGTCACCGACGGACGAACCTTCAACCCTCTTTGCTTCATCCTCAATGGCAATGATTTGGGCTGTGAGGCCAGATTCCCTCAGGCTGCTAGCGCGAATAGAATGAAGCTCTAGTCAGCATCTGTCGACGTGCCCTAAAGCAGTTCTCATGAAACCCTAGGGCTTTACTGAACCAGAGCATATTCACGCTGGTGCAGTAACCATTAAAGGATATGTTTGCCAGCAATGAAGTCCATGCAAAACAGAAATGGTATCTGGATTAGTCCCGCAAACTGTTCAGCCCACATGTATCACGCATTCTAGAAATGCTGCAGAATTCCAGATTCCCATATTAGAATTGAAGTATTTAAAGCAAATCTTTGTTGGTTTAGAAAAAAAAAAAGTAAGGAGACTGCAGGCGGAAAAAAAAAAGAAAGTTAAAGGAAAATTACTGCACCACCAGAACAGGCAAATTAGAAAGCAAAGACAACGCGTTTCGACCTCTTTGTCAAGACAGTCAGGACAGTCAAGACAATGGCAACAGAGCAAACAACAGTGAAGACAATGACAACAGAGCAAATAACAGTCAGGACAATGACAACAGAGCTAACAACAGTCAGGACAGTGACAACAGAGCAAACAACAGTCAGGACAATGACAACAGAGCAAACAACAGTCAGGACAATGACAACGAGATGAACAACAGCCAGGACAATGACAACGAAACAAACAACAGTCGGGACAATGACAACGAAACAAACAACAGTCAGGACAATGACAACAGAGCAAACAACAGTCAGGACAATGACAACGAGATGAACAACAGTCAGGACAATGACAACAGAGCAAACAACAGTCAGGACAATGACAACGAGATGAACAACAGTCAGGACAATGACAACGAAACAAACAACAGTCAGGACAATGACAACAGAGCAAATAACAGTCAGGAGAATGACAACAGAGCAAACAACAGTCAGGACAATGACAACAGAGCAAATAACAGTCAGGACAATGACAACGAGATGAACAACAGTCAGGACAATGACAACGAAACAAACAACAGTCAGGACAATGACAACAGAGCAAATAACAGTCAGGACAATGACAACAGAGCAAACAACAGTCAGGACAATGACAACAGAGCAAATAACAGTCAGGACAATGACAACGAGATGAACAACAGTCAGGACAATGACAACAGAACAAACAACAGTCAGGACAATGACAACGAAACAAACAACAGTGAGGACAATGACAACAGAGCAAACAACAGTCAGGACAATGACAACAGAGCAAATAACAGTCAGGACAATGACAACGAGATGAACAACAGTCAGGACAATGACAACGAAACAAACAACAGTCAGGACAATGACAACAGAGCAAACAACAGTCAGGACAATGACAACAGAGCAAACAACAGTCAGGACAATGACAACAGAGCAAACAACAGTCAGGACAATGACGACGAGATGAACAACAGTCAGGACAATGACAACGAGATGAACAACAGTCAGGACAATGACAACGAAACAAACAACAGTCAGGACAATGACAACGAAACAAACAACAGTCAGGACAATGACAACGAAACAAACAACAGTCAGGACAATGACAACAGAGCAAACAACAGTCAGGACAATGACAACAGAGCAAACAACAGTCAGGACAATGACAACAGAGCAAACAACAGTCAGGACAATGACAACGAAACAAACAACAGTCAGGACAATGACAACGAAACAAACAACAGTCAGGACAATGACAACGAACCAAACAACAGTCAGGACAATGACAACGAAGCAAGAACACAATCACTCATCTCCTCAAACTGGGCGCATCCATTTTGCTTCCGTGCGTGAGTGCGTGTGCGCGCGCGCGCGCGCGTGTGTGTGTGTGTGTGTGCGCGCGCGCGCGCGCGGCACGCGCGCGTGTGTGTATGCTCGGTCTCGTACGCATCCGTAACACACACACACACACACGCGCGCGCGCTCGACTGAACCATTTGCAATCACCACTTTCCTAACTTACAAAAAAAAAGACCCGGGTCATACTCCGACACAGTTATCGACCGACCAATTACAATATCACCCCCCATCCCCTTTCCTCCCCCCCCCTCCCCACCACCACCACCCACCACCCACCACCCCCTTTCCTGTTCCCATCTCCAAACTCCCTGAGGTCGTGACGTATCTCCCTCTTCCCGGCTAATCCCCAGGGAGGCAGTTTTGACGGGTGACTGTGTGTGTTGACATGACGACACACAGAGTGACCTCACTGCCCACTCCATGGCCCCGCAGTGGCAGGACAATGGGCTGCTGCAGGGGACACCTGGCCCCGCTGTTGACCCTAGGGCTCTCTCTGAGGTCTGGGGAACTGACTGCGCCAGGCGTGGAGGGGACGGGGGTGGGCGTGGTGGTACCCGGGGTGGAGGGGACGGGGTGGGCGTGGGGACGGGGGTGGGGCGTGGTGGTACCCGGCGTGGAGGGGACGGGGTGGGCGTGGTGGTACCAGGGGTGGGGGTGGGGGGGGGGGGGGACGGGGTGAGCGTGGTGGAACGTGGTACCAGGCGGTGGAAGTTGGGCGTCAATCGTCTGGGGCTGCTCCTGGGGATCTGGTTCTGGGCGATAGCCATCTACTGGACCTTGAGCTCTCGCAGTGCTCTCTCTCTCTCTCTCTCTCTCTCTCTCTCTCTCTCTCTCTCTGTCTGTCTGTCTCTCTCTCTCTCTTCTCTCTCTCTCTGTCTCTGTCTGTCTCTCCTCTCTCTCTCTCTCTCTCTCTCTCTCTCTCTCTCTCTCTCTCTCTCTCTCATGAGTGCCTTACGGATCATTTCTATCTTTCAAATAATATTATCTCTACGTAGGAATATCACGTACCAAGTAGTTTCCCGTGTGTGTGTGTGTGTGTGTGTGTGTGTGTGTTTTCTCTGACATTAATGTGAATATGCCAATCCGTTTTCTTACATTGAACAGTTACCCTGTTTATCGTGTGTCTTATCCTGTTTATCGTATGACTGTATTGGTCTGATAGTTTTGTACAGTTATCCTGTTTATCGTGTGACTGTATTGGTCTGATAGTTTTGTACAGTTATCCTGTTTATCGTATGACTGTATTGGTCTGATAGTTTTGGTACACATATCCTGTTTATCGTAGGACTGTATTGGTCTGATAGTTTTGTACAGTTATCCTGTTTATCGTGTGACTGTATTGGTCTGATAGTTTTGTACAGTTATCCTGTTTATCGTGTGACTGTATTGGTCTGATAGTTTTGTACAGTTATCCTGTTTATCGTGTGACTGTATTGGTCTGATAGTTTTGTACAGTTATCCTGTTTATCGTATGACTGTATTGGTCTGATAGTTTTGTACAGTTATCCTGTTTATTGTGTGACAGTATTGGGCTGATAGTTTTGTCCAGACAAGACAAGGGTTAGATGAAAAAAAGGTTCTAACTGCTGATCTGTTACCTTGGGAATAAGATCTCTCTCTCTCTCTCTCTCTCTCTCTCTCTCTCTCTCTCTCACACACACACACACACACACACACACACACACACACACACACACACACACACACACACACACACACACACACTGATATGTATCAGTACAGAAACTTCGTTTCAGTATTTTATAGACTGAAACTCGACGCATTCAGAACGAAATATAGTGCAGGAACAAAATGCATATGTGGTAAGGCAAACGTGTCGAGAGCCCACGTTTTATTTGATTGTGTGACTCTTAAGGTATACTTACCATGTTTATTAGGCATGACAGTGACTGATGCTTTTTTTCTGATATTGATTTTGCTTTCAAAGTTACATTTTTGTTTAATATGTAGTCCTGTTAGATATTTACTATAATGTTATAAGTAGTAATTATTCCATATTTTGCGTGCACTTGCACACATCTATGCTTCACACACATACTCTTACACACACACACTCTCTCTCTCTCTCTCTCTCTCTCTCTCTCTCCTCTCTCTCTCTCTCTCTCTCTCTCTCTCGTCTAATATCACACAATTTTGTGAAAAGACGTAAAAATGAATGTACTACTACTACTACATGTACTACTACTACTACATGTACTACTACTACTACTACACACATGCGCGCGCTCGCCTGCAGAGAACAGGAAAATGCAGCTTCTAACTCACTTTCGCCCTCAACCAGTTTTCGGGCGAAAGTGACCTAGAAGCTGCATTTTCCTGTTCTCTAACAAGTAAGACTTTAATAACCAAAAAATAACGATTATCTACAAACTTTTCAGAGAGTAACGTAGGGGAAAGCAGCAGTGGCTGAACATACCCCATAGTGTAACGTAGGGGGAAAGCAGCAGCCGCTAAACGCACCCTATATACAAACAGTGGGGCAGGTATCCGATTACTTACTACGTGTTCAGACATACCGAGACGTCTCTAGACGTTGTCTAGACATGCCGATCACGCGATGGGCTGATGTCACAGCCGGCCAATCAGCGAGGGGGTTACAATTAAGTGCAGGGCTTACGGCGCTCGCATGACCAGGTTAACCAACACCGGTTTCATCATTCCCCACTGACTGCCGAACGAGCAGGACGCGTTTACTGTGCTCTCTACTGTGCTTGGTTGTGTTATTTTAAAATGGCTAAAACGTTACTGAACAGGTTTGTGCTATTCAAGACCACAAGTTTTACTTTAACTGTATGTTAGAGTATTTGTCGAAAAGAATTAGGCGAAGCATGTTCTCTACCAGTGAAACCGGAAAGAAGCATTGCTTTTCTAGAAAACGAAAAAAGTGAACCGACTGCTTTGGAAATGAACGACTATCTTAAAGGTTTGTTGGTTCAAGGAAATGAAAAAAATATTGCTGAACAAGATGTAGCCAGTTTCAATACGTGTTTGACTATTGATGAGATGGTTCCTTATCTAATAAATGGCGCTGCATTGTTGAAAGTCGGCCAAAGCAAAACAATTCATCACGCGTTAATTGTTGGGCGCTGGCTTGAAACAGCTCAAGTCATGTTTAAAAAACAAAAACGCTACAAACATGGCGTTCATTTCTTAAGACGCAGGTGAACATGGCCAATTCGTATGCTAGAAAACTCATTCAACTTTCTGTGTGTTTTTATAACTATCCTAAATTTTACAAGCTAGGAATCAGCATAAATGAACTGTGTAGCAAACGCCAAACCATTATTAAACTTATGCAACTGAATGACAATTTTCGAATGTTCTGGCAAACAAACTAGATAGGGTTAGGCAGACCTTAGTACATCTACCAGTATGGAGAGGAGTAGTGTGTAGCCAGCACTATCTCCATATAAATGCTCCAAATATACAATGACGGGTGTACTAACTACTGGCGATTAGAGCCGCCATAAAAGCTTGGCTACCAGGCTTGAAAGCAGGTGACGTAAGATCTATTTTTAGATACCGTTCGGATTCGAACGGTTTTTGCCAGCCAGCAGCCACAGGCTTGAAAGCAGGTGACGTAAGATCTATTTTTAGATACCGTTCGGACCCGAACGGTTTTTTGCCATCCAGCAGCCACAAACGCATGACGTGGGTCTAAAAATAGCGGTTATGCATAGCCGCGGTGGGGGTTGGACTACATTTTTCCTGGCAGCCACAAACGCATGACGTGGGTCTAAAAATAGCGGTTATGCATAGCCGCGGCGGGAGTTGGACTACATTTTTCCTGACAGCCACAAATGCATGACGTGGGTCTAAAAATAGCGGTTATGCATAGCCGCGGCGGGGTTGGACTACTGACGATAGTCTTCATTGTCCTGCACACCTTTCAAGTTCAAGTTCAAGTGCGAACAACAAAAAGCCCCCTTCACTTTCCCACAAGCACTATCCTGTCTATTGTGTGTTTGTTTGTTTGTGTTTGTTGTTTGTTTGTGTGTGTGTGTTTTGTCCTCACCCCCACCCCCACCCCACGCATGCACACCCCCCACCCCCACCCCACGCATGCACACACTTAAGTCACTTTTAAGTTCTTAACTAAATTCACCTCAAGTCACTTCAAGTCACCCCAAGTTCTTAATAAGTTCTAATTAATTCTAATTAAGTTATTAATTAAGTTACTCAATTCCTTAATAATTTCTTGACCAAGTCATCTCCAAGTTCTTACTAAATCACTCAAGATCAAACTAAGACATCCTTATAACCCGTTTCAATTGGTCCCGCCTGCCCCCCCACAATAGTACAAACAAAGGTGTCCCCAGTGCCGGGGAAA
This sequence comes from Conus ventricosus, assembly GCA_018398815.1. NCBI lineage: Eukaryota > Metazoa > Mollusca > Gastropoda > Neogastropoda > Conidae > Conus > Conus ventricosus. Next base: position 24,074,951 of record CM031624.1, read on the forward strand.
ATCTCCATGAATTGGGTCATAATTAACAAAAAATTCTAGCTTCAGAAACTACAAAATATAAAAAAAAATGAAATCTATATCATTTTTGAAGGAAATTGAATTACGAATTTGAATCTGGGCTCTTTTGTTTTAATTTTGATAATACAAAAGTATTTTATGCTTGTATATTTGGAAGATTTTTTTTGCACGATCCAAAAACATATGTATTTACCACACATCCAAATCAAGAAAAAAACCCACAACCAGCCCCAAAAAAAAAAGTTGAAAATAAAGTTTGTAATGTCACACGACACCTGTAAATGAAAGTAAAACAGTTTTGGAAGTCTATCAAGACTCTCACACTCGATGCAAGACTGACCAGTCCACGACAACGCCCCCCCACCTCCCCACCACAAACCCCCTTGCTCAACTTCAAACCTCTCTTCTCACTCCTCATCTTCCCCTACCTTTTCGTCTGCACCGTGTCCACGCCGCGAGCAGGCCACGATCTCCCTCCTTCGCACTGATTTCACATCATGTACACCAGCTACGCAGTGCGATACCACACATTGGCTGCCTCGTTCGACTGACGCTGTCAGCTGAAACACACACTGAGATGTCATCAGAGCCCTACTCAATAACTGAACAATATGGTACGGCAATTCCACCACTATCATCATCTCACCTTCAAGCACGATTTTAGTCGTTGAATAAAAATAATTGTGTTGTCACAAATCAATCAGCAGAGCCTGCTCAGCTGTGTAAATACGTTTGACTTGTCGCTGGGCTTGTCAGTTGCCCGCCGCCCAAGTTATTGCAAGCGAGAAACGAAGTGCATGCTGGTCCCCCATCAGTGATAAGAATAAAATGGGCTTTTCCCCTCACGAGTGGTCATTACATATTATTTTAAAAGACTACAGACATATAAGGCTATCTACGCAAACTCGGATTTGAGTCCGTAGATAGAAATATAACGAAATGAAAACTCAAGAAAAATGCATTACGTCATGGGACAGCCAAAGCACATGGAAAAGCACATTTAAATCCCGCTCATCTGACAGACTAAAGGCGCTCAACGGGTTAGGACAACCAAGTTCTTATACAAGTTATCTTATAAATATAAAAAAAAAAACCAAATACAATTTATGTTTTTATCTTAAATAGTAGATGTCAAATAAAGTACACACACGCGCAAAAAACTCGTCATCGTTGAGGATGTCATGCTTAACGCCCCCGGTGTGAGATCGGTCAGCATAGATCTAATGAAGATCTTACCTCCAAAGCAGCCGCATTGATTACAATTCTGGTCTATGGAAATGTCTTTAATAGACCCAAGACTTTAATTAAAGGACTTCATCATTTTAAACAAATAATAATCCTCCATGAATCTAATTTTATTAAAAATATTATTTCCAATTGAAATGGATGAAAATGAATTTTTTGATATGTTGGCGTGCTGGCGAACTGTTGTCTTCGTCTGTATTTAGTGGTTCAGATAATTTTGACTGCTTTTGTTTTTGTCGCCATTCTAAAATATTCTAAAACCGTAATAACCCCGCCACCCAACAGCAGCAAGGGCGCCAAAAATGACAACTGTTTTAAGTTCATATTCCATGAAGACTATGTGCCCTTTAATTAACTTTGATCTGTTTGGAGCTGGCATTGGAACAACTGTTGGCGTTGGTGGAGTTATGTTTTCATTATAGTTATATTCAGTGATTGTAACTAAAATTATCTTTGTCTGTTTAAACTCGCAACATCTTTTTTCCTGCGCAACATCGCCCAGATGCTTTAGCTTTTCACTTGTCACGATCTCAACCTGATTCAGTGTTTACTGATCAATGATTCCAGATTTCTGCAGATATCCGACTCGTTCATTTTGAAGGGAAATAAAAACTATAAGATTAAAAGTAATAAAATCCCCTGATTAGCGGCGTAACAATGTTCCAAATCTGTAAAATAGATTCGGCAGCTAGAGGACTCTAATGACTTTGTTAAAACAGATCTTGCGTTAAATCATACGTAAGAACTTGTTCAGAATCCAAGGAGCAAATCTACTGACTTTAGTTCTATAGTGTACAAACTAAGAACTGTTTGCCCACACATTTTTACATCTCGACCCCCATCAGCGCTTTCATACCTGTTGTGATACTTAAAATGTCTTGCTGGGCGGACATCTGTTGAATCGTTCTTATGCGAAAACAGTTCCGAGGAACTGTTTTGTTTTTCCACATGCGCCAAAGGAATACAACCTCTCCTTGGGGCATAACAGCTTGGTCCATCAACTTCTTCATTTGTAAGTCCAAGACAGTTTAGGCCACCCCGCCAACTCTCTGTAGCTCTAGCAGATCATCGCTGATTCATGTATTTTAATAATTCTAATTATTTTATTTTTAAAATGAGCAACCGAAAAAACTATATACAAACCTTGTATACCATTCTGCTGTTATTGAAGTCTAAAGTGTAGGATACTCAATGCTTGGTAAAAGCCTGTTAACAAATAAAACCCGGCAGAACATGGTAAACTAGACTTTGAGGATTCAGCAAAACTTATTGCTGTTATAGCGCTACGTTCTCTACGAAAGAATTTCTAGTGAAGCAAGGAAAAATTCCAAGAATAATAAATATTAAAAAAAATACAATTAAAAAAAAGCATCACTCGTAATGAAGTAATCGAGTGGCGCTGTGGTGATGCGCTTGCATTAGCGGAAGTAATTACGCCATTTAGTAAACTACGGACGACGGCGAGAGTAAAAAGGACATAACAAATCTGTGGAGGCAACTAGCTGCAGCACAAGATCGTATGAAAAGCAGAGAATTGAGCATAATATTTAATTTAATAACACCTGAAAAAAACAGGACACGCAGCTTATACATTTAAAGATGTTGATCAAGCAATAAAAGAGTATTATCTTGTAACAGGCAAACCAATCGAGGTCATTGCCCCCACCAAAATACCAGCAACTTTATCAACCATCAGAAAAACAAAAAAATGCAAGAATCGCGTTTATATTGTCGTTTGGTATGACTGTTGTCTATTTAGTTGCGCATAATATTGCTGAATAAAAAAAGAACAAAATCTATTATCGCCAAAAGTAAATAGGAAAGGACAAACGGCAATCAAAAAGCTAACCAGCAGCTGGAGTCAGTGAACAAACAGCGAAAGAATGTTATCTAAACAACAATCTGGTCAAATTATTTACCTGCCCCTATACGAATACAGAGACCGCACTTTGTAACACAACTCCAAACGACACCCTTTACGTCAACAAATGGATCTTCTTTATTTTACCCTCTGATCGATTAGACGCAAAAGAATTAAGTACGCACTAACAGTCATTGACATAGCATCCAATAAAACAAAGATGCGGAACCATTAACACAAAAGAGTGCTTCTGCTGTTGCTGTTGCCAATACCACATGATATATCAACGATGCCCTTTAACTTATCCTCGCATGATTCAAGTCGATGATGGAAAGAATTTAAAGGTCTAGTGATCAATTAAAGGTTGAAACATAGAGTTACCATTAAAAGATGCATTCCAGGAGTTCCATCAGTATCACAGGCCTTTAGTAGAAAACTTAACAAACAGTTTATCTGAAAGACTTTGCTCCTACCAGATCACAGAGAGTCTGATTGACAATTCTCGCAACACAGAATGGGTTAGAAGACGGCCCTCAGTTCTGCGCGCAATGAAATATGAAGAAATTAAAGGCTAAAACCATTACAAGCAATCAAAATAAAAACAATAAATGTTGCGACGAGGGTCCTTCATCCACAAACTAATTACGCGTTTGGTTTAAAAAGTAAGGTGTACCTTTATTTAACCAGGAAAGGCAGAAGGGACACTAGCATCAGGCTACCCATCCAGTTGGAGTATTGATCCATATTAAATAAAAAGAAAATGTAAAAATGAATCCGCCCCGTGTATTATGACAGAAACTGACACAACAAAACAACCATCCCCCCAAAGATCTTTTGTAAAGAAGAACGCAGTTAATCCACCAGACACCGTACCGCATTAATTAATTTACGGTACTATAATGTCCATTTGCATTGAAAACTCTGGATATAACAACACTACGTTTTGTGTTTGTTCTATCTAATGACTCTTTGGATACAACAGTTGTGTTGATTTCATGGTAAATAGATCGTAGTTTATACGTTGTCATGATGAAAAACTATGTTTAATGAACAATGCTTCTTTGAAGTAGTCATGCGATATATAGACTGCACAACACTGCGAGTTAATCCTTTCCCTAGCTTTCTTAATGGTTTTCCTGGCTCTAAATCCTGTACATTTTTCGACCATAAACCGATAACTCCATTAATCACCCCTCCATAAAATTCGTCCTTCATCTTTCCAAAAACCTTCTTGTTAGTAATTGAATGCAAAGGCGAACTTTAGGAAAACGGATGTGTCTTAGTACCATCCCGCATGCCCTTTAGCAACTTCAAATTCCATGTCTTATAGAAGACCTTCAGTAAGGGATATCTATAACAAACTATCTGTAACTGTGTAAAGTACTCTGACCTCGGATACAGGGAATAAAGTATCATAAAAGAAATACTAACAAAATCAAAAGCTTGATAATTCTAAAACAGTAAAAACCCAATAATACGGGTTTGTCCAATATTGACTTTCTTTTTTTTCACATTATGCCAAAAAGCGATCATGAAATCTTCTGAAGTCCTGATAATAGGTTTTGAAGTCAGCTTAATATGCTTCGTTCTCTTTGGTGACCGAATCAGACATCTTTTACGCCTTGTGCGGATTCTCCATATTCATTCCAAAACAGCTGTTTTCATCAGCTAGAAAAAGCCTTTTTCTGAAGCATCTTGGTATTTAGTTCTAAGATCAGTGTTTCATCAAGATTATGGTTTCAAGAACTGTTCTGAATCAAAAGCAATTAAACGATAAACAGCTGTCAACATTCAAACCATGTCTTTAAATAAAATTGTAGCAGTCTGTAATGGCAGACATAAATTTTTTTGCCTCGAAGATTAGCACAAGTTTAGGCCGGCTCCCTTGGGTTCATCTTTAGACTTTCTGCTGCAAATGGAAAGACATTTATGCAGGTCATGAGATCATGAGGATATTCAAAATCAACTTCTAGAATGTAGCCAGCGCTGTTGACTCCGCGTTAACTGCCCAACCACTTAAATGCCTTTTTAATATTTTTTCTGATTGTCTTCTGTGTACAATTTTAAAGTTCGTTAAAGGAAGCCGATTGCGCCAATGGCCCATCCATACAGATTGTTTTGCATCAACATATCATAGATAGTTAGAAAGACCTTTTACCCGGATCATAGTCGTCCAAGTATTTGTTGTTTGCTTTACATTAATGATGCACGCCAAACTAATTCCTCCACGTAATCCCGTTTTCAATCATCTGAATCATAGGTAGGTCAGTACAATAAATCAATTCAGAAACTCCAGAAAAACTTTAAGAAAGCATCCCAACACAACCCCCGGGCGCAGAAATGTAATGCGCGTATCCAGGCTATAATGTATTCATGCAGGTCCTTTCTATAATTTTCAAAAAAAATATCCGCAACAAACAAAACGTCAGCCATCAAGTATGAATCATGATAGTCCTCCCATCGTTTTACCTTCTAACCTTCTGCACGCATACATTGAGCATGTTGTAATCAGAATCACTAAATGTCCTTCCTCTGAGACTAGAAAAGAAAGCGTACCCTCCATTAGGCGGAAGTGTGTCTTCATCAAACCTTTCCCAACTGTTCATGTACTCATCAGGGTTACACACCCTTTCTAACGAGAGTTGGTCAAAATATTCTTCCGTTATTGGGCAAGACTTTAAGGACATAGCCATCGCTCTAATGCAACCCATCAGTGTGCATAGAGACATAAAAAGACAATGTAATTTAAAGAGAAACACATGTACTTTTCCTGATGACGTGCGATGCCATGACACACTGAAGGCAACGATCCACTGCTTTCATTATAAGGTGGAGTCGTAACCTCGCAAGTTAGAAAGAAATGGGCAGCTTCCATGTCCCTTTGGTTCAAACTTAAGTTTGAAGATTGCATATACTGTCGCAGCTCCTCTAAACTTCTCCGCTATGTGATCAATGGTCTCTTACTTTTGGATTGGCTTCCTCAACTGAGTTCTAAACCCACAATCCAACAATGTGTGGCTGATTTATACTGTTTGGTCTTTAGGCGTCCATCATGATTTTCAGATAAATTCTGATTATTAGAACAATCATTACGCACATTCAGCATGCGCTGTAAAATCTTTCTAGCCGCCTCTGGGTACCCTATAAATAATTCTGCGTTGAATGAGCGCCATCACCGACCTAACAATAATTGAAGGGCAAATGAACAATCTGATGATTACTCATTAAGACTGTTTTCGAAGTTTTTGTGGCGCTGGGCCCTTCATAAGGACCTAATAAGCGGACTCGAAGTATCTGCGTAAACAATGTATGGAGAATTTTGCAGGCCGTTTCCAGTTCTTAAAACTAACTTTCCAGCCTTCTGGGGGCGTAATTAGTTCTGTATTACAGCCAACTGGGCCGATACAATGTTTCTTAATTGTCCTCGCAGTCTTGAACAGATGAACTCTATGTAAAACAATTTCTACAGAAAATTCTTGCTTAAGTCCTATGCTTTGAAAGTAAGCCGCAAAATATCACTCATTGTGCGTATTAAAGTGTAAAGTGGTAGCCCCGCTGAGTGAAAGCATCAGTAGTAAGTTCAACATGATTTATGTCAGGCTCGCCAATCGATTGGCCTAATCTTAGACACTCAAAATAGGCTGTAGAGTTTGAATCCTCATCCCATGAGTATGTGGTGGGGGGGGTGGGGGGGGGGGGGGGGGGGTGAAGATATAACCAGTTATATGGTACTGTTTTTAGTCTTCACTTATCAATGGAATCCGGCGCCAAACAGGAAAGGATATTCCACTAAAGTTAAGATCATTGAAGTAATGGTTATAGTTAACACTCTTTCTGCGTTTTTTGCGGGCGTGATGCAGCCTTGCGAGAACACAACACATAAAACATTTGTTGTCTGTATTCTTTATGTTTAGAACAGCTCCTTTTCCCGCAACTAATGCTGGAGGTAGTGGAATGTAAGACCTGCCTAACAAACGGCGCATAACATAGCCAGTTTTAAATCTAAACACTAAGACTTCTGCCCTCTGACCATCCAGAGCCCTCTCATTTTGGCTTCTTCCGTGGCCCCCATCAACTGTGTAATCAGATTCTGTTCCTGCCAACCGGAGTTAAGTCATTATGAGAAAGAATAGTCCTGTTGTTTTAGTTTGAAGACCCCAGATTCTAGATTTCTTCAATTATTGATTTACAAGTCGATTAAAACAGCTAACATTAATTTATCTGGCGGGTCAATTGTAAGTTATACCCTGGAACTAGAGAAATAGCATGAGCAACACTTGCCCTTACGCTTGCTGGATCAATAACTTCTAAATCAAAAATTCATTCAGTGCTCCTTGACAAATCTTCTTGCATTGCATCAAACAATTCGTCTGGACCAACATATATCATATCCATCTGAGTTTCTTTCTAACTCCAAATAATTATTTAAATCAAAAAAATAATTAATCAAAACGGTGGTCCTTTTGTGCATTGGACTCATGAACAAAGTATAAACACCCTTTGGCGTTGATAAGTGAGCTGTTTAGAACAGAGTTATAATGTTACGTTTACTTTTTTTAAGCCATCCTTTTTTAATCTGCTCGGGGTCTGGCTGTTGATAAAAACTTTTCCTCAGCCTTTCTTTGCAGATCAACATTTGGTCTTTTGTATTCATCAAAATCAGCCTGAAAACGATTAATTCTTCAACCGTATTGTTTGAGTCAGCTCGTGGCTATTATATATAATCACTTGAGGAACTAGTGTTAGCTGTTATTAGTTTGAAGCCATAGATGTGTGCTTTTGGAGTTTAGTTTTTATTTGCCAGCAGACCCTACATCTAATGCACACAGCCGAGAGCTAAAGACAACCCCTTAGAGGCAAACTGCGGGTGCGCCTATGCCCGTATGCTAAAAGGCCAACACTCGTATCCTGCTGAAGAGCAACTTATAGATGATCTTCCAGTATTAACAAAGGTAAACAGCATAAAATGCAGCAGAATACTTCTTTGGCTTTGCTGTATTTTGAAAGGTCCTGGCACTAGTTTTGTTGCATTAGTGTAATGTTGGTTAATCTAAAGGTTTTATGCCGGGTTTACTACAATCTCTTCTCTTGTGCGACTCCGGTGCTGAATGGCACATTTGGATACACTTGAACAGACTGCCTTTTTTAAAATGAAAAAATAATTTAAGTATTCACAAAGTCTAATCTTTTTTCTTTGTAATATTCAGACTAGCATCAATTAATAAAAACAAATGTACATTAAGCAGTTAACGGCTTCTTTTTCTTTCTCAATGTAATGTTTACGTCTTAAAAAATAAACCGTACTCCCACTCCCATGCAACTTATTATCCACTGTTGACCATAGTCAAACCAAAACCGTATTTTGATGTTAATTAAATCAACAAGCCTAACACTGTGAAGGTGTAGATCTTTAGACCAAGTCTGCTGTTGGACTTCTAACCCCTCCCACCCCCAAACAATTTTCTATTTCGTCAAAATGATGATAAGGTCCTGAAGTCGCTAGCATAGATTTGGTTTTAGGACTGCGTCAATTGTACATTGTACTTTCTTATTTTTGGATTAAAAAACTATTTCACTTGCTCTTAGCGAATGGTTCTCATCTTCACACAGCAATAAAATACATTTAGCGATTTACTTGCCGACACTAAGAATAAAAATTCCATAAAAGCGTCTGCCTGCATTTATGATATGATTGACTGATGGCGCAACACGTTTTCGTAATAATATTACTAATGTGACTCATATAGTTGCTCCAATCAGCCTTGCTAAATTATCCTTTGCTAACAACATCAAACACAAACGATATGTCAGATGAAAGCAGTACTTGCATCGGTGTCTGTTGATCTGATAACACGTTTGTTATACAATAAAAGTTAGTTCGAATGACCATCTGTCTTCTAATGCACCATGAAAGAATGCGCATGCGCTTTTAAAACCTAAAAACTAGGGGAATGAAAAGCGATTTTCAAATGCATAACTTACAGCTAAAGCACCTTTTTGCTGCTTTTAGCACCTGAGGCGAGATCGGCGCCAATACTAATTTTTAGGTGCATCTTTCATTGCCGAATCCTAGAAACGCAAGGATCTTCCTTTCATTCGCGGTTAGCCATAGATCAAATAGGTTAAAAATATGTCTGCATTGTTTTAAAGAAAATACTTCATGCCCCTCAAGTTTTACAGAAAATTTTTCTAAAACGATTGCCGCGTCCCAAATTCTGGACAACTGAATCTGGTTGGTCTGGATGTTGCAGTCAAGTTCTATTTGAAAGTAAGCTGTGCAGAGCCTGTACAACCAAATCATCCGCTCCTATGTCGGAAATATAATCAGTAAGAATTTATCTGCATACAATAGTAGATGATTATTTGTAACAGTAATATTCCGTTTATTTTTTCCCGCTTCACGCAAGGGGTTCTTTCATCTTCTATTCGGGTCAAGAATATCAGCAATAATTGTTACATTTTTATTAAAACAAAATAAAAAAAGGTGGGTGAGTTAATTATTTAAAAACATGGCGGGAATTTGAGTGAAAAGATTATATATTAGTGATCTGGAGACGCCTGACATGATTAAAAGGACTCCTTTAGACACAGCATCGCTCGCGCTCACATGCGGGATGAATTAGTAGAAGGGCAGCAAAGGCTGAATAAACAGAAGATAAGAGGTGAGATCAATAAACCGAAAGTTAGAACTAGAACCGACCCGAAACTATATACCCTGATGATTTTGAACTAAAAAGATAACCAATTGAATTTAGAAACGACAAAGGAGAACGGTGTAACGCTTATCGTATAAACGAGACCCCATCAAGGGATAGTAGGCGTGGATACAAATAGACAAAGGCTCATGCAAGCAGAGCGATATCGCCTTGGCTTTACTAACCAGAATTAGTATACGGAGGCAGTTGCTAAACTTCAAAACACACAACAAGAACTCCCAACAGATAACCAAATGCAAAACATAGAACCTTAAAGATTTAAAGTCCAACAGTAAACAGAATAATAAATACAAAAGAAGCAGAACTCACTGAAGAAGAAGAAACAAGCATTAAAAACTATAAATGATCCGCCCTGCCCACGCCAGAAATAAAGGCGCCTAATAAGAGAATTAAAATCCCTTGATCGTACTTTAAGAACCATCAGAGGAGAATTAGATAAACAAATAAGATCAAACTTTACTAACATAGATAAGGATAAAGAAAATGGAAGAAAAAAAACACTCTGAGGCTACGAGGCCCACCTTAGACATGATGTAAAGAAAGGAATAAACCAAAAAATAAAAAAGCTTAAAGAACTAAGATTGGCAAGACTAGAAGCGTGTCTACTAAAACCCAGAACAATTACGAACTCAAGTGTGCAGAATTAAGAGAAACTATCCATAGAATTTTATATGAAAACACGACTGCTACAGAACAAATAAGAACATTGATAGTAGAGCAAGGCGGCACATTAGCAAGCGTTATAACAGCCTAGGAATTTGCAATAATACACTGTGTAGGCTATTACAGGTGGCGGTGTCAAAGTTCTAGTGCCTCTCCGCCGCCCAATCGCCACCATCTCCGCCTGATAAATCATGGGTAAAAAAACATCTTGTCAACATGCTGAGTTTTATTAAAAAAATTAGCCGGTAAAGCTATAGACTCTTTACTGGTAATTTAGGGAGTACGTTAGCTGCTTTTGTCAACTGCAAGCAAAGGTAGTTGGCTTTATGGCGAGCACTTAGGGCATTAGTTGTCTAATATTGGGTTACTATTTAGTAAGATAAAAGACCAAGAAATCCTGGCCAGATTAATCCAACAACTATCGCTGTCTTTTCATATTCATGTCTTATTTTTTTTACTTCATCACGTCTTTTGGGCTATGGACCTCGGGGATGGAATGACTTAACTTGGGTGTTTTTTTATTGTTTTGTACTATTACTGCCCAGAATTTAGTCGTTTTTTCCCAACCTTCTGTCATTGCCTGCCATCAAGATTTCAATGTTGTAGTTTATTATTGTTTCCTACCTGGAGTCAAAGGTCAGAAGGTATCATGTATAAAACTAAGGGGCCAGTGCCAACAGCAAAGTCTACTTCGATCATTGCGTATTGTAAAGCATTTGTACCTTTTTATCTTGAAATCAAATCAACAGTGAAATAATGCGTCCTCTAATTTGCCAGTAAATAGTTTTTGTGCAACAAAGCCCTAAGAAGAAATAGTTATGCACGACCGTTGACTGTGCTTGCGAACCTAGCAAAACACCAAATGTAAGTACGAATAGAGTCCGTGTTATTCGTACAAATCTCCCGCTTTAAGTTAGTGCCCCCACAGATATTTCCCTAAGATAAATGTTGTCATGCTGTTTAATGCTCTTGCTCTATGGACCCCGAGGTGAACACCTGTTGCCTGAAGAGAAAGAAGTGTAAGGAGGATTCCAGTCATAGTTATACTTTCTGTCACAACCTCCAAAAATTAAGGTGCCTAAGCCATGAATAAGGACCAACTTTTGTCAAAAGTCATTCATAACATTAATAAAATTCGTTACAGAATCCTTTCAAAAGCCGCTTCATGTCTATTCGGTTGCTGAATGATTAACGGGTTGTCATAATGGGTAAAGGCGCTCCGCAGATCAGTCAAAATACGTCTGAAGGTGTAAAAAAAATGAAATCTGTACACAGATCCTCACCAAAGAATCAGGATGATTTAAAATGAACAGCAAACGACACTCACAACCCAGTTTGAAGCCCAAAACACATGCAAAGTTTAACTGGTTCTGATAAAACTGCATGCGGATGAAACAGAACACACTTTTGTCGATGTAAGTCTTTTTAATATGGGGGTTAAGATATCTGCTTAAAGGAGTACTCACCTTTTTATGAAAAGTGACAGTCTGTGTTCACAGCAATGTCAAGAGTATCAGTTGCTTAATTTTTAGATTTATGCGGCCCCAACAGAATATATAGCCATCTTTAGTATATTTGAACGCACTCATTTTTTTATTTCGTTTAAAAAAATGTTTGTAACAATAACAACTCTAAACCGTCCTTCGTTTTTTAAGAACAAGCTTGTTGATAACAATTGCGGAACCAAAATGGACCGCACACCATGAAATATTCTACAAATCCTAGGTTTAATATAACTGAATCGAAGATAATAATGCGATTCTCAAATTTGACAAATCCGGGTCCAAAGTTGAACCATTAATCATACTGATGTTATCCGGGTTTTGCTCACTAAAAGAACAATGAAGTAACTTGACAATACTCACAAACTTAACATGCAAATCTAAAAACAATGTTATCATTCCAAACCTGAAGAAGAAGTAAGTAACATTACCTTTTTGATTGTAGAGCTAGCTAAAATGTTAGGCTTAAACAACTGCAATCACCTGATCATAGTTTTATGTTACGCCAGACAAAACTACTTATGAAGGAGAAAATCCGCTCGATCTGCAGTATACATTCATTACTCCTATGTTCATTTGGATGAGCTGAGCACTGATTAAAACTTAAATGATGGAAGCCCCTCAACCAGTTTTTAAAGTCTCTTCCCTTCCGTCATGGGAAAGCTGCATATTGCGATTATGAAATAATACAATTCCCTAATATACAGTTTAAAAGTTAGTTGGTGGAGGGTCCGGATCATTTAATAAAAGATCACAGACAAACGGGAAAGAGGTCGTAAAATGTGATAACCTGCACATTGTTTTGGAAATTAAAAGAAAAAAGTAGTAAACAAAAAAATGACAACGTGGCCAGAATAATCCGGATGTTACAATATCGACCTGTGAGGTGTATAACTTTGGAAATTAAAAGACCTTGCAGACGTTTTTGACCTTGAACAGAATGGTGAACATAGGCACTTTGTATGGGTTTTTGAGTACACTAAAGATGGGATTATAAACGCAAGAGGTTTTGCGACAAACAAAAAGTTATCGCCAAAACTAAACAGCTGCGCAATCACATAATAAGCAAATAAGTTGGCCAGTAAGAATATAAAAAGTTCCGAAAACCTGACTCTTAAATGGCATTTAGAACCATATTTAGAATGGGAAATCAAATTTTGAATTCATAAGAACCCATTTAACATTTTTAAGCCGTCAAAAAGTTACGAAAAGCATTCAACTCAGTGCCCTTTACATGTAAGACTTATGCCAGAAGACAATAGTCCGGAAAGAGATTGAAATAAAGCCGAATGGGATAAACAGTACATCCTCCACAGAAGAGAAACGGTTAAAAAGGATTCTACTACAAAATTACAGTTCATTCCACAAATACAAAAGGAGATGCGTTCACAATGAAATTTTGAAATTTTCTTTCTGTCTTAAAAGATGTGAAGAGGGATGGGGTTGAGTGCGATAGAGACGTCCTTCTAAAAGGAATTCTAAAAATAGCTGGCAAATCTAATACGTAGAAAAACTTAAAGTTACCGTCGCCATCATCACAATGGTGAGTGCATAATATTAAGGTCAACACAACAGCACAAATCAATAATAGTCTAAAATGAAACAATCTTACATGAACTAAATTGGATTAAACTTACACATTTAAGACGCTTATAGTGATTATATTATACGAACAATGTTTTAAACAGAGAGCTGATAAAAAACAAATAACTGGATAGAATAAATTCTGTTATAAAACTATGGACAGTTAAACTTAATGACGAAACCCCTCATTGTTTCATTAATTAGTGGACAAACGGTTGTGGAAAAACAATATTTATCCTCGACCTGATACAACAGTTTTAACGAAATAATTTAGGTCATATGTGGTATTTCTGTCCAACACTTAAATGGAACAAAGCATAAATCAGATAGAAGGTTTATATGGACAGAATAGTGAAATATATTAGTTAATCCTAGCAATAAACTGAGTGAGTGTTTAGAACAGTTTTATAAACTGTATGAAAGGAACGCAGACACTATTTATTATAGATGACTGTTCACAGAAAGAGACATAGTTTAAAAAAGAGCAACCTTTGTAGCAACTAGCTTTCAGTGGAAGACATGCTGGGATAAGTGTCTTGGATATTATGCAAAAATATAACCAGTTTTAAAAAAAGACTTTAAGAACAGTTAAAGACTGTAGTTTTATTTCACATGAAAACAGAGAAGCATTTTGATGAAATTTTGCTAGAAAAAGACGTAATTGAAAATTATCAAGAAAAACACAGATTAAAACAAAAACTGAAATCTGAAAGTTATTAGTAAATTAGTATTGAAAACGGATACCCTACACAGATGTTTGTTTGTAGAAAATACGTTATTTAGTTGGTTACGTGTCAGAGAACAGGAAAAAGCCAGCTTCTAGCGTCACTTTTGCCCGAAAACTGGGTTGAGGGCGAAAGTGAAGTTAGAAGCTTGCATTTTCCTGTTCTCTCCGCGAATACACAAAATTATATATATATATATATATATTATATATATATATAAATATAAAAAATATAAATACATATAAATAGAATATATATATATATGTGTTACCTGTCAATGAACGAATTCAGGCAATGTGAGTATTACAGCAATTAATTAGGCAATAATACGCTTATTTGCTAAACGAGTCAGGCAATTCCCGTATAGCCAAAAATTTTAGGTCAAAACACGAATCAGCCTGAATTTTAATCCATCCCCCAAAATACACACAATGCCTGAGTCGCTTGTGTACTTTCTCGTATTATTAAAACTTAGCAATGGAAAGAGAAGAGAAGAGAAAAAGAGAAGAAATTACAAAAAATAAAAAAATAAAAAGAGTTCTTTAATGAAAACGTTTTAATTAAATTAAGTTTATGAACAACACAATAGTTTTTAAAAAGGCAAAATGTTAAAATTGCACAGATGATGCACATATGATGATTCAGTCTACTTGTTTTTACAGTACGTCAGACTAAGTCTACTTTTTTTACACGTCAAAACTGCTGTGACACCTGCTGGTGCTTTTTTTCACTTTGGTTTTGTAGCATTGCAGCGATTGTTTGGCAACTTTTTCCTCTGCTGTTCAAGTTACAGTTGCATTTTTACAAAGCCCTGGGCCCCCACCTAGCGACTCACAAGCAAAAGCCCACGAAGAACACAACACTTTCCCCGGCTTATGTTCTCCTCGGTAAGAAACCTTTCTTCACAGACAATGAACTGGTTTCTGGAATATCTCCCACGCAGAACCTCCAGCTTTTACGCCAATCCCATACATTCATTGCCATCACAATCAAGGATCAATCCCATGATATTGCATGGATCCCCTCTGCCTTTGTCGACCAATGGAATAGGAACCATGACATTTTCCATCCTGCCGCAGGTGTCAGTTCCTTCCTGCTTCTTTTCAGCAATTCGCTCTGCCTGGAGAAATTGGGCCCTCGTTTTGTTTCATTTTCTGGTGTCCTGATTGTTGTACATGTTGCTTTCCCGATCCAGAATGCCATTTTTCCCAAACAACAACATTGAAGACTTGAACATCCTTATGTTGTTCGTCGTCGGCTGAGCAATTTTTAGGTGTTGTGACACACCTACTGGGAACACTCCTGTTGTGACAGTATCTGTGAAGTGAGGACCGATGTTGTTGCCCCGTCAATGAACTTGAGAGAGGAAAAGAGAGAGAGAGAGAGAGAGAGAGAGAGAGAGAGAGAGAAGAGAAGAGAGAGAAGAGAGAGAGAGAAGAGAGAGAGAGAGAGAGGGGAGAGAGAGAGAGAGAGGGGGGGGGGGAACTTACTTTGAAAGTAGATAAAAATCACGACCGAGATCCCGTGTTTGTTGTCTTCATAGATGCATGTTTCACTTCTTCAACTGTGGTATGGTAGGTTTCTTTTGAGAGAGCATTAGCTTTCATTTCTTCTTTTAGTTTTTCCAGGAACCTTACTTCCGTTGCATCCATTTCGCATTCCGTATGCAGGCTCTTCTGAACGGAAAGACGGTAAACCTAATGGCTCAGAGAGTGAACAGAGTTCAGAACTTGCACATGTGTTTTTTTCCTCTCAGTGGGTGAAACCGCGTTCCCACTGTCGGAGTGAAAGTTGCGCGTGAAAGTTCTGAGTGCATTTGGGTGATCGGTGTCCATGATCTATTTGGGGGAGCTGATCCAAGCATTTCCTGTGGGGCCCCGAAAATTTCCCAGCGTATGCAAATTGGAAAGAGAAGAGAAGAGAAGAGAAGAAGGAGAAGAAATTACAAAAATAAAAAAAGAAAAAGAGTTCTTTAATTCAAACATTTTAATTAAACGTCAAACAAGTTTATGAACAACACAATAAGTTAAAAAGGCAAAATGTTTAACATCGTCATAATTCAGATGGTATCAGGCAATGTGTGTATTTTGGGGGCTAAAATCTCAGGCAATACGTGTATTGACTAAAATTTTTTGGCAATACGGGAATTGCCTAACTCGTTTAGCAAATACGCGTATTGCCTAAAAATTGCCTAAATACACACATTGCCTGAATTCGTACATTGACGGTAACATATATATATCATCATCATCATCATTCTCTTGCCCATGATGGGCGTAGAGGAGAGATGAGAGACACTCTCGAAGCCAGGCACCGCCATCCGGCCCTGTCCTCTGCCTGTCGCATCAGCGTAGGGCCATCCATCCTGGTCCATTCTTTGATGTTGTCCATCCAGCATTTGGCTTGTCGTCCCCTTCGTCTGCCGCCTTCCATTTAAAGTTTAAATACTAGGATAGAAATGGTTAACAACTGCAGGCACAAGTGGAAATTCCTATCAGTGAACAAGAACCAGAAACACACGAAAAACACAGACAGCACGTGATGACAGACAACACAAGCAGTTATAAAACACTGGCAGCACAGACCCACCACATCCTGATGATTGCATCCGCATGAAACAGCGCTGTAGATAGTTTTAAACCTTACCTTTTGACAAATGTTGCTCCCAGTCCGGTTGAGCATTTTTTAAAAATCTCTGCTGGTATTCACTACCATTGTCTTATATATATATATATATATATATATAATATATATATATATATATATATATATATAAATATATATATATATAATATAATATATATATCATCAGAAGTTAAGGTAGGCGAACTTCTTTCTCTTTACAGATCAGGAGATTCATCAAATTCTTCAAATTACATACCTATTTTAATTTTGTCTGTTTTATCAAAACCTATTGAAAAGCACAGTAGGATCTATATTCTTATCTTTTTGAAAACAATCTTATCCATATAGATCAATCTGACTTCCGCGTGAACCATTCTTGTCATACAACGCTCATACAACTTACTGATAATGTACTGTACAGCATATATGAAAACAATTACCGGCATTCCGTTCATAGACTTTGAGAAAGCCTTTGAATTACTCTTTATTGTCGCGTAAATCTGAGTTCTATAAATTTCCGCCAGATTTATTTTTGTCTCATATCTTTTCTTTTTGGTAATAAACAGTTATGGTAAATAATCACCTATTTAAACCTAAGTATGTTAGAGATGGTGTGCCACAGGGATATATCTTAGGACCCCTTTTAGTCTCCATATATGTCAACGACTTACCTTGCTTTCGTAAAGATAATTGTGAAATGTTTGCAGACGATACATCTATTGATTCAAGCGACTCTGATGCCAGTAAACTTAAAATAAACTTGAAGATGACACCGATAGACTCATTAATTGGACCCAGCTAATCTACGTATCCATAAATGCTACAAAGACCAAGTGCATGTATGTATATGCCCTACAAAAAGACAAAGAATGATCACATAACTCAAACTTTTATTTATATATGATAACAAACAGGAAGAGGCTGACTCGCACAAAATACTGAACGTCATCATTGACAAAGATTTATCTTGAACCGACCATAACATGTTAAACGTCTTTCAAACAAATGATTTCAGCTGGCTAAATGTACAGACTCTCTTAATGTACATTTCCAGAGGCTTTCCTTTAATGCTTACATTCTATCGATTATTGATTTATGCTTCAGCCTTACAAACTTAAAA
>CM031624.1:24103666-24106166 GCA_018398815.1 Conus ventricosus
CAAAACCACACACACACACACACCAAAACCCCCAAAGGGAAACCCCAAAACACACACACAACACACCACAACACACACACACCACACACACCAAAAACACACAACACCACCCACACAAACACACACACCACACAACACACACACACACACACAACCAAAAACCACACACACACACAACACACCACACACACCACACACACACACACACCCCCCCACACTCAAAAAAAGGAAACACACCAACACAACACAACCCCAACACACACACACACACAACACACACACCAAAAACAACACCACACACACCACCACACAACACACACAACCACCACACAACACACAAAACACACACACACCCCCAGAAAAACACACCCCCACACACACCACACACACACACCCAACACACCCCCAAAAACACCCCCAAAACACCAACCCCACACACACACCCCCAAACCACAAAACACCCCACAAAACCCACTCAGAGAAAAACCACACACACCACAAAAAACACACACACACACACACACACACAAACACCCCACACCACACCCCAGAAAAACACACACACCCCACACCCCACACACAAACCACCACACAAAAAAACAAACACACACACACACACAAAACCACAAACCCCCCAAAACACACCAAAAACACACAAAAAAAACACCACACACACAAAAACCCCCACACACCCCAACACACACACACACACACTCAAAACACCCCCAACACACACAACACACAAAAAACACACCACACAACACACTCAGAGAACACCCCACACACACACACACACACACACCAACCACACCACCACACACACACACTCACAACACAAAAACACCACCACCACCCCACCACCACCACCCACACACCAAACACACACAACACACCACACACAACACCCCCAAACACACCAAAAACCACACACACACCCACACACACACACACAACACACACCACACACACCCCCAAACACACACACACACACACCACCAGAAAAACACCACAACCACAAAACACACACCCCCACACACACACCACCCCCACAAAAACACCACACACACACACCCACCACACACCAAAAACAACACAACACACCCACACACCACCACACCCAACACACCACCACACACACAACCACCACAACACCAAAAAACACACCACACACACACAAAAAACACAACACACACACCACAAACACACCAAAAACACAACAAACCCCACCACAACACACCACCCCCACACACACACACACACACACACAACAAACACACAAAAAAACACACACAAAAACACAACACAACACACACACAAACACACACACAACACACACACACACACACCACAAAACCCCCTCAGAGAAAACAAAAACACACCACACACACACCCACACACCAAACACCACCCACACACACACCACAAAAAGAGAAAAAACACCCAAAACCCCCACAACCACCCCCAACACACAAACCAAACAACACACACTCAGAGAAAAACCACCACACACCAAACACCACACCACACACACACACACAAACACCCCACCCCACACAACACCCCAAAAAACACAACAACACAAAAACACACACACACACACACAACCCCAACACCACAACACACACACACACACACACCACACCACTCAGAGAAACACACACACACACACAACACACACACACACACACACCCCCAACACAAGAAAAAAACACACCACCCAAAACCACCCCCCACACCCCCCAAAACACACAACAAAACAAAAACACACACTCAGAGAAAAACACAAAACCCACCACACCACACACAAACACACACACACACACCCACACACACCACACACCCAAAAAACACACAACATACACCACACCAAAACACAAACACACAAAACACACACACACAAAAACAAAAAACACACACCCAACACACACACACACACACACACACACACAACAGAGAAACCCCACCCACGCCACCCACCCCACCCCACCCAACAAACCCACACACAAAACACCCCACACTCAAACACACAAAAACAAAAACACAAAAACCACACAAACACACACACACCCCCCCCCCACACACACACACCACCCCCCACACTAAAAAAAACACACACCACACACACACCCCCAAAACACACACACACACCCCACACACACCAACACACACACACACACACAACACACACACACACACTAAAAAAAACCAAAACCACAACCACAAAACCACACACACACACACACCACCACACATCAGGAAAACCCCACACACACCACACAACACACCACAACACCCCCACCAACCACCCCCCAACACAACCCCACACCCCCACATCAGGAAACAACACAAAACCCCACAACCCCCCACCCCACACCACCACCACACAACACACCGAGAAAAAACACACACAACCACCCAAAAAAAAAAAACACACACACCCCACACACACACACAAAAAAAAACACACACCACACACCACCACACCAAAACACACACACAC
>CM031624.1:24116166-24121166 GCA_018398815.1 Conus ventricosus
ATATTGGCTATCTGTGTCTTCCAATAACCTCTTGAAACTGGTAAAGGATGCTCTAGTAATTAAAGTATAACATTCTGATAGGTCTAGCGGAATGTTCAAAGTAGTCCTTCAATGTTGCGAGTTGTGTGGGAACTCCAAGAGCAAGTTTATATGCTTTGCAGTCTACACTTTGTAACTTATTAAGTAGATGCTGTGGAGCGCTGAAGAATACTTCTTGAGCATAAATCAATCTAGACCGCACAAGAGCTGAAGACAGGAGTGTTAAACTCTCTTTATCTTGTCCCCATTTTTGTTTGCTTATGATCTTTAGAAAGTTTAAACTTTTTCTTGCTTTATTCAAAATATGATCAATATGTTGGTTCCATGAAAGTTTTGATGTTAAATATACTCCTAAGAATTTAACAGATTTGACGTATTGTAAGACCGATCCATTCAGGGTAAATTGTGTGTGTGTGTGTGTGTGTGTGTGTGTGTGTGTGTGTGTGTGTGTGTGTGTGTGTGTGTGTGTGTGTGTGTGTGTGTGTGTGTGTTTTCTCTGACATTAATGTGAATATGCCAATCCGTTTTCTTACATTGAACAGTTACCCTGTTTATCGTGTGTCTGTATTGGTCTGATAGTTTTGTACAGTTATCCTGTTTATCGTGTGACTGTATTGGTCTGATAGTTTTGTACAGTTATCCTGTTTATCGTGTGACTGTATTGGTCTGATAGTTTTGTACAGTTATCCTGTTTATCGTATGACTGTATTGGTCTGATAGTTTGTACAGTTATCCTGTTTATCGTGTGACTGTATTGGTCTGATAGTTTTGTACAGTTATCCTGTTTATTGTGTGACAGTATTGGGCTGATAGTTTTGTCCAGACAAGACAAGGGTTAGATGAAAAATAAATGGTTCTAACTGCTGATCTGTTAACTTGGGAATAAGATCTCTCTCTCTCTCTCTCTCTCTCTCTCTCTCTCTCTCTCTCTCTCTCTCTCTCTCTCTCTCTCTCTCCCTCACACACACACACACACACACACACACACACATATCACACACCACACACACAACACACACACACACACACACACACACACACACACACATACATGATATGTATCAGTACAGAAACTTCGTTTCAGTATTTTATAGACTGAAACTCGACGCATTCATATACGAATATAGTGCAGGAACAAAATGCATATGTGGTAAGGTAAAGTGTCGAGAGCCGTACGTTTATTTGATTGTGTGACTCTTAAGGTATACTTACCATGTTTTATTAGGCATGACAGTGACTGATGCTTTTTTTCTGATATTGATTTTTGCTTTCAAAGTTACATTTCGTTTAATATGTAGTCCTGTTAGATATTTACTATAATGTTATAAGTATTTAATTATTCCATTATTTTGCGTGCACTTGCACACACCTATGCTTCACACACATACTCTTTAACACTCTCTCTCTCTCTCTTTTCTGTCTGTCTCTCTCTCTCTCTCTCTCTCTCTCTCCTTCTCTCTCTCTCTCTCTCTCTCTCTCTTCTCTCGTCTAATATCACACAATTTTGTGAAAAAGACGTAAAAATGAAAGTATACTACAAACTACTACTACTACTACTATAATACACACATGCGCGCGCTCGCCTGCGAATACACAGATATTATATATATTATATTTATATATATATATATTATATATTATATATATATATAATTATATATATATATATATATATATATTTATATATATATATATATATATAGATCAAAGTGATTAAAATACCCAAAATGATTTTTTGAGTGCTCGACCCCTTGGGGAGCAACATTTGTTAAAATAAGGTACTAAAAAGAGAAATCGACAAATTTGTTTCTAGCGGCGTTGCGCTGTCATCAGGAGGGTTTTTTTGTTTGCCCACCGCCGATGTTATATAGCGTGTGGGCTCACGTTTGCGGTTGTTTGCACGTGCGGGTTGGCTGCACGTTTTTTTTGGGGCTTTCAGGTTTTTGTTTTGGATGTGTTCACTAACAACGATTTCCATTTATGCCTGCAGTTGTTTACTATTTCTGTTTTGGTGTTTAAAGTTGCTAAGTGTGGTTTGCATAGTATTAACCATTTTTCAGTTAAAACATAGGTTGCACCTTTTTGAAACATTGCTGTATGGTGATGCTCTTTTATGATTTTCCAGGATATATTGTAGCTTGTTTTTGCGTCTTAAGTTTCCAGATATATTTGCTCAATTCTTTTTGGGTTTTTTTATATTTTTCTTTATTAAATGACTGTTTGTGGTTTGGCATATCTGGTTTGAAGTGGTTTTCAGTGATCCCTAGGGTATGTTTCTTTTTCATTTTCTGATGTCACAGTAGCCTGGTATACAATGTTGTTGTGGAGACATTTATTGTCTAGTGGGCACTGCTCTTTTCTGGTGCAATTGCAAGATTTCCTTTCTTCACCCTTCTTTGCTGTGTTGATTTTCATTTTGTTGGATGCGTAAATTAGGTTTATTAAGGTTGGGCAAAACATGAGTACGATAGTTTGACAGGGTTTTTGTTAAATATTTTGGACAGTTTGTGTTTTTTTGGGAAAATTTGTAGTTGTTAAAATTTTGAGAATTCTTTCCCTATGTTTGTTTTGAGTTTCCCGTCGTATGGGGGTTATACCATATGATTTTTCTTTTCCTATTTTTCTTGCTTTTGTTTGTGTTGTTGTCTGGGTTGTATTGTAATTTGTAATTGTATCCACTTGTTTGTAGTGCCTCCTGGTATTCTGCTGCTGCATTGTTGAACACTCTCTCATTGCATGACAAGTTTGATAGCCTCTTGTTTATACCATGGGGTTTTGGTCTTTAATACAGATGGTGGGTGGTTACTTTTGGTGTTTACATAAAGAGGTGTGTCGTTGGGTTTCTTGTATGGTTTATATTTTGTGATTGTTGAGATCCAATGTTATGTCTAAGTAGTTCACTACCTTTTTGTTTGCTTCAATGGTAATCTTTAAGTTGTGGTTTTGGAAGATTTTGCATAGTTCTTTCTTCTTGTTTTCGATGGTTCTTGGGTTGTTGGTCAGTGCAGCAAGGCCATCGTCTCTGTATAGTCCGACTTGTTTTCCGAGTTTTTTCTTGATGTTGGACAGCATGAATAGTCCGACCAGTTCACATGTTTCTGCACCATCATATGATCCCATGGTTACGTCGAATGTTGAATTTCTGTTGGTTTTCCTGATCCAGGTTTCATTTTTGCTGTGTAGTAATGTTTTCTTGGTGTGGAGAATGATTTCCCTTTCTGACCCTGCTATGTCTGTGTGGTTACTGGCAAACTTCAGGGCTTTGGTGAGTAGTTCCTCATCTATAGATGGGTTTAAAGTCAACTATGTCAAATGTGATGAATTTCTGTATTACTTTGTTTATTGAGTTTTTTTAACCATTGGATAACTTCGTATGTGTTCTTCCAGAGGTTGTATTCAGAGTTTGATTTTAGTTCTTTATTAGTTTTTTCCAGAATTTTCTTGCTTATTTTGCCCAATTCAGATTTGGATGGGTTTATTAGTCTACATGTTGGATTGTTATGAAAATTAGGCTTGTGGTCTTTGAGTGTTATGAAAACTTCTTTTGTTGCTGTCGCTTCTATCCTGTCACTTAGGTCTATGCGCTCTGCAAGTTCTTTTTCTTTAGTGCGGATACTGTCATGTATATTTTTGTCGGCTTTTTTGTAGTTTTTCTGGATGTTTTTGTCAAGGAGTTGAGAGTATTCTTCTGGTTCCATTTTGTAGTAGTTGCTAGTTTTATCAGCCCTCACAAATATTTTTTTGTCATTTTGTATTTGTTTTATTTGTTTTTTTTTAGGGTTATTTGGAAACCGTTGTTAGATTTTTTGAATTCAATATTGGTTATCATTCTTTTCATTTGATCTTCAAAGGGTTTCATTTCGTCTATGGCTGGTGGTGATCGCCATGATTTGAAATCGTAGGTGCTTTTATCCTTTTTTTTGCGTTTGGGTTCAGAAAAAAGAATGCTTTCCATCTCATATTGTGTATGAATTTTTCAGTTTGTTCTATTAATTTTTTTAGGTAGGATTGCGGTTGGAAAATGGTATGTTTTTTGTTGACTGTCTAAAATTGATTTCTTCCATTTTAAAATCTTTTAGGTCACAGTGCTCAACGTGAGGAGCGATTAAGATCAAAGTGATTAAAATACCCAAAATGATTTTTTGAGTGCTCGACCCCTTGGGGAGCAACATTTGTTAAAATAAGGTACTAAAAAGAGAAATCGACAAATTTGTTTCTAGCGGGCGTTGCGCTGTCATCATATATATTTATATATATATTTGTTAAAAAGGTAAGGTTTTAAAACTATCTACAGCGCTGTTTCATGCGGATGCAATCATCAGGAAATGTGTGGGTCTGTGCTGCGGTGTTTTATAACTGCTTGGTTGTCTGTCATTACGTGCTGTCTGTGTTTTTTCGTGTGTTTCTGGGTCTTGTTCACTGATGGGAATTTCCACTTGTGCCTGCAGTTGTTAACCATTTTTTATCCTAGTATCCTAGTATTGTATAATGTTTGGTCAATCAGTGGGAGATTGCATCTCTTAGGAGATCCAAGTAAAGGTTGTTCTTTTACAATTCTTAGCCACTCACAATGCTTGGGTTATTGAACAGCAGAGCTGACCACTCAGACTGTTCCATTTCTTTTGATCTCCCTTGCATCCTTGAATGGATCCTCAAGCATAGGCTCAAGATTGTCCCCTATATTTCATACTGTTTGCATAATGCTTTTAGTTTTTTAGCAACTTTTTTCTTCTCCACACTTTCCTTTTGTTCCATTTTACTACCCTTCGCTGCCTGCATTGGGGGTGCTGTTGGATTCTTTTTGAACCCTTTGGTGATGAGAACACCACAGAATTATGGACTTTGGTGTGTCTCTATTTGACACCAAGGGTACAGACACAATCAGCCGTGTCTCCCTGATGAGTCTGATCCAGCGGACGAAGGCCTAGGAGCAGGCAATACAAATAGATCTGTCTTCGAAG
>CM031624.1:24125479-24135479 GCA_018398815.1 Conus ventricosus
CCAGGCATTATCATTGTAGCCGTCAGGTTGCTCTGTTCCTGGAGAAAAACCACACCAGGCATTATCATTGTAGCCGTCAGGTTGCTCTGTTCCTGGAGAACAACCACACCAGGCATTATCATTGTAGCCATCAGGTTGCTCTGTTCTGGAGAAAAACCACACAAGGAAACAAAGCCCCACAGAATTTAGACGAAGCCATTGACTGAACTGTATGAAAGTATTCATCGTGGAATATATCATTCTTGATTCAATTAATTATAAAAGATAAACTGCTTTTTCTTTGATGAAGTTAATGCATATCACCAAACTGTTCCTATTTTTCTGAGCGTCTGGACTCGTTTTCTTTTGAGCCATTGTTTTTACTTCAATCCTATGACAACATGAGTTATTCTTACAAGTGATGGTTGAAATTAGCTAAACTGGATGGTCAAAACCCATTCTATAAAAATCAGTAATATACAGAGTTAAACAATTTGGAGAGAGAGAGAGAGAGAAAAGAGAGAGAGAGAGAGAGAGAGAGAGAGGAGAGAGAGAGAGAGAGAGAGAGAAATGAAAGATAATGAGTACAGGAGAGGGGTGAGAGAATGGTGACATCAGAAAGTCAGCAGCAGAGAAAGAAAGACACGGACAGTATTTACATCGATGCTGAGGCACAACAAGAAATGAGGCTGCGACCCGAGACGGGACAAAAAAAAATCCACCAGATCCATGGCCGGAAAGACGGTGTACGTCCGGTTTATTAAATTAAACTCCCAGGGGGCAAACATGAAATGGGGAGTCCTTTGTGACCTTGGTCCCTATAACCTGCGGCAACATGCAATTTTCAGTGCGTGCTGAGAGTCCAGCACTCATGTGAGTGCAGAGACAGAGGAAGGTCGTTAACCTGGAGGCTTTAATCTCTTAATAAGCGCTGTCTGTGTTGTTGCCGTGCTGGTGTCAGAGTTACCTCCCCTCGTCTCACCTCGTCACTGCTCCACAGGTCTTTGGGCGCCATGTTGGCAGTGGTTCCATGCTCCCTTCACACGCACTTGTGCATATGTGCGAGCGAGTGCAAACTCGCTCACTCACACACACACACACACACACACACACACACACACACACACACACACACACGCGCGCGCGCGCGCGCGCGAATTTGGTACTTCGTCTGGGTTCTGAAAACGTCATTTTCTTTGTATCGCCGAAATATAGCTCTCTGATTTTGTATTCTTTTCCTATCCCCTGTATTTCTTTACTCATCACCCCCCCCCCTTATCAAACCCCCTTTTCCCCCCCCACTATCCGCGCCCCATCTCCACCACAACACGTCTGTCATTCTACTCTCATCCTCTCTCTCTCTCTTTTCTCTCTCTCTCTCTCTCTCTCTCTCTCTCTCTCTCTCTCTCTCTCTCTCTCTGTCTGCTGTCTGTCTGTCCTGTCTCTCCCTCTCTCTCTCTCTGAGAGTACAGATTGTTGTGCTGCTACTGCTGTGGTTTGGTGTGTCTTTCAGTATGTTTTTGGCTTTCATATCTATATATCAGTATAACCATGCATGCACACCACACCACACACACACACACACACACACACACACACACACACACACACACACACACACTACACAACACACACACTACACACACACAAACACACACAACAAAATTATATATATATATATATATATATATATATATATATATATATATATATATATATATATATTTACAAGTAATTATATAATTTTATATATATATATAAATTATTGTTATTTATAATAATATTCTATATTATATTTTTTTTTTTTTTTTTTTTTTTTTTTTCAAATCTTTGCCAAGTCATTACTGTAATGATGGAAGAATTGTTAACCTGCACTTGTTTTCCCTCACTTCTTAATTGTTCAGCATTGTTTTGTGGCATCAGTTATCGGATCAATGGAGCACCTAAGGCGGTGATTTTCTTCTTTTTTGTGTGTTCTTTTTTGTTTGTTTTTTCCCTAGGGCCCAAATCCACCTCTTCATTTTTTGGTGCTTCACACGTCCTCTTCATCTGCAAAAAAAAAAAAAAAAAAAAAAGCGGAAAAAAACAATTTCCACTACTAAGGTTTTTTTTTCCTTCCCAACCAGTCTCTTACACACCATGCATAGTCTGTATGTTCTCTTACAAATGAACATAGTTTTGCAGATTTGAGTGCTTTTGGCGTTTGATACAAAGTGTCTGGGTTTGCTGATGTTCTAATGTGTGATGAACTGGCACACTCACTCTGATAATGTGTTGCATATATGTAATCTTTTTTTTTCCACACTTTATTCAAGAAATAGTGCATACAACGATACACACTAGGGATGCGGGGTGGGGGATGGAGGGTTGAAGAAAACATCTGGCATAAATCTCTATAACTTAAGATTAGTATTCTACAGAATGTAAGTAGGTGAAAGTGACAGACGGACAGATAGTCCTTAAAAAAAAAAGAAAAAAAAAGTCAAGCACTTATATATATCTTTTTACTTCATGTGCACAGTTTTCGGTAATAAAAATTATCTTAATGCTTTTTAAAGACAAAAACAAATTCGTGTCTTATGGATATAGTATGGACATCCGGAAAAGATGAGTTTAATTGAAAAGAAAGATGGGTTTAATTGAAAAGATCTTCATAATTTTGCCATTTTGAGATACATTTTTCAATGGTGCCTCGGAGAATATGTTCTCCTTTCTCTATAAGATATTTTTGTTTTACAATACTTTTAAAAATTGCTAGAATAGGTATATTTTTTTTGTTTACACAAAAAAAAAGTAATGTTTACCCAAAAGGAGAATCAGATCTATCACTCCATCTGTTTGAAATCCATCCATGACTCCTAAAATAACTATTTCTGGATCAATCCAAAAATCCCTTTTCCCTATTGCATTACTTTTTATCCATTCAGTCACCTGCACCTAAAAGGTCTGTGCAACATCACAATTCCATAATAAGTGAAGGTGGTCTTCTTCTTCCCCTCCATCTTGACACTGATCGCACATTGGAGAACGTTTAATTTTGCAAAAATATAAATATCTGTTTGTTGGTAGAAGCCTGTATAGAACTTATATATATATAATCTTTATCGGTTTTTCATTTTGTGTCACACACACACACACACACACACACACACGTACAAACACACACACCAAAACACACACACAACACACACACACACAACCAACACACACACACACACACTCTCTCTCTCTCTCTCTCTCTCTCTCTCCTCTCCCTCCCTCCCCCTCTCTCTCAAATATGTCAACACTGGTAATTATATGTTAAAGGCACAGTACCAAAACAAAATTTATGCGTTTGCAACTAATTCCGAATGCGCACACGCATGAAAGGATATCGTTAGTCTAATTGCCCGTTTCCTCTCCATCCCTCTGCGCTAGCGCGTGAGCACTCCTCACGTCATACCACTAGCACCGCACCCCCACCACCACCCCCCAACACCCTCAACACCCCCCGAGCACCGTCCACCCCCCGCCCCCCCCCCCCCCCCGCACACACACAAGAAAGAGAGAGCGAGAGACAAAGGGAGAGAGAGAAAGAGAGAGGGACAAGGGAGGAAGAGGGACAGACAGACAGACAGACAGACAGACCGGCCGTCAGGCATTCAGGCGGACAGAGACGCGGCGTCATTTAAATGAATTTAGGTGTTAGTTACATTAGAATGGTTGCTACTGAATATGTATTTTTCTTCTCATATTTAATTGTTGATCAAAATGATTTGAAGCGAAGACAGTGTTTTTGTTTTCCGCGCTATACTTATACACATTTTGCCCAACAAAATGACATGATTAACTAATACAGACTCTTTTTGGTTCAGTTCCTTTTCACAAACAGCAAATAAAACACCCAAAACCAATAATTTTACTGGTTTTCCAATTTCAAGCCATAAAAGTACTTCAATTTTTTTTGTGAGATAGACTTACATTTGGGCATTCAAAAAAGAAATGTTCAAATGAAGTCAATCTCATCAATACAGTAATCGCATTTATTAGACTCTGTTACTTTCATTTCTTCAAGAATGATATTTGTAGGATAGATATTATGGTTCATTTTCCATTGTAGTTCGTGTAACCGAACTTCTTTTGAAACTTTTCTCGGCAAGATCCAAAAACTGTCGTTGAGAACAAAATTGAATTTTCTTTGCCAGACTTCATAAGCGTGAGGTTTTAGATTGATTTCATCTCCCGCTTTTAATAATAAGGTCTTTATTTTCTTTGGTTTTACATTAAACTCACTTGCAATGCAAGACTCCACATGGATGTTTTCACGACTCATTTCGACACGTTGAATCCAGTTCATCCATTGTCTTGGAATTGCGTTGCAAACAGCGTTGTATTAAAAAATTACATTTGCTTTATTTTTATCAGTTACAGCTGAAACTTCTTCTAAACTCAAGAGTCGGTTTTCATGTGCATGCACTATGTTTTGAACACATTCAAATCCATTTTCGAACCAATTAGGAAAGTACAAAACCTTGCTCTTATATTGTACTAGAGTGTTATGAAATAGCATTTGACTATGAACGTTCTTGCTGTTTACATCCTGTAATTTAATTTCTTTTTTATTATCTAGATATGTAATAATGACTTCTTTCCAAAAGTCGTTTTCTATTTCACTCTCTTTGTAGCTGCTTTAATCTGCAGTTTATCCTGAAAATATTTTGTTCTGTAGCAAGTTTACCCAAATGCCTTTTTGGGTATAAAGGTCCAATTCTCGTTAGTAGCACAAAACAGCTTTCCAGCCCATTGTAAATACAAACAATTCTAACATATTAATCATTTTCAGTCCTCCTTCACTATAGTCACTTTTCATTGTTTTTCTTTTCACTTTTTCAAAAGCTTTACGGTTGCTAAATTTTCTTTGCCAAATAAACCTATACAACAATGTGTTCACCTGCCTAAGAATTACTTCCGGGATACCTATACATTGCATAACGAATGTCAATTGGCTGACAATATAGGATTTAACTATAACAATTTTGCCATGTATACTGAGATCCCTTCTACTCCATTGTTTTATCAAATTATGCATTCTTTTAACCCGACTTTCCCAATTATCTTCAATATTTCTAGCCACTGTTTCTGTTTTGAAAAAAAATTCCCAGGATTTTTTACTTTATCAACGATGGGAAACGGTAAATTCCGTTCTTCTCCTCCTTTACCTAGTCGTATTGCTTTGGTTTTGTGCAAATTCAGTTTAAGTCCTGAAAAGTTTTCAAACGAGTTAAGTATGTTTAAAGACATTATCATATCCTCTCTATTTTTAAGAAATAGTGTCGTGTCATGAGCTAATTGCTTTATTTTCAATACAGCGTTAGTATTATTTTTTGGTGTCATAATACCTGAGATACGACTGTTTCTTATCTTTGTTGCTAAAATCTCTACCGCTAAAATAAAGGCAAGGGGAGAGAATGGGCAGCCTTGCCTAATTCCACAGTTAACATCAAAAGCCTGAGAGATCCATCCACCATGGTTAATACTACTCTGGCAATTACTGGTTAAAACCGATATCCATGTCTGAAACGAATTGCCCAAACCAAACACTTCAAAAGCATGCAAGATGAATTTTTTTTTTACATATGGAGTCGAAAGCTTTGGAATAATCTAGAGCCACAAGGTATCCTGATTTACCCGTTATATTTAAATGATTTATCGCACCATCTATCGTTCTTACAACTGTTGCTATGTTTCTACCCTTTATGTGTCCTACCTGATCCTCGTTAACCAATTTCGGTATCACCCTTCCTAATCTCACCGCTAAGCTTTTTGCCAGTATATTGTAATCAGTGTTTCTTAATGTAATAGGTCGCCAGTTGTATAACTTATCTCTGTCTAAATCATTACCTTTGTGAAGCAATGTTATGACTCCCTGCTTTTGTGTAAAAGACAGTTCTTCTCTATTAAATGAATCATTAAACGAATCGGTTACTAGACGACCTACTTTGCTCCAGAAGAATTTATAAAATTCGGTGGTTATTCCATCGCTTCCCGGAGCGGAACCATTTTTCATCATCTTGAGAGTATCAGTCGTTTCTTTCAGTATTACTGCACCTTCACATAATGCAGCATCTTCTTCCTCTAATCTCATCATGGTCTCTTCCTCTAAGAAACTATCTGTAGCTGCCTTTATATCTGCAACATTTGTTTTCTGATTATATAGCGTTTTATAATATAATGTTCAGCATTATATTGTTTGTTCAATCAGTGGGCAATTGCATCTCTTAGGAGATCCAAATAAAGGTTAGCCGCTGACAATGCTTGGGTTATAGAACAGCAGAAGCTGGCCATTTAGACTGTTCCATATCTTTTGATCTCCCTTGCATCCTTGAATGGATCCTCAAGCATAGGCTGGAAGATTGTCCCCTACATTTTATACTGTTTGTATAATGTTTTTAGTTTTTCAGTAACTTTTTCCTCTCCACACTTTCGTTTTTAAAAAAAAATATAATACCTTTTGCTGGCTGCTATGGGGGTGCTGTTGGATTCTTTTTTTTGAACCCTTGGTGGTGAGAACACCACAGAATTATGGACTGTGTGTGTCTCTATTTGACGCCAAGAGCACAGACAAAATTAGCTGTGTCTCCCTGACGAGTCCGATCCAGCGGACGAAAGGCCTCGGAGCAGGCAATACATATAGATCTGTCTTCGAGAGGGATTACGATGGTTCCCTCATGCAGCTAGTGAAGGGCTTTCATATTTATAATATATGTTTTCCCATTTTCTTCATCTTCAATGTCTTTTTCTCCAAATCTTTGCTAATCATTACTATAATGATGGAAGAATTGTTAACCTGCACTTGTTTTCCCCCACTACGTAATTGTTCAGCATTATATTTGTATATATGTATATTATATTATATATATATATATATATATATATATATATATATTATATATATATGTGTGTGTGTGTGTGTGTGTGTGTGTGTGTGTGGTGTTCGCGCGCGCGCAGACGGGTGTACTAACCTGACTATCCTGTTTGTTCGACAGTCCAGATTGCTCAGTGTCAATGTGTGTGTTGATCTAGACATGAAATGATGTTGTGACCTCCAGTCCTCAGTGTGTGTTGATCAGGACATGACATGATGTTGTGACCTCCTGTCCTCAGTGTGTGTTGATCAGGACATGACATGATGTTGTGACCTCCTGTCCTCAGTGTGTGTTGATCAGGACATGACATGATGTTGTGACCTCCAGTCCTCAGTGTGTGTTGATCAGGACATGACATGATGTTGTGACCTCCAGTCCTCAGTGTGTGTTGATCAGGACATGACATGATGTTGTGACCTCCAGTCCTCAGTGTGTGTTGATCAGGACATGACATGATGTTGTGACCTCCAGTCCTCAGTGTCAATGTGTGTGTTGATCAGGACATGACATGATGTTGTGACCTCCAGTCCTCAGTGTCAATGTGTGTGTTGATCAGGACATGACATGATGTTGTGACCTCCTGTCCTCAGTGTGTGTTGATCAGGACATGACATGATGTTGTGACCTCCAGTCCTCAGTGTGTGTTGATCAGGACATGACATGATGTTGTGACCTCCAGTCCTCAGTGTCAATGTGTGTTTGATCAGGACATGACATGATGTTGTGACCTCCAGTCCTCAGTGTCAATGTGTGTGTGTGTTGATCAGGACATGACATGATGTTGTGACCTCCTGTCCTCAGTGTGTGTTGATCAGGACATGACATAATGTTGTGACCTCCAGTCCTCGCCACGCCATGTAGAAATCGCTCATCCAGACCCGTTATAGCCACGTTAGCTGTTCGAACCTACAGCCTTCATGACGTCAGCTCCTGACACGGCCAGGGAAACCTCTGGCCCGGTGGGTGTGTCTTTCAGACAGGAAGGCAGAAGGTGGAATATATC
Organism: Conus ventricosus; assembly: GCA_018398815.1. Taxonomy (NCBI): domain Eukaryota; kingdom Metazoa; phylum Mollusca; class Gastropoda; order Neogastropoda; family Conidae; genus Conus; species Conus ventricosus. The sequence goes on from CM031624.1 coordinate 24,133,367, forward strand.
CATCCCTGGAAAAAAGCCCACACAGGTGCTTTCAATCAGAGCAGCGTTTGAGGACGCTCCTTAACTGAAAAGAAATGCTAAATGAAGCAGTGAGACTGATCTTGGAAACTACGAAGAACACACCAATTAAAACTCTGCGTTACCCGCGTAACCTTCCATTAATGCAGATCAGACAGGTGAAGGCGTATATTAGAGCACTTGAAACCCCATGAACCCACTACATGTGGCAGGCAAGGAAATAAAAAGCACTGGTCTAGGATGTGGAAGATATTATTATATACACTAGCAGTTTCGTTAGCAAAGGTAAGTCAGGCTGCGGATACACAATGAAGCAAAACGGCCGAACTATCCAGGAAGAGAATAGTGCGTCAAACTTCTAGTCTAACAATGGAGGTAGAAGTGGTGACACAAGCGCTTCACTTTCTCTCATCCACAAGACCAGCTTAGAACTCAACAAGCCGTGACACTGACTGACACCACGAACCTGTTTCAAAGAGTGGAACGTGGAATGGGATGGCCCGCCTGGCGTGAGGTGATGTGCAGCCATCCATTGAAGAGACTCACATGGATGTACTGCCCTGGACACGCATGACGTGAGGAGATGTGCAGCCATCCATTGAAGAGACTCACATGGATGTACTGCCCTGGACACGCATGGCATGAGGTGATGTGCAGCCATCCATTGAAGAGACTCACATGGATGTACTGCCCTGGACACGCATGGCATGAGGTGATGTGCAGCCATCCATTGAAGAGACTCACATGGATGTACTGCCCTGGACACGCATGGCATGAGGTGATGTGCAGCCATCCATTGAAGAGACTCACATGGATGTACTGCCCTGGACACGCATGGCATGAGGTGATGTGCAGCCATCCATTGAAGAGACTCACATGGATGTACTGCCCTGGACACGCATGGCATGAGGTGATGTGCAGCCATCCATTGAAGAGACTCACATGGATGTACTGCCCTGGACACGCATGGCATGAGGTGATGTGCAGCCATCCATTGAAGAGACTCACATGAATGTACTGCGCTGGACTTGAGCATGTCAAAGAAAATGAGAGAGCAGACACGCACACTGGCAGGTAAAGCTAGACCAGGATTACAGCTTGGCCGATCTGATGTGATGAGACATCTGAATGATCTCCTCAACATCTTTCCTCCAGACATAGCGAGGGTGGGAGGAGAGAGCGGGGAGAAAGGCACACACGTACGGACAATCGCGCGCGTGCGCACGCACACACACAACACACACCACACACACACACACACCACACACACACACACACACACACACACACACACCACACACCCCCCCCCCCCCCCCCCCCCCCCCCCCCACACCACACACACACACACACACACACACACACACACACACACACACACACACACACCAGAATCACTTTTCTCTCTCTCCCTCTCCTTCCCCTTCTCCCCTCCTCTCTCTCTCCTCCTCCCCCTCCCCCTCCCTCTCTCTCCCTCTCTCCCTTCTTCCCTCCCTCCCCCCCTCTCTCTCTCTCTCTCTCTCTCTCTCTCTCTCTCTCTCACTCCACTCTCCCGGGAGGGTCTTCCGTGTCTGTTTCCTCACCTTCATTTGGTGTGAACGTTAATTAAACCAAAGTGGAAACAAGGACAGTTCAACTAGCAGCAGCAGGTACTGCCACGTGGCTTTCCTTCATCAATGTTGAACACCGCCATCGTCTACAGTTCAACTAGCAGCAGCAGGGACTGCCGCGTGGCTTTCCTTCATCAATGTTAAACACCCCCATCGTCTGTTCCTGCTCCTACCTCCTTGAAACCAGGCCTCAATTAAATAATGATGTCGTTGAAACAAGGCTGTGAAGAAAATATTGACGTCAGTCAGCTGAAATGTGGAGGGGAACGGTGACGTCAGTGAAGCGAAGCGTGACGTTTACCAATGAAGTCAGTGAAGCGAAGCATGGTGGCGGTGAATGAGATGAAGAGGCGAAGTGTAGAAGTGACTACTTGGCATCAATGAAGCGAAGGGAGTGGAAGTGAATAACGAACCATGGAGGGAGCGAAGTGTAGAGGGTAAGAATGAGGCCACAGAAGCGAAGAGTGGAAGAGAATGATGACGCAACT
>CM031624.1:24142979-24162979 GCA_018398815.1 Conus ventricosus
ATGAGTGTGCGGTGGCCTTAATTAGGATTTTACCCTAAACCACGATCTAACCCATGTAAGCGTTTTGAGGCGGAGCATAAGTTTGAGCCAGTGTTTGATATTAGACAGATAATTATTACTAGTTTGAGCCAGTGTTTGGTATTAGACAGATAATTATCTTAAGTTTGAGCCAGTGTTTGATATTAGACAGATAATTATTATAAATTGGAGCCAGTGTTTGATACTAAACTGATAATATTATCAAAAGAACCACCCTCACTAATCAGTTCACTTGTTTGGGTCATTTCCACCAATGACGTCTTTCACAGTCTTCAAATGCGTCATATTTCAGGCCTTCTCATTCACCCATGGCCCCTTCTTTGCGCCGGGTGGTTTCCTCCAAGTAATCCATGTCTTTTATTTTGATCTGCCTGCTTGGAACCATATGGCATGTCTCTTGATGGAACCTATGGCATGTCTCTTGATGGAACCATAGGGCATGTCTCTTGATGGAACCATAGGGCATGTCTCTTGATGGAACCAGATTATGGCATGTCTCTTGATGGAACCATAGGGCATGTCTCTTCATGGAACCATAGGGCATGTCTCTTGATGGAACCATAGGGCATGTCTCTTGATGGAACCATAGGGCATGTCTCTTGATAATGGAACCATAGGGCATGTCTCTTGATGGAACCATAGGGCATGTCTCCTGATGGAACCATAGGGCATGTCTCTTGATGGAACCATAGGGCATGTCTCTCGATGGAACCATAGGGCATGTCTCTTGATGGAACCATATGGCATGTCTCTTGATGGCCATATGAAGAAAAAGGTAAATCAACTAAAAACTAAAAACGAAGCAAAAAAAAACAAACAAAAAAACAACAACCCCAAAACAAAAAGAAAACAAAAACAAAAAACAAAACCAGAAATGTTCAAAACAATGCAATTGTGCCTATCCAAAAAAACTCGAGTCCTTAAGCAAGACCTTAGGGCATTAATTTTGGGCGTGCAGCCTGCCCACAGCTCCGAACGATCTACAGCGTGTTCTCCCCTTCTCCCCATCAGTCGCTGATGAGTGGACAGAGTCCTCTCCCCTTCCTTCCCATCACTCATTGATGATTGTGCTGTCTACAACATTCAATGATCTACAGAGTGCTCCCCCTTCCTTCCCACCACTCATTGATGATTGTGCTGTCTACAACATTCAATGATCTACAGAGTGCTCCCCCTTCCTCCCCATCAATCATTGATGAAATTACTATCAACAGCACTACATGTTTTGTGTGTGTGTGTGTGTGTGTGTGTGTGTGTGTGTGTGTGTGTGTGTGTGTGTGTGCTCTTCCCTTCCTCCTCGTCAGTCCTTGATGTTGATACTGCCTTCAGTAAGGTAAGGTAATGTTGCTTACAGCCCAGCCGACCGCAAGAGGCCATATCAAGGCTGTCACCACGTTAAAATCAACTCACAAGTCATTCATTCACACAACTCTTTATAAAATATATCATCTAAAAACGCACCCGAAATTTTGTTAAAAAAAAACAACAAACCTTTTCACTGTAAAATCTCAGATCCGAGGAAAAATGTTAAGCTCTTTCAAGAACTACAAAGATCGCATCAGGCGGTTCATCTCTGAACAAGATTTTCATGGAATCTGCTGTGAAATGTTTGTGTCTCACGTCATGCAAGTCCCAGCATTCCAAAAGTACTTTCCCTTTTTCGTTAATGAGGGTACTGCGCGGCCTGTTTCCCTTCAAGGTGCTCACAGCGCACCGACCTGATAGATCCGTCACTGCTGAAAACACCTTGCTAGAGGTCTACCGTATATAGGTGTCAACAAGGCAGAAGCTCCAGATTTTCAACCATCCACAAGGTGTGAGTTCGAATCCCGGCAGGGCCAAAAATACTTCTGACCGCGGAAGGGTAGCCAAGAGTCACGACCTGCATGCGGCCGGGTCCACATTGATTGTCAGGAGCGTGAGCCACAACACTGGCGCCAGAGAAGGTGGGAGAGGGGGTGTGTTTTTTTCTGCTGTCAGTATCTCCGTAGAGTTTCTTCCTATTGTTCTAGTGGTGCAGGAGGTCTGGTTGGTATGTACTGATTCCAGTTCTTTTGACCTTCCCCTCTGAGCCCGTCCTTCTTGTCCCACCTTGGTGTTCTTCTTTCTCACACCTGTCTCTGTCTGTGTGTCCGTTCTGTCCCACTTTGGTGTTCTTCTTTCTCACACCTGTCTGTCTGTGTGTCCGTTCTGTCCCACTTTGGTGGTCTTCTTTCTCACACCTGTCTGTCTGTGTGTCCGTTCTGTCCCACTTTGGTGTTCTTCTTTCTCACACCTGTCTGTCTGTGTGTCCGTTCTGTCCCACTTTGGTGTTCTTCTTTCTCACACCTGTCTGTCTGTGTGTCTGTTCTGTCCCACTTTGGTGTTCTTCTTTCTAACACCTGTCTGTCTGTGTGTCCGTTCTGTCCCACTTTGGTGTTCTTCTTTCTCACACCTGTCTGTCTGTGTGTCCGTTCTGTCCACTTTGGTGTTCTTCTTTCTCGATCTCACACCTGTCTGTCTGTGTGTCCGTTCTGTCCCACCTTGGGTTCTTCTTTCTCACACCTGTCTGTCTGTGTGTCCGTTCTGTCCCACTTGGTGTTCTTCTTTCTCACACCTGTCTGTCTGTGTGTCCGTTCTGTCCCACTTTGGTGTTCTTCTTTCTCACACCTGTCTGTCTGTGTGTCCGTTCTGTCCCACTTCGGTGTTCTTCTTTCTCACACCTGTCTGTCTGTGTTTCCATTCTGTCCACTTTGGTGTTCTTCTTTCTCACACCTGTCTGTCTATGTGTCCGTTCTGTCCCACTTTGGTGTTCTTCTTTCTCACACCTGTCTGTCTGTGTGTCCGTTCTGTCCCACCTTGGTGTTCTTCTTTCTCACACCTGTCTGTCTGTGTGTCCGTTCTGTCCCACTTTGGTGTTCTTCTTTCTCACACCTGTCTGTCTGTGTGTCCGTTCTGTCCCACCTTGGTGTTCTTCTTTCTAACACCTGTCTGTCTGTGTGTCCGTTCTGTCCCACTTTGGTGGTTCTTCTTTCTCACACCTGTCTGTCTGTGTGTCCGTTCTGTCCCACTTTGGTGTTCTTTTCTCACACCTGTCTGTCTGTGTGTCCGTTCTGTGCCACTTTGGTGTTCTTCTTTCTCACACCTGTCTGTCTGTGTGTCCGTTCTGTCCCACTTGGTGTTCTTCTTTCTCAACCTGTCTGTCTGTGTGTCCGTTCTGTCCCACCTTGGTGTTCTTCTTTCTCACACCTGTCTGTCTGTGTTTCATTCTGTCCACTTGGTGTTCTTCTTTTCACACCTGTCTGTCTGTGTGTCCGTTCTGTCCCACTTTGGTGTTCTTTCTCACACCTGTCTGTCTGTGTGTCCGTTCTGTCCCACTTTGGTGTTCTTCTTTCTCACACCTGTCTGTCTGTGTGTCCGTTCTGTCCCACTTTGGTGTTCTTCTTTCTCACACCTGTCTGTCTGTGTGTCCGTTCTGTCCCACCTTGGTGTTCTTCTTTCTCACACCTGTCTGTCTGTGTGTCCGTTCGGTCCCACCTTGGTGTTCTTCTTTCTCACACCTGTCTGTCTGTGTGTCCGTTCTGTCCCACTTTGGTGTTCTTCTTTCTCACACCTGTCTGTCTGTGTTTCCATTTCTGTCCCACTTTGGTGTTCTTCTTTCTCACACCTGTCTGTCTGTGTTTCCATTCTGTCCCACTTGGTGTTCTTTCTCACACCTGTCTGTCTGTGTGTCCGTTCTGTCCCACCTTGGTGTTCTTTCTCACACCTGTCTGTCTGTGTTTTAAGTTTTTCGCTTTTTTGTTCTACCTTGGGTTTGATGTCTTTGTTGTTCGTTTCTCTTTCCCTCTCTTTGTCTTTCGTCTTTCGTTTTCATACGTTTCTGTCTTTGTTTTTCCCAGGTTTCAAATCTTTGTATCCTGGCATCTTTCTTTGGTTGGTAATTTTTCCTTCTGTTCTCATTGCTCCTTTTTTTTTTCTTTGTTTCCTCTGTCACTGTTGATTTGATTTGATCGTGATTCCTCTCGTGAGTACTATGATCAGTGCTCTGCTCTTTGTTGGTCAGGAGTAGTTCTTTTATTTGTGGGTTTTTTTTTGGCCTTTTCTCTCTTTGTTGTGTTGCTTCTTCTTCTTCTTCTTCTTCTTCTTCTCTCTCTCTCTCTCTCTCTTCTCTCTCTCTCTCTCTCTCTCTCTTCTCGCTGTCTTTTACATTCTTTCTTTCTTTATCTTGAGATGGTTTTTTTTCTCTTTCTAGTTTGTCCCCGTCGTCCTTATTTATTCTTTTGTACGCTTGGTGTTGAGTCTTTATTTGACTGTGGACTTTAACATGTTATTCCTTTGTACGCTTGTGTGCTGAGTATTTGACTGTGGACTTTTACATGCTATTCCTTTGTACGCTTGGTGTTGAGCCTTTATTTGACTGTTGACCTTAACATGTTCTTTTTCCTGCCAAGTATCTCCGTGTAACTTTTTTTTTTTTATCACAGTTTAAAATGAGACAACTTCGACACGGTGTTTACTACGTCTAGTCAGGGCCAGAGAATGACCTTGGGAAAGTTTCGAGGCCAGACAATGGCGATCTTGCGACACGTGACATCAAAAGAGAGCAAAATGCCGTGCAGAGTACAGCGACCCGCCAACATCAAAAGGGGACTGTTAGCCTCGCTGGGACAGAGGTGTGCGGATTATCTGCACCATGACCAGTTGTTCGTGTCAAAAAGACCCCCCCCCCCCCCCACACACCCTTTGTTCCCCCCACCCATCTTCTTTCATCTGTGTGTGTGTGTGTGTGTGTGTGTGTGTGTGCGTGTGTGTGTGTTGTGTGTGTCTTTCCCTTTGGCCTGAGGGAATATCATGTGGCCAAAGCAGACCTGGGTCTCTTCACTCCGTGGTTGTTCCCTGTTCTCCTCGGTCTCCCTCCCACTGTGGAAATCCCTGTTCTCCCTCGGTCTCCTTCCCACTGTGGAAATCCCTGTTCTCCCTCGGTCTCCTTCCCTCTGTGGAAATCCCTGTTCTCCCTCGGTCTCCTTCCCACTGTGGAAATCCCTGGTCTCCCTCCCACTGTGGAAATCCCTGTTCTCCCTCGGTCTTCCTCCCACTGTGCAAATCCCTGGTCTCCCTCCCACTGTGGAAATCCCTGTTCTCCCTCGGTCTCCCTCCCACTGTGGAAATCCCTGTTCTCCTCGGTCTCCCTCCCACTGTGGAAATGGAGTACACTGAAATAGGCTGTCCTATCACAGCCCCCCCACCTATCCTCTCACCACCAACAACTTCCCGCCCCCCCCCCCCCCCCCGCCCCCCGTCCTGCTTCACTACCTCTTAGCTCTCACCTCAGTCCGTGACGCACTTTTTCTTTCTTTATTCATTTACTTGTGCTACTATTGGTAGAGTGGTTGATGCGAAAGATCTGAATTTTTTTGGGTGTTGCTCCTGCTGTTGCTGATCTTGTTTTTTTCTCTTTTTTCTGGTGGTGGTAGATTAAAGGTAAGTAATATTCATATTTAACATCATGCACACTCAAGAGATATGATATGACAGATTAGAAGGTTAGTAAAGGTAAGTAATATTCATGTTTAACATAGGCACACATCAAGAGGGACAGATAGAAGGTTAATAAAGGTAATATTCATATTTAATATCGGGCACACCTCAAGAGACATGACAGACTGAAGGTTGATTTCGGAAAAGGTTTATCTCACATTTACAGTGACTCCATCAGTACTACAATATAAAGCAAAACAACACACACACACCACACACACACACACAATGACTTGAGGGCACGTTTGTGCTGTCTGTGATCCAATCATTTCCCAGTGTAGCAGCAGATGGGTGTGAGGTGTGGACCTATCACTGAGTATGCCAGGCCAGAAGAGCAGAAGAATGTAGTGTGGGTGTTTGATCTACCATTGAGCCATGCAAGGCGCAGGATAGGGGGGGATATGTGAGGTGTTGATACAACTATCAGCCATGTAAGCACAGATATAGGGGCAGGGGGTTGGGGGGGGGGGATGGGTGGAGGGAGATATGTGAAGTGTTGGGATACTGCTCAGCCATGTAAGCCACAGGATGGGGGCAGAGGTGGGTGGAGGGGGGGGGAGATATGTGAGGTGTTAATATACTACTCAGCATGTGAGGCCAGGTTTTAAAAGGGAAGGTGTCAGTCTTTGTCCCATTGAGTCATGCAAGGCACAGGATGGGGGGGGGGGGGGGGGGGGGGAGATATGTGAGGTGTTGATATACTACTCAGCCATGTAAGCCACAGGATGGGGGGGGGGGGGGGTATGTGAGGTGTTGATATACTACTAAGCCATGTAAACCACAGGATGGGGAGGGGGGGGGGGGGGATATGTGAGGTGTTGATATACCACTCAGCCATGTAAGCCACAGGATAGGAGGGGGGGGGGATATGTGAGGTGTTGATATACTACTAAGCCATATAAGCCACAGGATTGGGGGGGGGGGGGGGATATGTGAGGTGTTGATATACTACTCAGCCATACCAGGCTAGGTTAAAAGGGAGAGGTGTCAGTCTCTGTACCATGGAGCCATGCAAGGCACAGGATGGGGGGGGGGGGAGATATGTGAGGTGTTGATATACTACTCAGCCATGCCGGGACCCAGGCTAAAAGAAAAGGTGTGAGTCTTTGTACCATTGAGCCGTGTAATTTCCAGGATGAGAGGAGACAGGTGTGTGTTGTATGTCTGCCACGTAACCCATACAAGGCTCAATTTAACAGGGTTAGATATGTGAGGTTTTTATTTTAATCACGGACCCGGGTGAAAGGCCCGAAGAACAAGGGAGAGGTGTCAGTCATTTATCTGCTGTTGAGCCATGGTAACTAGGAAAACAGGGGAGAGGTGTGAATGATGTATACACCACTGGGCCATGCAATATAGAGGACGACAGAGGACAGGTGTGAGATGTTGATCTATGACTGAACCATGCAATATAGAGGACGACAGAGGACAGGTGTGAGATGTTGATCTATGACTGAACCATGCAATATACAGGACGACAGAGGAGAGGTGTGAGATGTTGATCTATGACTGAACCATGCAATATACAGGACGACAGAGGACAGGTGTGAGATGTTGATCTATGACTGAACCATGCAATATAGAGGACGACAGAGGTGAGGTGTGAGATGTTGATCTATGACTGAACCATGCAATATACAGGACGACAGAGGAGAGGTGTGAGATGTTGATCTATGACTGAACCATGCAATATACAGGACGACAGAGGAGAGGTGTGAGATGTTGATCTATGACTGAACCATGCAATATACAGGACGACAGAGGAGAGGTGTGAGATTTTGATCTATCACTGAACCATGCAAGCCTCAGCATAACAGGGGAGAGGAGTGCGATGTTTATTCACGTTATGCCATGAAGACTCAAAGCAACAGAAGAGCTGTTTGAGTTGTTAAGCTACAACTGAACCACGCAAGGCTAGGGACACAAGAGGGGGGGGGGGGGGTGTTGTTTGTCTGCATTGAGCCTCAGAGAGTGTGGGGCGCAGGGTCGAACTGGTCTGGTATTTCTTTCATCCTCCATTGAACCATGCATTGGTCTGGTATTTCTTTTATCCTCCATTGAACCATGCACTGGTCTGTTATTTCGTTTATCCACTATTGATCCACACAGTCCCCAGGATAACCAGAGAGGTGTGAGTTTACCTGCCATGAGTCATTCTAACCTCAGGATAATTAACAGGAGAGGTGGGACCTATGTTTGTACCACTGAGCGGGCGATTTCTGAGATGGCAGGGGAGAGATGTGAAGGGTTAGTTTACATTGAGCCCATCAGTCCCTAGGATAACACGGGAGAGATGAGCCCTGCTGTCCCTAGGATAACAGGTGAGAGATGTGAGGGGTTGATTTACCATTGCGCCTGCTGTCCCTAGGATAACAGGGGAGAGATGTGAAGGGTTGGTTTACCATTGGGCCATCAGTCCCACGATAACAGGGGAGAGATGTGAGAGATTGGTTTACCATTGAGCCCATCAGTCCCGCGATAACAGGGGAGAGATGTGAGGGATTGGTTTACCATTGAGCCCATCAGTCCCCACGATAACAGGGGAGAGATGTGAGGGATTGGTTTACCATTGAGCCTGCTGTCCCTAGGATAACAGGTGAGAGATGTGAGGGGTTGATTTACCATTGCGCCCTGCTGTCCCTAGGATAACAGGGGAGAGATGTGAAGGGTTGGTTTTACCATTGGGCCCATCAGTCCCCACGATAACAGGGGAGAGATGTGAGAGATTGGTTTACCATTGAGCCCAACAGTCCCCACCCTAACTGGGGAGAGATGTGAGGGATTGGTTTACCATTGGGCCCATCAGTCCCACGATAACAGGGGAGAGATGTGAGGGATTGGTTTACATTGAGCCCATCAGTCCCACGATAACAGGGGAGAGATGTGAGAGATTGGTTTACCCTTGAGCCCATCAGTCCCACGATAACAGGGGAGAGATGTGAGGGATTGGTTTACCATTGAGCCATCAGTCCCCACGATAACAGGGGAGAGATGTGAGGGATTGGTTTACCATTGAGCCCATCAGTCCCCACGATAACAGGGGAGAGATGTGAGGGGTTGGTTTACCATTGAGCCCTGCTGTCCCTAGGATAACAGGGGAGAGTTGTGAAACGTTTATCTCCTTGAGCCATGTACGCCCCAAAAGAAAGTGCTTTTCACAAACTATGAGTATCACATTTTCTGTTCCTACATTAATGTAAATCAAACAATGTAAACTTTAACGATGTAAACATAGACTTTGAAGAGTTTGGAGAACTGCAAGCGCTGATCAATAGGAAAGAAAAAAAAATCCAGATGACGACTGATTATATCACATCAAACATCAAACACAGTACAAGTTACCGAAATGCTATCGTGACATCAAATGTCTTGGAAGAATATTTCATTTTGTGGAGTACACAGCTGTCTACATACTCTGTTACTCACACTGACCAAATATTAATTTGCCTTACACCAAATCCAGGAGGGCCACTGATTTTCTGCCCCAATAGTCCAGTGGCCGTCTTTCTCCTCCTTTGTCCCCAATTTTTGCCTTGTCCTTTATTTTTAACAGCATACCCGCTATTAAAATGTGGTATGGTGGCTGGTGAACGGATGCAAACACCGTCCAACTGTCCTTCCTGCACTACTGGTCAGTGTTAAATTGTCATGGAGTTTGGTGACATTGATATCAGCTTCATCTTCTTGTACTATTGAACACATTTCCGCTGGAAAAAAACCTGCAGGTGATCAATGGGGTATGAATGGCTGTCATCTCTGGTATGATTCAGTATTGTTCCGGAATGATGTCATTGGTTAAGCTGATAGCATTCTGCAATAAATTGCTGAAAATGGCTAAGAATTGTTTGTTGAAACGAACCTAACGAACCAGGAGAAACCAAAGTGCACAGAACCCCCTCCTCCCCCCCCCCACCTCCACCCCCGCCTCCTTAGTTCGCCTCAAATATCTCATCTCTGATGGATATTAAATATGCAAAGGGCATCGATACACTGACAGCAGCACATACTGCACCAACAGCAACAGCAACGGTGGACCCAAACGAACAAAACAACAATAAAACACCTAGAAGGTTCTCCTCTCTCTCTCTTCTCTCTCTCTCTCTCTCTCTCTCTCTCTCTCTCTCTCTCTCTCTCTCTCTCTCTCTCTCGATATACGCATTTAAATAAGAAGTAAACCTGCACTCTTGTAATTGATTTGCTGTCTTAAGTGTTTTTTTTTTTGCTTAATTTCACATGCCAATGTAACTCCCTTGACTTTAGTTTGATTTTGATGTGGGATGTTATACTTATTTTTGCGTGTTGTCCTTATGTTATTCGCTTTGATTCACTCATGTTAACCTATATCCATTGTATACAGGCCGGTGGCCTTACAATTAAAGTTTCCGAGTTCGAGTTCCGAGTTCTCTCTCTCATGTTAATATGTTTAAGAAGATTTTTTGGCAAACGATGACAGACTGTTATCAGCAAGATTGGGTTAGAAAATCAAATTCAAGTGATCGCTTCAACACCTATTTTGTCTCTCTTACAACCCGAACCTTATCTAACCTATTCAACGGTTAACAAATTTAAAATGTATTTCACGAGATTTTGTCTTGGCTTAAACGACCGAATATAAGTAGCAGATACAAAGAAAATATCAAAGCATGTCCTTTTTGTAACCAACTTGAGAACGAACTCCACTTTCTATTGTGATGCAATGTTTACATGCCTTTCAGAGAAAAAAACATTACTGAAGCACAATTTCAGAACGTGAACTCTATTATTTCAACCAAAACAATTATATATTACACGTTATATTGCTATGTAATATTTATTATACACTGAAAAAAGGAACTCGTATCCCATCAGTAAGAATAATTAGCTACCATCATTAAAATAGCATTATTTCGCTACATCGAAAAAACATACTTTTGTTGTCAATTCTCTTTTTTTCCCCTTTTTGTGTGCAGGCACCTGATATAGTTCTAGGCCGGAGGCTGATAACATTAAAATTGTGTTTCATTGTCTCTCTCTCTCTCTTCTTCTGTCTCTCTCTCTCTCTCTCTCTCTCTCTCTCTCTCTCTCTCTCTCTCTTCCCCAAGCACCTGTCTTTAGGGTGGGCGTGGAGCAGTGTGAGAAGGGGTGAGTGAGGGCAAGTGCGCAGGCGACCTGGAAGAAAGTGTTCTGGCTGACTGACGGCGGACGAAGGCCGCACCCGCCACCCCTGCTCCTGCCCCTGCTCCCAGACCTACGCCGTCGACTTTACGAGCTTTTGTGGAGCTGGGGGGGGTGGGGGGGGGGGGGGGGGGGGCAGTAATGGCTTTACGGCAACGCACCACGTCATTAACGGCGACTTCAATGGCCACCTATCTACGCGCTGCCGCGTTTTCCGCAGGCGTTGACTATCCCCGGGGGATCGGGTTTGTCTCGTTGGGATACTCTGGACGCTATAACACCGGCTGCACAATAACACTAGCTGTTACAATATCACTGGCTGAGTCAATAACATGGCTGTCACAGTAACACTGTGTCCCCATCCATGGCTGTCTCAATTCACTGGCTGTCACAATAACACTGGCTGTGTCATTAACATGGGCTGTCACAATAAACATGGCTGTCACAATAAACACTGGCTGTCACAATAACACTGGCTGTGTCAATAACAACTGCTTGTGTCATAACATGGCTGTCACATACACTGGCTGTCCAATAACACTGGTTGTGTCAATAACACTCGCTGGTCACAATAAACACTGGCTGTGTCAATAACACTGGCTGTCACATAACTCTGGCTGTCAAATAACACTGGCTGTCACAATAACACTGGCTGTGTCAATAACACGCTGTCACAATAACATTGGCTGTACATAAACACTGGCGTACTGGCTGTCTCAATAACACTGGCTGTCACAATAACACTGGGCTGTCACAATAACACTGGCTGTGTCCATTAACACTGGCTGCCACAATAACACTGGGCTGTCACAATACTCGGCTGTGTCAATAACCCTGGCTGTCAATAACATGGTGTCACATGACAATGGCTGTCACAATGACATGGCTGTCACATCAACACTGGCTGTCACAACAACACTGGCTGTCACAATTACATGGACTGTCACAATAACATGGCTGTCACAACATCAATGGCTGTCACAATAACACTGCTGGTGTCAATAACACTGGCTTGTCACTATAACACTGGCTGTCACAACAACACTTGGTGTTCACAATATACACTGGCTGTCACAACAACCACGGCTGTATCACATTATTCACTGGCTGTCACAATAACACTGGCTGTCAACAACAACCATGGCTGTCACAATACTCTGGCTGTCACAACAAAAACATGGCTTCACAATAACACGGCTGTACAATAACCACTGGCTACGTCTCAATAACACCGGCTGTGTTATTACGCGGGCTGTCACATACACGGCTATAACCTGGCTGTCCCTATCACTGGCTGTCCACAAGATCACTGGCTTCACTATAACACTGGCTGTCCAATAACACTGCAATAACACTGGGCTGTCAAAATACACTGGCTTCACAATAACATGGCTGTCACAATAAACACTGGCTGTCACATTATCACTGCAGTAAACACTGGCTGTCACAATAACAATGGCCCGGCTGTCACAATAATAAGTGGCTGTCACTCTAACACTGGCTGTCACAATAACACGGCTGTCACAATAACACTGCATATAAACACGGGCTGTCACAATAACACTGGCTGTCACAATAAACACTGGCTGTCACAATAAACTGGCTGTGTCAATAACAATGGGCTGTCACTATAACACTGGCTTGTGTCAATAACACTGGCTGTCACCAATAACACTGGCTGTCACAATAAAAACATGGCTTGTCAAAATAACACTGCAATAACACTGGCTGTCACATTTAACATGGCTGTCCCAATAACACTGGCTGTGTCAATAACACTGGCTGTGTCAATAACACTGGCTGTCCACAAATAACACTGGCTGTCAAAATATAAACACGGCTACAATGTGTCAATACACACTAGCTGTCACAATACACTGGCTGTGTCAGTAACACTGGCTGTACACAATAACATGGCTGTCACAATAACACTGCTGTGTCAATAACACTGGCTGTTCACAATAACATGGCTGTCACAATAACATGGCTGTCACAATAACACTGCAATAACAATGGCTGTCACAATAACACTGGCTGTACAATAAACACTGGCTGTCGCATTAACATGCAATATCCTGGCTGGGTCACAATAACATGGCTGTCACAATAACACTGGCTGTACAATAAACACTTGCAATAACACCACTGGCTGTCACAAAACACTGGCTGTAACATTAAACTGGCTGTCACATAACTAATGGCTGTCCAATAAACTGCAATAACGGGCTGTCACTAATAACACTGGCTGTCACAATAACACTGGCTGTTCACTATGAAAACACTAGCTGTTTCAATAACATGGCTGTGTTCAATAACATGGCTGTCACAATAAACACTGGCTGTGTCAATAATATCACTGCAATAACACTGGGCTGTCCAATAACACTGGCTGTCCCCTACACCCTGGTGTCCAAATAACACTGGCTGTCACAATAACACTGTGTAACAATAACACTGGGCTGTCACAATAAACCCATGGCTGTGTTCAATAAAACACTGCCACTCATGTCACCCAGTATGCGGCACTGACGGCACAAGTGAACTATCACTATGGAAGTGATGGTAATAAAACAGACGTCATCACGCATTACAGCTCGGGAAGAATGAAGTCCATTCACATGAACACTGACCACAGCAACATGTCCACAGGAAACACTGACACAGCCCATGACCCACGGAACCATGACCCAGCAACCTGACCACGGAACACTGACACAGGAACACTGACCACAGGAAACACTAATAAGGAACCATGACCACGCAACACTGAACACTGAACAGAACACTAACTACAGAACACTGACCACAGGACACTGACCACTGACCAAGTACACTGTCCACAGGAACACGGAAACAGTGTCACCCGCCAAGGTCCAACAGTGTCCAGGTAACCGGAACCGTGCTACAAATCCGCTGACTTACACGTAATGGCTTAACCCTGATGCACTCTGTAAAGTTCATGACCATCAGGTCATGATTCGGACCTTGACCTCAGTACAATGTCCACTGGCCCCACAGGTCATGATTCGACCTTGAGCTCTCTACATTGGTCCATGACATACGTCATGATTCGACCAGACCTCTTACATTGTCTACTGACCACACGTCCTGACTCGACCTTGACCTCACTATAATATCCAACATTCATGATTCGTCATTGACCTCACTGCAAATTCCACTGGACCACCCGTGTGATTCGTCCCTTGACCTCACTGTCAATTCCATGACCAGTCGTATGATTCGTCCTTGACCTTATGCACGGGTTCAGGAACATCACTGACATAGTTTAGCTGCTCACTTGCTGACAGGAAACACTGACGTCATGAGAACATTTCAGTGTTCTGTTGCTGACAGGAAATACTGGACGTCATGCGATCATTTCAGTGTTCTGTAGTGACAGGAAAACATTGACGTCATGAGATCATTTCAGGTGTTCTGTTGCTGACAGGAAAACATGACGTTCTGGGATCATTCAGCGGTTCTGTTGCTGACAGGGAAAACACTGACGTCACTGAGATCATTTCAGCTGTTTGTTGCTCACAGGAAAACATGACGTCACTGAGATCAATTCAGCTTGTTGTTGCTGACAGGAAAACTCTGACGTCATGAGAATCATTTCGGCTGTTCTGATGCTGTCAGGAACACTGCGGTCACTCGATATTATTTCGGCTGTTCTGTTGTGTCAGGTAACACAATGACTCTTGACATATTTCGGTCTGTTGGTTGCTGACAGGGAAAACTGGACGTCACTGAATCATTTCGGCTGGTCTGTTTATGGCAGGAAAACCACTAGGACGTCACTGATATCATTTCGGCTGTTCTGTTGCTGACAGGAAACAGCTGACGTCACTGACACTCATTTCGGCTGTTTGTTGTGACAGGAACGGAAAACACTGAGTCACTGATATCATTTCGGCTGTTCTTTGCTGCAGGAAAACACTGACGCTCTGATATAATTTCGGCTGTTCTGTTGCTGACAGGATAACACTGACGTCACTGACATCATTTTGGCGTTTGGTTGCTGACAGGAAAACACGACGTCTCTGATTCATTTCGGCTGTTTCTGTTGTGACAGGAAAAAACTGACGTCACTGACATCATTTCGGCTGTTTGGTTTGCTGACAGGAAAAACACTGACGTCACGACATCAATTCGGCTGTTCTGTTTCTGGCAGATAACATGACGTCACTGACATCATTTCGGCTGTTCTGTTGCTGACAGGAATACACTTACGGGACACTGAATCATTTCGGTGTTCTGTTGTGACAGGAGAACTCTGACGTCAATGAAATCCTTTCGGTGTTCAGTTGTGACAGGAAAACACTTGAGTAAGTGAAATCATTTGGGCTGTTTGTTGCTGACAGTTGAGAACACTGAGTCATGTGATATCATTTCAGTGTTCTGTTGCTGACAGGGAAAACACTGACGTCACTGACATCATTTCGGCTGTTCTGTTGCTGCAGGAAAAACTGAGTCACTGACATTATTTCGGTGTTGGTTGCTGACAGGAAAACACTGACTTCACTGACATTATTTCAGCTGTTCTGGTTGCTGACAGGCAAACCCACTGACGTCAGTGAGATTCATTTCAGCTTTTCTGTTGCTGACAGGACAACACTGACGTCATGACATATTTCAGCTTTCTGTTGCTGTCCAAAAACACTGACGTCACTGTCATCATTCAGCTGTTCTGTTGCAGACGGGGAAAAACACTGACGTCACTGACATAATTTAGTCTGTTCTGTTGTGACAGAATACACTGACGTCACTGACATCATTTGGCTGTTCTGTTGCAGACAGGAAACAACACTGACGTCACTGACATCCTTTAGTCTGTTCTGTTGTGACAGGAAAACAATGACGTCAGTGACATCATTTCGTGTTCTGGTGCTGACATTAAATCACTGAAGTCACTGACATCATACGGCAGTTTCTGTTGGCTTACGGACCCATGAATTATGAATTCAATTCGGCTGTTCTGTTGCTTGACAGGAAAACACTGACGCCACGGATATAATTTCGGCTGTTCTTGTGCTGACGGAAAACACTGACGTCACTGATATAATTCGGCTGTTGGTTGCAGACAGGGAAAACACTGCGTCAGTGACATCATTTCGCTGTTCTGTTGCTGAAGGAAAAACACTGACGTCACTGAATCATTTTCGCTGTTCTGTTGTGCAGGAAAACATGACGTCATGTCATTATTTCGGATTGTTTGGTTGTGACAAGGAAAAACACTGACGTCATGCATCATTTCAGCTGTTCTGTTGCTGACAGCGCAAAACAATGGACGTCAGTGAGGATCAGTTCAGCTTTTCTTGTTCTGACAGGACAAACTGTCGTACTGACATCATTTCAGCTTTTCTGTTGATGACGAAAAAAACTCTGTCGTCCACTGACATTCATTCAGCTGTTCTGTTGCTGACGGGAAAACACTGAGTCACTGACATCAAATTAGTTGTTATGTTGCTGACAGAACACTGACGTCACTGGAATCATTTCGGCTGTTCTGTTGTGACAGGAAAACCTGACGTCACTGATAGAATCATTTTGTCGGTTCTGTGCTGACAGGGAAAACACTGACGTCAGTGACATCATTTCGCTGTTCTGTTGTTGACAGGGAAAACATGCAAGTCAATGACATCATTTAGTCTGTTTTCTCTTGTGGACAGGAAAAACACTGACGTCAGTGACATATTTCGCTGTTCTGTTGCTGACATGAAATCCACTGAAGTCCCTGACATCCATACGGCCTGTTCTGTTGCTGACAGGAAACCACCTGACGTCACTGACATCATTTCGTGTTCTGTTGCTGACAGGAAAACACTGACGTCACTGATATCATTTCGGCTGTTTGTTGCTGAGGAAAACCTGACGTCACTGACATATTTAGGTGTTCTGTTGACTGACAGGAAACACATGGAGTCACTGACTTCATTTTGGCTGTTTAGGTTGCTGACAGGAAAACACTGACGTCACTGATATCATTTCGGCTGTTCTGTTGCTGACAGGAAAACATGTCGTCACTGACTCATTTTCCGGTGTTTGGTTGCTGACAGGGGAAAAACACTGACGTCACTGACATCAATTCGGCTGTTTGTTTCTGCCAGGAAAACACTGACGTCATGACTCATTCTGCTGTTTCTGTTGCTGACAGGAAAACACTGACGGACACTGCATCATTTCGGCGGTTCTGTTGCTGACAGGAGAACACTGACGTCAGTGACATCATTTCGGCTGTTTGTTGCTGACGGATAACAACTGACGTCAGTGAAATCATTTCGGCTGTTGTTGCTGACAGGATAACACTGACGTCAGTGACTTCATTTCAGCTGTTCTGTTGCTGAAGGATACCACTGACGTCATGACAGTATTTCGGCTGTTTGGTGCTGACAGGAAAACACTGCGTCACTGACATTTTTCGGCTGTTTGGTTGGCTGACAGGAAAACACTGAGTTCACTGACATCATTTCAGCTGTTCTGTTGTGACAGGCAAACACTGACGTCAGTGAGATCATTTCAGCTTTTCTGTTGCTGACAGGACAACACTGACGTCATGGACATCATTTCAGCTTTCTGTTGCTGACTGAAAACACTGGACGTCACTGACATCATTTTCAGCTTTTCTGTTGCTGACGGGAAAACCACTGACGACACTGACATCATTTTGTCTGTTCTGTTGCTGACAGGAAACACTCTGAACGTCACTGACATCATTCGGCTGATTCTGTTGTGAAGGAAAAATGACGTCCTGAATCATTTAGGTCTGTTCTGTTGCTGACAGGAAAAAACATGTCGTTCAGTGACATCATTTCGCTGTTCTGTTGCTGACAGAAACACTGAATGTCAATGACATCATTTAGTCTGTTCTGTTGCTGACAGGAAAAACATGAGTCAGTTGACATCATTTGGGTTTGTGCGCCATGAAATCATGAAGTCACTGAAATCAATACGGCTGTCTGTTGCGACAGGAAAACACTGGACGTCACTGCATCATTTCGGTGTTCTGTTGTGACCGGACCACCCCATGGAGCATGACTTATTTCTGCTGGTTCTGTGCTGACAGGAAAACACTTGACGACCACTGACATCATTTCAGCTGATTCTGTTGCTGACAGGGAAAACACTGAAGTCCATGACATCATATAGTTGTTTGGTTGCTGACAGGGAAAAACACTGCCATCGTGAATCTTTCGCTGTTCTGTTGCTGACAGGAAACACTGAAAGTACTGACATCATACGGCTGTTCTGTTGCTGAAGGAAGAAACAATGAGTCATGACATCATTTCGGCTGTTCTGTTGCGGACATGAAACAATGACGTCAGTGACATCATTTCGGGCTTTTTCTGTTGTGACAGGAAAACACTGGTCCGTGACATTCATTTCGGCTGTTCTGTTGCTGACAGGAGAAACACTGACGTCAGTGGACATCATTTCGGCTGTTCTGTTGCTGAACAGGGAGGGAAAACACACCAGTATCTGTGTGAAGCGAATGAAGGACAAATGTCCCAGGGAGATCAACAACAACCGGCAACACTATATCTGCGTTACTGCTGATGCTTGCTGCCTGCTGATGCTATTAATACCCTATTATGTACTGACAACAACAGTAACAACAACAATACTATTTCGCTTCTATTACTACCACTTTTTATACCACACTACTACTGCTGCTGCTTCCTACAAATTGCTATTGACGACGACGACGACGACGACGACCAACGCAAACAACAACAGCAACAACAACAACAAGAACAAAACAACACCCAACAACAACAACATCCATGATAATACACTTCTTGATGATGATGTGAGGAGGAGGAGGAGGAGGGAGGAGGAGGGGAGGAGGGGAGGAGGAGGAGAAGAAGAAGAAAGAGAAGAAAGAAGAGAAGAGAGAAGAAGAAGAGAAGGATAAGAAGAAGAAGAAGAAACATATTCTGTCCTCAGTCGCGCTGATCACCTTGATCTTTTCAGTTCGATACTGGGTCCTAGGAGCACGGAGGATTGCCACACTAACTCTGTTAAATAATATTGCAGAGTGAGTTGGGCATCCTCCGTGCCCATATTATGGTCGCAGTAGCATCTCAGCACCAGTAAGACCAATGTAAGAATCGTGTTTGCAGATTTTAGTAGTGGCTTGTAACACCATTGCAAATCCACACTGTACTTTAACAGACTTCTTGATCTTTCTGTATATTGAGGGGGGGGGGGGGGGGGGGGGGTTATTAGTTGGTCAGAAAATTTTATTGATCATACCGACCCCAGGAGTATCTGTGAATGGTTGTTTGTCAGAGGAATATTGTCTTAACAAGTGCTCCTCAAGGATGTGTTATCTCCTCCGTTATTTTCAATTACACAAGCGGAATGACTATCCAGTGCACTTTTGAACTTATTTAGATATGCTGGTGATATGGCTCTTGTGAGTCTTTGTTTAAAGAGGCTCTATAAATGAGCAAGCATACTTCAGTCACACTCTTAGAACTTACAGGATTGGTGCTCTTCCAGTTTTGCAGATTAATTATGTATGACCAAAGAACTTGTATTAAACATTTCAACCATCAGATTGTCCATTTCAACCAGTTGTGATAAATGGGAACAGACAATAGAAAACTGTGATTGTTTCATATTTCTTGGTTTATACACATTGGACATAAGCTGTCTTTTGTCAACATATACAGTATCTTCAAAAAAAGCAAATCAAAGGTTGGTTTCTTTGAGATTATTGCATAATGTTTTAATGACAGTCAACATCGTACTAGGAAAAGGTTATATTAAGTTTAATACAAAGTCTACGTATTTCAGCAGTACTGTCTGGTTTTGGAGATCTTTCAGAGAAAGATCCGACAGCACAAGTAAGGGATAGAGAATAAAGCAATCAGCTCTCAAGTCTATACTGTTTTCTGTAATCAGGAACTCTGTGAATATTACCTCTGATCCCTCCACACCCACTCCACCTGCATTTGAAAAACCTTCCTTCGGGAAAGACGCTACAGAATGCCCCGTGCACAGAAAATGTCTTCAAAATGTCTTTTCTACCATGTGCCATTTGCAATTTTAAACTCTGAAGCCTGTGATCGACTGCCATGACCCTTGTCTCTCAGACATGAACAATTCAGTCTGCAATATTATGCTTTCACAGTGACTATGACTTTGCTGTGTGGTGTGTGTGTGTGTGTGTGTGTGTGTGTGTGTGTGTGTGTGTGTGTGTGTGTGGTGTGTGTGTGTGTGTGTTGTGTGTGTGTGTGTGTGTGTGTGAGAGAGAGAGAGAGAGAGAGAGAGAGAGAGAGAGA
>CM031624.1:24176436-24191436 GCA_018398815.1 Conus ventricosus
GCTCTGTGTCCATGACTCACTGTGTCATCTGTGTCATCTGTGGAGTCGAAGGAAAAAAGCTATACTGGCTTTGGTCTGTTGCCATGACTCATTGTGAGTGTCATCATGTGGAATCAAAAGTCTGTGGGACCTTTAATGACATCAGATCGCCGTGCAGATTCCTGACTTCCATGTGAGCCCAGTGTTTAAGGCAGGTTTATTGGCACAACACGGAGCCTTTGGTCACAGCAACCCAAAAGAGCAATGATCAGCCGCTTGGAAAACTTTGGCACGCATCCTTGATCACAGCGACCCAAAACAGCATAAACAGCCGTTGGAAAACTTTAGCACGCAGCCTTGATCACAGCGACCAAAAACAGCAATAAACAGCCCTTTGGAATACGTTCATATGCTGGTTTTGGTTCATGCTTTGCTTCTTCTCTCGTTAAGTCTCCCCCCCCCCTCCCTCTTCTTTTCTTCTTCTTTTTCTCTTCTTCTTTTCTTCTTCTTCTTCTTCTTCTTCTTCTTCTTCTTCTTCTTCTTCTTTTTCTTTTTCTTCTTCTTCCTCTTTTTCTTCTTCTTCTTCTTCTTCTTTTTCTTCGTCTCTTCTTCTTCTTTTCTTCTTCTTCTTCTTCTTCTTCTTCTTCTTTTTTCTTCTTCTTCTTCTTTCTTCTTCTTCTTCTTCTTCTTCTTCTTCTTCTTCATCCTCTCTGTGCACGACGAGGATAGACTGTAAGACATCGTCCTTAAATCTTCATCGTTGAGATCAAAGATCAGTCTCTTCATCTTGTTTCTCTCTTCCTCCTCTCTCTTCCTCCTCACCCCCCTTCCTCCCCCTTCCTCCCCCTCCTCTCCACCCTTCCTTTTCTTCTCCCTTTTTTGTTTTTGTTTTTGTTTTTTTTTGGGGGGTTTTGTTTTTGTTGTTTTTTGTTTTTGTTTTGTGTTGTTTTGGTTTTTTTTTCTTTTTTTTTTTTTTTTTTTTTTTTTTTTTTTTTTTTTTTTTTTTTTTTTTTTTTTTTTTTCTTTTTTTTTTTTTGGGGGTGTGGGCGTGTTTGTATGTGTGTGTGTTTGTTTTGTGTGTTGTGTGTGTGTTGTGGGGGTTTTTGGTGTGGGGGTGGGTGGTGTGTGTGTGTGTGTGTGTTGTTTTGTGTGTGTGTGTTTGTGTTTTTGTCGGGGTGTGGTGGTGTTGTGTGTGGTGTGTTGTGTGTTGTGTGGTGTGTGGTGGTGCGTGGGGTTCGTGCGTGCGGTTGTGTGTGTGTGTGTGTTGTGGTGTGTGGGGTGTGTGTGGTGTGTGTGTTGTGTGTGTGTGTGGTGGTGTGTGTGGGTTTGTGTGTGTGTGTGTGTGTGTGTTGTGTTGTTGTGTGTGTGTGTGTGTGTGTGTGGGGTTTGTGTGTGGGGTGTGTGTGTGTGTGTGTGGGGGTGTGTGTGTGTGTGTGCACATGCTGGAGCACAATTTGCTGCATTGGAAGAAAGTAAACGGAATCCATAGGGAACCTCGGCATAAATCACCAAGAGTAAAAAACATTCCTCCAACACCCCCCCCCCCCCCCCCCCACCAACCCAGACGCCATCTAAGATAAATAAAAAACCCGGAAAGAAAAAGGGGAGTAATCCCCAAAGAAACGACGAAGGTGCCTCGAAGCGAGAAGAAAGAGTTAGAGCGTTCGGGAAAGATTAAGCTCAAAATGGCCCCCAACGGAAAGAATCAGCAAAGGAAACAAAAAAAAAGGAATGGAAATTGCTCTTCCAAAAATCCCTTCCCGTTGCCATTTCAGGAAAACATTCCCCCCTTATAGCGATCCCCCTAATGAAATCCCCGGGTTTTGTGTCGCCTGCCTGCAAAGGAAACTTTATCAAAATCCATAAAATGTGGATGAGGAAACGGAAGTGGGTGAAAAGCTGAGACCCAAAATTCACCTGGACCTAGGCAAAGCTGTCTGCTAAAAGGGATCGATTGGCTTTCCCAACTGATCAGACAGCAGACGGAACATGAAAATCAGCGAAAAGGACTATTTTAAAGGATCAACCAGTTCAGGCCCGTTAGTTTAGGCCATTTTTAGTCAGGCCCCTGTTAGTTCAGGTCTTGTTTGCTCAGGCCCTGTTAGTTAGGTTCCCTTGTTAGCTCAGGGCCCCTGTTAGTTCAGGGCCACGTTAGTTCAGGCCATTTTAGCTCAGGCCCTGTTTTTGTTAGGCCATTGTTAGTCAGGCCTTGTTAGTAGGCCCTTTTTAGCTCAGGCGATTGTTAGTTCAGGCCATTGTTAGCTCAGGCATGTGTTAGTATCAGGCCACCGTTAGTTCAGGCCCATTGTTAGTCTCAGGCGACTGTTAGTTCAGGACATTGTTAGTTCAGGTCCAACTTAGTTCTGGCCACCGTTAGTTCAGACCATTGTTAGTTCAGGTCATGTTAGTTCAGACCATTGTTAGCTTCAGGCCACCGTTAGTTCAGGCCATTGTTAGTTCAGGCCACTGTTAGTTCAGGTCATTGTTATTCAGGCCATTGTTAGTCAGGTCACTGTTAGTTCAGGCCATTGTTAGTTCAGGTCACTTTTAGGTTACAGGCCACTGTTAGTTCAGGCCATTGTTAGTTCAGGCCATGTTAGTTCAGGTCCATTGTTAGTTCAGGCCATTGTTAGTTCAGGCCACCGTTAGTTCAGGCCATTATTAGTTCAGGCCATTGTTAGTTCAGGTCACTGTTAGTTCGGGGCATTGTTAGTTCAGGCCATTGCAATGTCAGCCACTGTTAGTTCAGGTCATTGTTAGTTCAGGTCACTTTTAGCTCAGCCATTGTTGGTTCAGGTCATTGTTAGTTCAGGCCACTGTTAGTTCAGGCCATTGTTAGTTCAGGCCACTGTTAGTTCAGGCCATTGTTAGTTCAGGTCATTGTTAGTTCAGGCCATTGTTAGTTCAGTCCACTGTTAGTTCGGGGCATTGTTAGTTCAGGTCATTGTTAGTTCAGGCCACTGTTAGTTCAGGTCATTGTTAGTTCAGGCCACTGTTAGTTCAGGCCATTGTTAGTTCTGGTCATTGTTAGTTCAGGTCATGTTAGTTCATTTCAGGCCATTGTTAGTTCAGGCCATTGTTAGTTCAGGCCACCGTTAGTGCTGAACGTTGACGGGAAAATCTTCTGTGCCACTGCAGCAAAACTGACTAAATACCTCACAGGAAATGGGGATTTAGATTTATCAGCCCAGAAAGGATTTGTCAGTCCAGAAAAGATTTATCCGTCCAGAAAGGATTTGTCAGTCCCGAAAGGATTTGTCAGTCCAGAAAGGGTTTATCAGTCCCGAAAGGATTTGTCAGTCCAGAAAGAAGACATTCCGGAGTGTCTGGCTGTGCAGAATACAACACTATGATTTGGGAAGCAATCCAAGGGGCTAAGGGAGAGAGAGGAAACATCGACATGAGGTGGCTCTATCTGGCGAACGGTAGACTGAAGCTCAAGATATATCATGCCCTAAAGAAATGCTCAAGAAGCATTGCAATGGCTTCCCAATGAGGTTTTCCACAAAGGAACACACAAAAGACTGGATCAGTGTGGATGCTGGCATAGCATTGGGCCGTGTGGTTTCTGTAATACTATTTGTCAATGGAGGTCAAGAAGTGCCGATAAAATGCAAATATGGCATTACCCCTCCTTCAGATCAGATACGACAAACGATGCTTCCAAGCCCAAATCACACCTTAGGTTTAGAAAGGTTGCAGATTATCAATACCCCACTTCTCAACGTCTGGACTTCTGCAAAAAAGGAACTAGCTTCTAAGGCAAAGAGTGCTACCACTAAGGCACACACAGAGACTACAAAAGGCAAAGAGACTAAGCATGCTCAGGCCAAGAAGACACTATGCATTCAAAAGGCTAGAGGACAGCTTCTAAAGCAATAGGCCCACTTTCAAGGCACCGAACTAGCTTGCTGCAACACCAGGAAGATTCTGAATCAGTGCGATGGAGACATAAGACTCACAAAGGAAAGAGACCCAAAACCATCAAAGGAAGAGCTAGCATTAGAGCGCAATAATGCTCATTCTCAATTCATAAGACTGTTCTAAAGAACCACTGTCCAGAAGCAGAAAGAGCTCCAGCCTCAAGCGGGAAGAGGAAGCAGCAAAGGGACTTCAAGGCAAATCCGTCGTTTTGAGGTGTCAAAGGCTTTCAGGTTAAGGCGATTTACATCAACTCTCGTTCGTATAAATCAGGTGTCAAGAATGCTGTTCAGGTAAGGGACGCACAAAGGCATTAAACCTCGCGTTTAACAATCAGGTGATCCAAGAGACTGTTCAGGTAACGGAGCTCATAGAGGCTAAACGCATCGTTTAAAGCAGGCTGTCAAAGGCATAGTTCTAAGGAAAAGGGACGCATCTAAAGGCTATAAATCTCGTCTTCTAAAATAGAGGCAGAGCTTTCAGGTAGAGGATAGCTCTATAGGCAATAAAATCTCGTCATTCAAATCAGGTCCGCAAGTGAGTGTCAGATAGGGAGCTCTATAGGGCTTAAATCTCGTCGTTTAAATCAGGTGTCAAGAGCTGTTCAGGTAAGGGAGCTCTATAGGGCTTAAATCTCGTCGTTTAAATCAGGTGTCAAGAGCTGTTCAGGTAAGGGAGCACAAAAGGGCTTAATCTCGTCGTTTAAATCAGGTGTCAAGAGCTGTTCAGGTAAGGGAGCTCTATAGGGCTTGAATCTCGTCGTTTAAATCAGGTGTCAAGAGCTGTTCAGGTAAGGGAGCTCTATAGGGCTTAACTCTCGTCGTTTAAATCAGGTGTCAAGAGCTGTTCAGGTAAGGAAGCTCTATAGGGCTTAAATCTCGTCGTTCTAAATCAGGTGTCAAGAGCTGTTCAGTAAGGGAGCTCTATAGGGCTTAAATCTCGTCGTTTAAATCAGTGTCAAGAGCTGTTCAGGTAAGGGAGCTCTACAGGGCTTACATTTTGTCGTTTAAATCAGGTGTCAAGAGCTGTTCAGGTAAGGGAGCTCTATAGGGCTTAAATCTCGTCGTTTAAATCAGGTGTCAAGAGCCTGTTCAGGTAAGGGAGCTCTATAGGGCTTAAATCTCGTCGTTTAAATCAGGTGTCAAGAGCTGTTCAGGTAAGGGAGCTCTATATGGCTTAAATCTCGTCGTTTAAATCAGGTGTCAAGAGCTGTTCAGGTAAGGGAGCTCTATAGGGCTTAATCTCGTCGTTTAAATCAGGTGTCAAGAGCTGTTCAGGTAAGGAGCTCTATAGGGCTTAAATCTCGTCGTTTAAATCAGGTGTCAAGAGCTGTTCAGGTAAGGGAGCTCTATAGGGCTTACATTTTGTCGTTTAAAACAGGTGTCAAGAGCTGTTCAGGTAAGGGAGCTCTATAGGGCTTAATCTCGTCGTTTAAATCAGGTGTCAAGAGCCGTTCAGGTAAGGGAGCTCTATAGGGCTTAAATCTCGTCGTTTAAATCAGGTGTCAAGAGCTGTTCAGTAAGGGAGCTCTATAGGATCTCCATAAATGTGTCAAGAGCTGTTCAGGTAAGGGAGCTCTATAGGGCTTAAATCTCGTCGTTTAAATCAGGTGTCAAGAGCTGTCAGGTAAGGGAGCTCTATAGGGCTTAAATTCGTCGTTTAAATCAGGTGTCAAGAGCTGTTCAGGTAGGGAGCTCTATAGGGCTTAAATCTCGTCGTTTAAAACAGTGTCAAGAGCTGTTCAGGTAAGGCACCGCCTAGAGGGCTAAATCTCGGCGTTGTAACATGTGTACAGAAGGCTTCAGGTAGGCAGCCTGTGGCACAACTACTGTTTAACAGGTGGAAGGCTCTTCCCACTGTGGCAGCCAACCAATGTGGAAGTGAAAGGCATCGGAGCGACCTGTAGGCACAAAATGTGTGACAGTTGAAAGCATCTGGATGCCATGTAGGCACCAACAATGTTGCGTGAAAGGCATCTGGATGCACCCTGAGGGCCTAACAATGTGTTACAGTGGAAAGGCATCTAAGGATCCCCCTAGGAGGTGACATGAAAGGTGGAATCCCGGCAGCGCCAACAATGGGGACAGTGGAAAGGTATCTGGATGCCACCCTAGGCACAACAATGTGTGACAGTGGAAAGGTATCTGGATGCCACCCTGTGGCACCAACAATGTGTGACAGTGGAAAGGCATCTGGATGCCCCCTGCACCAACAACTGTGTGACAGTGGAAAGGCATCTGGATGCCCCCCTGTGGCACCAACAATGTGTGACAGTGGAAAGGCATCTGGATGCCAC
The DNA here is from genome assembly GCA_018398815.1 of Conus ventricosus. Classification (NCBI taxonomy): domain Eukaryota; kingdom Metazoa; phylum Mollusca; class Gastropoda; order Neogastropoda; family Conidae; genus Conus; species Conus ventricosus. The sequence continues at coordinate 24,182,633 of CM031624.1, forward strand.
CCTGTGGCGCCAACAATGTGTGACAGTGGAAAGGCATCTGATGCCCCCTAGCGCCAACAATGTGTGACAGTGGAAAGGCGTCTGGAAGCCCTCTAGCACCAACAATGTGTGACAGTGGAAAGGTATCTGGATGCCCTCTAGCGCCAACAATGTGTGACAGTGTAAAGGTATCTGGATGCCACCCTGTGGCACCAACAATGTGTGACAGTGGAAAGGCATCTGGATGCCCTCTAGCACCAACACTGTGTGACAGTGGAAAGGCATCTGGATACCCCCTCTAGCAAGATGCCACCCTCTAGCACCAACAATGTGTGACAGTGGAAAGGCATCTGGATGCCACCCTGTGGCACCAACAATGTGTGACAGAGGAAAGGCATCTGGATGCCACCCTGTGGCACCAACAATGTGTGCAGTGGAAAGGCATCTGGATGCCACCCTGTGGCGCCAACAATGTGTGACAGTGGAAAGGCATCTGGATTCCACCCTGTGGCACCAACAATGTGTGACAGTGGAAAGGCATCTGGATGCCCCTACCCCTGTGCAGGAAACTCAACTTGTGTGACAGTGGAAAGGCATCTGGATCCACCTTGGCCCAACAATGTGTGACAGTGGAAAGGCATCTGGATGCCACCCTGTGGCAACAACAATGTGTGACAGTGGAAAGGCATCTGGAATGCCCTCTAGCACCAACAATGTGTGACAGTGGAAAGGCATCTGGATGCCACCCTGTGCACCAACAATGTGGACAGTGGAAAGGCATCGGATGCCACCCTGCTACCAACAATGTGTGACAGTGGAAAGGCATCTGGATTCCACCCTGTGGCGCCAACAATGTGTGACAATGGAAAGGCATCTGGATGCCCTCCTTGCGCCAACAATGTGTGACAGTGGAAAGGCATCTGGATCCACCCTGTGGCACCAACAATGTGTGACAGTGGAAAGGCATCTGGATGCCACCCTGTGGCACCAACAATGTGTGACAGTGGAAAGGCATCTGGATTTCACCCTGTGGCACCAACAATGTGTGACAGTGGAAAGGCATCTGGATGCCACCCTGTGGCACCAACAATGTGTGACAGTGGAAGGCATCTGGATGCCACCCTTGCGCCAACAATGTGTGACAGTGGAAAGGCATCTGGATGCCCCCTGTGGCACCAACAATGTGGACAGTGGAAAGGCATCTGGATGCCACCCTGTGGCACCAACAATGTGTGACAGTGGAAAGGCATCTGGATGCCACCCTGTGGCACCAACAATGTGTGACAGTGGAAAGGCATCTGGATGCCACCTGTGGCGCCAACAATGTGTGACAGTGGAAAGGCATCTGGATGCCACCCTGTGGCACCAACAATGTGTGACAGTGGAAAGGCATCTGGATGCCACCCTGTGGCCCCAACAATGTGTGACAGTGGAAAGGCATCTGGATGCCACCCTGTGGCACCAACAATGTGTGACAGTGGAAAGGCATCTGGATCCACCCTCTGGCGCCAACAATGTGAGACAGTGGAAAGGCATCTGGATGCCACCCTGTGGCACCAACAATGTGTGACAGTGGAAAGGCATCTGGATGCCACCTGTGGCACCAACAATGTGTGACAGTGGAAAGGCATCTGGATGCCACCCTGTGGCCCAACAATGTGTGACAGTGAAAGGCATCTGGATGCCACCCTCTGGTGGCTACAGGGCGTGGAAGCATCTTCTTCGAACTGTGAGACGTGGAAAGGGTGTCTGATCCACCTCTGTGGCCACTGTTACAGGGTTTTAAATACTCTGTTGCTCCACTTCAACATGTGTGACGGTGGAGGGCTTGGTGCTGGGCGAGAAAGTAGACAGTGTAAGAGAGCATGGATGACCAGGAGAGGGGACAGGGGGAGAAGAGAGTGGAGGGGAGGAAGGTGGAGTTGTATTCTTGATATGTATTATGATGCATGTGTTACTATGTATTTTTTTAAACTTGGGTAACTAGGGGGGGGAGGGAGAGGGAGGAGAGAGAGGAGGGAGAGGGGGGGGAGAGAGAGAGAGAGAGAGAGACAGAGAAGGAGAGAGAGAAGGAGAAGAGATTATGTATGATGAGTAGAGTATAATGTATGCAGATGATGTAGATGTATGTATGTATGATATGTATGTATGTTATAAGGGAAAGAGAGAGAGAGAGAGAGAGAGAGAGAGAGAGAGAGAGAGAGAGAGAGAGAGAGAGAGGGGAGGGGGCATAAACAAAAAATGTCATTCTTTTAAAACATACTTTCTGGACCACGACTGTGTGCTGCTGTTGGTGTCTGGAACATTTATTGGACAAGGTTGCATAATTGTAGTATCACAAAGTTTGCAATAAAAATGATTGACATGTATGTATGTAATGTATGTAGGTATGTAGGTAGTATCTATCGGCAGCTGTATTTTCTTTCTCTATCCACAGACTCTGATTTCTTTGCAGTGCTGACCTCCGAATCTATTATGGGACGGTGAGGAGTTAAATCGATGCTTCTTTTATGACTTGTCTTGTTTTCTTCTCAATGTTTTTCTGTATATTTCTCTGTCGTTTTTTTTATTCTGCCTGTGTTTCTCTCTGTCTTTCTTCTCAATATCTTTCTGCATATTTCTCTGTCGTTTTTTTTTTTTTTTTAAATTCTGCCTGTGTTTCTCTTTGTCGTTCTTCTCAATATCTTTCTGTATATTTCTCTGTCGTTTTGTTTTATTCTGTCGTTTTTCTTTTTATTCTGCCTGTGTTTCGCTTTGCCTTTCTTCTCTTTTGTTCTTGCTTTTGCGTGTTTACCAGTGTCCATCAGCCAATGGAAAATAAAGGTGCGGCAATGTTTCTCCACAGGACAACAAGTAGTCTCCCTTTATTTTCTGACTCGACGTCTTGCTACCTCACTCCACATTTCCATTCATTCAAAAATCCACAGGAGAGAGAGAGAGAGAGAGAGAGAGAGAGAGAGAGAGAGAGAGAGAGAGAGAGAGAGAGAGAGAGTTCTCTCTCTCTACTTCTTCTTCTTCTTCTTCTTCTTCTTCTTCTTCTTCTTCTTCTTCTTCTTCTTCTTCTTCTCTTCTTCTTCTCTCTGTCTCCTTCTTCCTCTCCCCTTCTTATTTGCTTATTTCTCTGTCTGTCTGTCTGTTTGTCTATTTCTCTCTTTGTGTAACTCTCTCTCTCTCTGTCTCTCTGTGTGTCTCTGTCTGTCTGTCTGTCTGTCTGTCTGTCTTTCTGTCTGTCCCCCTCCCTCCCTCCCTCCCTCCCCCCTCTCTCTCTCTCCTCTCTCTCTCTCTCTCTCTCTCTCTCTCTCTCTCTCTCTCTGCGCTGTCGTTGTCATTTTCCTACTTGTTTTCTCTATATTTTTTTCACTCTTTGCTTTCTCTTTTCGTTCTTCGCTTTCTGTCTTTCTGGAATTCTGTGATTCTGTAGTGTGCGTGCGTGTGTGCGTGCGTACGTGTGCGTGTTTGTGTATGTGTGTGTGCGTCTGTGTGTCTGTGTGTCTGTGTCTGCGTCTGCGTCTGTGCCCGTCTGTCGGTCGGTTGGGGCGGGGGAAGGGGGGGAGGGGGGGGGGGAGGTGTTGTCTGTCTGCGTTTTCTCTTTAATTTGTTTTATGAACCGACTTGTCGAAATGTGCTGATGAATATTTCTTCTTTTTTTCTGGCCTGATTAAGATTGTGTAATTTTTAAATGCTTTCTTTGCATTTTTGTAAGGAACCGAGGGCCAGTTATAAATAAAGTCTGCCATCTCTCTCTCTCCTCTCTCTCTCTCTCTCTCTCTCTCTCTCTCTCTGTCATCTGATTTTTTTCTTACCTGTTCTTCACACAATCTTTTTCACTGACCGTATGGTTTACTTTCTTTTCGATGTTTTAACACTTTCCTTGCATTTTCTCACGCCGCCCATTTGACTTCATGTCACTTGCGTTGTCAAGACCGCCATTCCTGTTTAAAACGCTTCATTTCTGTGTGCGTTTGATTGTCTGTTCGAGTACACTCCGTTTTTACAAAGAGCCATATGATTATACTCCGTTTGACAGCCATATGATTATACTCCGTTTGACAAAGAGCCATATGATTATACTCCGTTTGACAGCCATATGATTATACTCCGTTTGACAGCCATATGATTATACTCCGTTTGACAAAGAGCCAAATGATTATACTCCGTTTGACAAAGAGCCATATGATTATACTCCGTTTTACAAAGAGCCATATGATTATACTCCGTTTTACAAAGAGTCATATGCTTATACTGCATTTTACAAAGAGCCATATGCTTATACTGCATTTTACAAAGAGCCATATGATTATACTCCGTTTTACAAAGAGCCATATATTTATATTCCGTTTTACAAAGAGCCATATGATTATGCTCCATTTTACAAGGAGCCATATAGTTATATTCCGTTTTACAAAGAGCCATATGATTATGATCCATTTTACAAGGAGCCATATGATTATATTTTTTTTATACAGAGCCATATGAAAAAGCTCCGTTTTACAAAGAGCCATATCATTATATTCCGTTTTACAAGGAGCCATATGATTAAACTCCATTTTACAAAGAACCATATGATTATATTCCGTTTTACAAAGAGCCATATTCCGTTTTACAAAGAGCCATATGATTAAACTCCATTTTACAAAGAGCCATATGATTATACTCCGTTTTACAAAGAGCCATATTCCGTTTTACAAAGAGCCATATGATTATACTCCGTTTTACAAAGAGTCATATGCTTATACTCCATTTTACAAAGAGCCATATGATTATACTCCGTTTTACAAAGAGCCATATACTCCATTTTACAAAGAGCCATATGATTATACTCCGTTTTACAAAGAGCCATATAGTTATATTCCGTTTTACAAAGAGCCATATGATTATGCTCCATTTTACAAGGAGCCATATGATTATATTTTTTATACAGAGCCGTATGATTATACTCCGTTTTGCAAAGAGTCATATGATTATATTCCGTTTTACAAGAGTCATATTTCACTTCACTTATCTGCCTCTTAGATCACTGTTTTCTACGCAAACATCTCCCTGCCCCGTCAAGTTGTTTGGTTTACGACAGCGTGGCGCTATAGAGGGGACCCCACGCATTGAGCGACGGGAAGGGAAGGAGAGTGGTGGGGTAGGTGTGGGGGGAGGGGGGTTGGAGTATGATTAGACCACAGTGAACAAAGAAACCGGTACTAGGTACAAAGTGTAGCCCGTCTGTGCGCCAAACGTAGACCCTTCTACAAAGGAACTGAATAGGAGAGGGATAGAGACACATAGAGAATAGATACATAAAGAATGAGGGAGGGATAGAGATACAGAGAGAATAGACAGATAAAGAATGAGGGAGGGATGGAGATACAGGAGAATAGATAGATAAAGAATGAGGGAGGGATAGAGACACAGAGAGAATAGATAGATACAGAATGACGGAGGATAGAGACACAGAGAGAATAGATAGATACAGAATGACGGAGGGATAGAGACACAGAGAGAATAGATAGATACAGAATGACGGAGGGATAGAGACACAGAGAGAATAGATAGATACAGAATGACGGAGGGATAGAGACACAGAGAGAATAGATAGATACAGAATGACGGAGGGATGGAGACACAGAGAGAATAGATAGATACAGAATGACGGAGGGATAGAGACACAGAGAGAATAGATAGATACAGAATGACGGAGGGATGGAGACACAGAGAGAATAGATAGATACAGAATGACGGAGGGATAGAGACACAGAGAGAATAGATAGATACAGAATGAGGGAGGGATAGAGACACAGAGAGAATAGATAATACAGAATGACGGAGGGATAGAGACACAGAGAGAATAGATAGATAAGAATGAGGAGGATAGAGACACAGAGAGAATAGATAGATACAGAATGAGAGGGATAGAGACACAGAGAGAATAGATAGATAAAGAATGAGGAGGGATAGAGACACAGAGAGAATAGATAGATAAAGAATGAGGAGGGATAGAGACACAGAGAGAATAGATAGATACAGAATGAGGGAGGGATGGAGACACAGAGAGAATAGATAGATAAAGAATGAGGAAGGATAGAGACACAGAGAGAAAGATAGATAAAGCAAAATGGTAGGAGGAGAGACACAGAAAGAATAGATAGATAAAGAATGATGGAAGGAAAGAGACGTAGGGAGAACAGATAGATAAAGCAAAATGTGTAGGACAGAAAACACAAGGAAGGAGAGACACATGGGGAATGAGAGAGGGAGAAGAGACACACAGAGACATACACACATTGATGGATTGCTGGAGCCACAGAAAAAGACACAGAAATGAGAGAGGAAAAGGAAGAGACAGACTTATAGAGAATGAAAGAAGAAAAAAAAAAGAACACAGAGAGAGACAGACGTATAGGAAATGACAGAAAAAAGACACACACACACACACACACACACACACACACACACACACACACACACACACACACACACACACCTGCGCGGGAGCGCGCGCGCTCGCATGTTCACGCATGACCATACACCCACGTTCACATACACACGCACGCACGCACGCACTCACATCAACACAGCCCGCACGCACAAGTAACACAACCACCAGGCACTCACGCGTGCACGCGAAAACCCACTCAGACACTAGAAGGTGAACTGGGAAGTGGGGCGTGGGGGTGGGGGGTTACGACTGTTGAAAGAAGTTTGTTTTAACAGCAGATTTGAAAGAAGAGGGTGAAAGTAGGTGTCGGACACTGATGGGAAGTGTACGAGTATTCCAGACAGCTGGTCCTTGGAAGGAGAGAGAACGTTGAGCAAAAGATTTTGTTCTGACAGAAGGAATGCACAAGAGGCGACTGTCGGCAGAGGAACGAAGTTGACGAGATGGGGTGTAGATGTGGGGGATGTCTGAGAGATGTTTTGGTCCAGTACCAGAAACAGAAGAGAAACAGACAGAAGCCAGCTTGTAGTCAACTCGACTCTGGATTGGAAGCCATTGGAGAGACTGCAACAGAGGGATGACATGTTGACGTTTAGATGCTTTGCAAACAAGTCTGGCGGCGCTATTCTGAACCTTCTGCAGTTTATTGAGTAGGTACTTTGGTGAGCCAGCCAAGAGACTGTTGCAGTAGTCCAGCTTGAAAGGCCTAGGGAACAACAATGAGAGATGAGCAGTCACACAGTGGAGGCGATGAGAGATGAGCAGTCACACAGTGGACGCGATGAGAGATGAGCAGTCACACAGTGGAAGAGATGAAAGGAGCAGTCATAAAGTGGAAGCGATGAGAGGAACAGTCACACAGTGGAAGGAATGAGAAAGGAGCAGTCACACAGTGGAAGAGATGAAAGGAGCAGTCATAAAGTGGAAGCGATGAGAGGAGCAGTCACACAGTGGAAGCCATGAGAGAGGAGTAGTCACACAGTGGAAGGAATGAGAAAGGAGCAGTCACAGTGAAGGAATAGAGAGACACACAGTGGAAGGAATGAGAGAGGAGCAGTCACACAGTGGAAGGAATGAGAGAGGAGCAGTCACACAGTGGAAGGAATGAGAGAGGAGCAGTCACACAGTGGAAGCCATGAGAGAGGAGTAGTCACACAGTGGAAGGAATGAGAGAGAGAGCAGTCACACAGTGGAAGGAATGAGAGAGGAGCAGTCACACAGTGGAAGGAATGAGAGAGGAGCAGTCACACAGTGGAAGGAAGGAGGAGAGGAGCAGTCACACAGTGGAAGGAATGAGAGAGGAGCAGTCACACAGTGGAAGCCATGAAAGAGGAACAGTCACACAGTGGAAGGAATGAGAGAGGAGCAGTCACACAGTGGAAGGAATGAGAGAGGAGCAGTCACACAGTGGAAGGAATGAGAGAGGAGCAGTCACACAGTGGAAGGAATGTGAGAGGAGCAGTCACACAGTGGAAGCCATGAGAGAGGAGCAGTCACACAGTGGAAGGAATGAGAGAGGAGCAGTCACACAGTGGAAGGAATGGGAGAGGAGCAGTCACACAGTGGAAGGAATGAGAGAGGAGCAGTCACACAGTGGAAGGAATGAGAGAGGAGCAGTCACACAGTGGAAGGAATGGGAGAGGAGCAGTCACACAGTGGAAGGAATGAGAGAGGAGCAGTCACACAGTGGAAGGAATGGGAGAGGAGCAGTCACACAGTGGAAGGAATGAGAGAGGAGCAGTCACACAGTGGAAGTAATGAGAGAGGAGCAGTCACACAGTGGAAGGAATGAGAGAGGAGCAGTCACACAGTGGAATGAATGAGAGAGGAGCAGTCACACAGTGGAAGCCATGAGAGAGGAGCAGTCACAGAATGGAATCCATGAGAGAGGAGCAGTCACACAGTGGAAGCGATGAAAGACGAGCAGTCACACAGTGGAAGGAATGAGAGAGGAGCAGTCACACAGTGGAAGGAATGAGAGAGGAGCAGTCACACAGTGGAAGGAATGAGAGAGGAGCAGTCACACAGTGGAAGCCATGAGAGAGGAGCAGTCACACAGTGGAAGCCATGAAAGAGGAGCAGTCACACAGTGGAAGGAATGAGAGAGGAGTAGTCACACAGTGGAAGGAATGAGAGAGGAGCAGTCACACAGTGGAAGGAATGAGAGAGGAGCAGTCACACAGTGGAAGGAATGAGAGAGGAGCAGTCACACAGTGGAAGGAATGAAAGAGGAGCAGTCACACAGTGGAAGGAATGAGAGAGGAGCAGTCACACAGTGGAATGAATGAGAGAGGAGCAGTCACACAGCGGAAGCCATGAGAGAGGAGCAGTCACAGAATGGAATCCATGAGAGAGGAGCAGTCACACATGGAAGCGATGAAGACGAGCAGTCACACAG
>CM031624.1:24196436-24205408 GCA_018398815.1 Conus ventricosus
TCTCTTCTTTTCTTCTTCTTCTTTTCTTCTTCTTCTTCTTTCTTTCTCCTCCCCTTCTTTTCTCTTTTTCTCCTTCTTCTTCCCTTCTTTTCTTCTTCTTCTTCTTCTTCTTCTTCTTCTCCTCCTCCCCCTTCCTTCTTCTTCTTCTTCTTCTTCTTCTTCTTTTTCTTTTCTTCTTCTTCTCCTTCTTCTTCTTCTTCTTTTCTTCCTTCTTCTTCTTCTTCTTCTCCTCCTCCTCCTTCTTCTTCTTCTTTTTCTCCTTCTTCTTCTTCTTTCTCCTCCTCCTCCTTCTTCTTCTTCTTTTTTCTCCTTCTTCTTCTTCTTCTTTCTTCTTCTTCTTCTTCTTCTTCTTCTCTTCTTCTTCTTCTTTTCTTCTCTTCTCTTCTTCTTCTTCTTTCTCCTCCTCTTCTTCTTCTTTTCCCCTTTCTTCTTCTTTTCTCCTCCTTCTTCTTCTTCGTTTTCTTCTTCTTCTTCTTCTTCTTCTTCTTCTTCTTTCTTCTCTCCTTCTTCTTCTTCTTCTTCTTCTCTTCTTCTTCTTCTTCTTCTTTTCTTCTTCTTCTTCTTCTTCTCTTTGCTGTCCACCTGCTAGTGTCTTTCAAAGTGGTCTACTTTGCTTCATATAAAGATGCTTGTCTTCCAGTTCCACAAGTTTCGATTTGAATTCGTTTGCCACTATGTGTTCATGCAGTTCACTTGGTTTTTTTCCCAAGTTCTTTATTTCTTCATGTTTTCTTTGACCTGTTTGTTTGTTTCTAGACCTTGCTGTATGAGTCGTGTGAAGTGCCATAGTTCGTTTCGCTTATCTGACGCTCGGATCTCTTGTCCTCTATACAAACCGCTTCCTTCTCTGTCACGTTGTGTAGTTTATGACAAGGCGACGCTATCTCACACTGCCCCGTGCCCTGTGGAGGGGAAAGAAGGGGAGAGGAAAGTGTAGGGTAAGGATGGTGTTGGGGGGGGGGGGGGGGTGGGGTTGCGGCGGGGTGTGTGTGTGGGGGGGGGGGGGGAGGGGGGGGGCTATTGTCCCACTGGGAGAGAAGAAAATGCCACTAGGTACAAAGTACCCCCTTCCCCTCCCTCCCTCCCTCCCTTGTGTTAACGAGAAAGATTTCCCAGGAAAGGGGACTGTATGTAGAAAGAGCAGAGACACAGGGAGAAACAGGGATACAGAGAATGACAGACAGGGAGAAGACAGGGATACAGAGAATGACAGACAGGGAGAAACAGGGATACAGAGAATGACAGACAGGGAGAGACAGGGATACAGAGAATGACAGACAGGAGAAACAGGATACAGAGAATGACAGACAGGGAGAAACAGGGATACAGAGAATGACAGACAGGGAGAAACAGGATACAGAGATGACAGACAGGGAGAAACAGGGATACAGAGAATGACAGACAGGGAGAGACAGGGATACAGAGACTGACAGACAGGAGAAACAGGGATACAGAGATGACAGACAGGGAGAGAACAGGGATACAGAGAATGACAGACAGGGAGAAACAGGGATACAGAGAATGACAGACAGGAGAAACAGGGATACAGAGAACAACAGACAGATGGACAAACAGGAAGAGACAGACATAGAAAGAATGAGAGAGGGAGAGTGACACACAGAGAGAGGCGGACATAGAGAAGACGTGATGAGGATAGTTACACTGAGAGAGACAGGTACATTGAGTATGAGAGAAAGATGAAGACACGAGGCGAGACAGAGTGAATGATAATAAGCAAAGGACATAGACAAAGAGACAGACAGACAGATAGATAATGAGAGAGGGAGACACAGGGAGAGACAGACTAGTGGACAATAAGCAGAGGGACAGAGACACAGACATAAAGATAATGAGAGAGGGAGACACAGGGAGAGACAGACTAGTGGACAAATAACAGAGGGACAGAGACACAGACATAAAGATAATGAGAGAGGGAGACACAGGGAGAGACAGACTAGTGGACACTAGCAAGGACAGAGACACAAACATAAAGATAATGAGAGAGGAGACACAGAGAGACAGACTATGGACACTACAGAGGGACAGACACAGACATAAAATAATGAGAGAGAGAGACACAGGGAGACAGACTAGTGGACACTAGCAGAGGACAGAGACACAGACATAAAGATAATGAAGAGAGAGACACAGGAGAGAAGACTAGTGACACTAGCAGAGGGACAGAGACACAGACATAAAGATAATGAAGAGGGGAGAGAACGGGAAGAAACAGACGTCTAGAGACTGAATGGTGGGTAATGATTGAGAAAGACATGTAGGGATCGACAGAGGGATACATCCGCAAAGAGAGAGAGAGAGAGAGAGAGAGAGAGAGAGAGAGAGAGAGAGAGAGGGAGAGAGAGAGAGAGGAGAGAGAGAGAGAGAGAGAGAGAGAGAGGAGGGGAGTAGAGAGAGAGAGAGAGAGAGAGAGAGAGAGGAGAAAGGTAGTAACATACAGAGAGACAGGCAAAGAGAACGAAAAGATTTCGAGTCATAGAGAGATACAGACGTGTACAGAAATTTAAAAACAAAAACGATAGTAAACTACTCCGTACCTCCTACAAAGACCACAAGACCATGATTATGTGCGGAACCTGGTCACTAACCTAGTTGGGCCCCACGAACCACTTCTGGCAACCATCAAACGACGGAAGATGGCATGGTTTGGCCACGTCACTCATCACAACACCCTCTCTAAGACAATACTTCAAGGTACCGTTAAAGGAGGGCGCAGTCGAGGACGGCAGAGGAAGAGTTGGTCCGACAATATCAAGGACTGGACCACAATGACCATGCCAGATCTCCTCAAGACAGCCACCAACAGAAGAGCCTGGAGAGAAACGGCGGCTGCCTCATCACGTCCCCCCCTACGAACCCAGCGGTCAGGGCAATGACTGATTGACTGACTGGTAACATCTAGAGAGACAGACTCATGGGAAAGGAGATGGATGGTGGTATAGAAGACAGACACATTGAGAATGAAGAAGCATGGACACAGACAGACAGACAGAGAACAGGAGGCTACTGTGACATAACAATGGTCAATCAGGTCAGGGCTTAGTTCTTTCTGCCGGTAGGTGTGTGTGTGTCATGCAGACACTGTCTGGTCAGAGGTCAGAGGTCATGGTAGGTATGCGTCATGCAGACACTGTCTAGTCAGAGGTCAGAGGTCATGGTAGGTATGCGTCATGCAGACACTGTCTGGTCAGAGGTCAGAGGTCATGGTAGGTATGCGTCATGCAGACACTGTCTGGCCAGAGGTCAGAGGTCATGGTAGGTACGTGTTATGCGGGTAATGTCTGGTCAAGGTCAGTTAAGTCGCTCGTGTCCAGTGGTGGACGGCAAGACACTTGTGCCCTTTGGCAGGCAGGGGCTGAGTGCATGTTTACCACTTCAATGTCAGTGAATATCGTCCTGTGTTTTACAGGGGTCACAGAGGTTCGCTGTCAGTGGATATCGTCCTGTGTTTTACAGGGTCACAGAGGGTTCGCTGTCAGTGGATATCGTCCTGTGTTTTACAGGGTCACAGAGGGTTCGCTGTCAGTGCACATCGTCCTGTGTTTTACAGGGGTCACAGAGGTTCGCTGTCAGTGGATATCGTCCTGTGTTTTACAGGGGTCACAGAGGGTTCGCTGTCAGTGCAAATCGTCCTGTGTTTTAACGGGGTCACGAGGGTTCGCTGTCAGTGCACATTGTCCTGTGTTTTACAGGGGTCACAGAGGGTTTCGCTGTCAGTGGATATCGTCCTGTGTTTTACAGGGGTCACAGAGGGTTCGTGTCAGTGGATATCGTCCTGTGTTTTACAGGGGTCACAGAGGGTTCGCTGTCAGTGGATAACGTCCTGTGTTTTACAGGGGTCATAGAGGGTTCGCAGTCAGTGCTCATCGTCCTGTGTTTTACAGGGTCACAGAGGTTCGTTGTCAGTGGATATCGTCCTGTTTTTACAGGGGTCACAGAGGGTTCGGTGTCAGTGAATATCGTCCTGTGTTTTACAGGGGTCACAGAGGGTTCGCTGTCAGTGGATATCGTCCTGTGTTTTACAGGGGTCACAGAGGGTTCGCTGTCAGTGCACATCGTCCTGTGTTTTACAGGGGTCACAGAGGGTTCGTTGTCAGTGGATATCGTCCTGTGTTTTACAGGGGTCACAGAGGGTTCGCTGTCAGTGGATAACGTCCTGTGTTTTACAGGGGTCATAGAGGGTTCGCTGTCAGTGCTCATCGTCCTGTGTTTTACAGGGTCACAGAAGATTCGTTGTCAGTGAATATCGTCCTGTGTTTTACAGGGGTCACAGAGGATTCGTTGTCAGTGAATATCGTCCTGTGTTTTACAGGGGTCACAGAGGGTTCGCTGTCAGTGAATATCGTCCTGTGTTTTACAGGGGTCACAGAGGGTTCGCTGTCAGTGGATATCATCCTGTGTTTTACAGGGGTCGCAGAAAGTTTGCTGTCAGTGGATATCGTCCTGTGTTTTAGAGAGTCACAGAGGGTTCGCTGTCAGTGAATATCGTCCTGTGTTTTACAGGGGTCATAGAGGGTTCGCTGTCAGTGAATATCGTCCTGTGTTTTTACAGGGGTCATAGAGGGTTCGCTGTCAGTGAATATCGTCCTGTGTTTTGCAGGGTCATAGAGGGTTTCGCTGTCAGTGCTCATCGTCCTGTGTTTTACAGGGGTCATAGAGGGTTCGCTGTCAGTGAATATCGTCCTGTGTTTTACAGGGGTCATAGAGGGTTCGCTGTCAGTGAATATCGTCCTGTGTTTTACAGGGGTCACAGAGGGTTCGCTGTCAGTGAATATCGTCCTGTGTTTTACAGGGGTCACAGAGGGTTCGCTGTCAGTGCACATCGTCCTGTGTTTTACAGGGGTCACAGAGGGTTCGCTGTCAGTGCACATCGTCCTGTGTTTTACAGGGGTCACAAGGGTTCGCTGTCAGTGCACATCGTCCTGTGTTTTACAGGGTCACAGAGGGTTCGCTGTCAGTGGATATTGTCCTGTGTTTAATAGGGGTCACTGAGGGTTCGCTGTCAGTGGCACATCGTCCTGTGTTTTACAGGGGTCACAGAGGGTTCGCTGTCAGTGGATATGCTCCTGTGTTTTACAGGGGTCACAGATGGTTCGCTGTCAGTGCATAACGTCCTGTGTTTTACAGGGTCACAGAGGGTTCGCTGTCAGTGGATAACGTCCTGTGTTTTACAGGGGTCATAGAGGGTTCGCTGTCAGTGCTCATCGTCCTGTGTTTTACAGGGGTCACAGAGGATTCGTTGTCAGTGAAAATCGTCCTGTGTTTTACAGGGGTCACAGAGGGTTCGCTGTCAGTGAATATCGTCCTGTGTTTTACAGGGGTCATAGAGGGTTCGCTGTCAGTGATATCATCCTGTTTTACAGGGGTCACAGAAAGTTCGCTGTCAGTGGATATCGTCCTGTGTTTTACAGGGTCACAGAGGGTTCGCTGTCAGTGAATATCGTCCTGTGTTTTACAGGGGTCATAGAGGGTTCGCTGTCAGTGCACATCGTCCTGTGTTTTACAGGGGTCACAGAGGGTTCGTTGTCTGTGAATATCGTCCTGTGTTTGACAGGGGTCACAGAGGGTTCGCTGTCAGTGCACATCGTCATGTGTTTTACAGGGGTCACGAGGGCTCGCTGTCAGTGCATATCCTCCAGTGTTTTACAGGGGTCACAGAGGGCTCGCTGTCAGTGCATATCCTCCAGTGTTTTACAGGGGTCACAGAGGGCTTGCTGTCAGTGCACACCGTCCTGTGTTTTACAGGGGTCACAGAGGATTCGCTGTCAGTGCACATCGTTCTGTGATTTACAGGGTCACAGAGGGTTCGCTGTCAGTGAATATCGTCCTGTTTTTACAGGGGTCACAGAGGGTTCGTTGTCAGTGCATACCGTCCTGTGTTTTACAGGGGTCACAGAGGATTCGCTGTCAGTGCACATCGTTCTGTGTTTTACAGGGTTTACAGAGGGTTCGCTGTCAGTGAATATCGTCCTGTGTTTTACAGGGGTCACAGAGGGTTCGCTGTCATTCACATCGTCCTGTGTTTTACAGGGTCACAGAGGGTTCGTTGTCAGTGGATAACGTCCTGTGTTTTACAGGGGTCACAGAGGGTTCGCTGTCAGAACATATCGTCCTGTGTTTTACAGGGGTCACAGAGGGTTCGCTGTCAGAGGATAACGTCCTGTGTTTTACAGGGGTCACAGAGGGTTGGCTGTCAGTGGATATCGTCCTGTGTTTTACAGGGGTCACAGAGGGTTCGCTGTCAGTGGATATCGTCCTGTGTTTTACAGGGGGTCAAGAGGGTTCGCTGTCAGTACATATTGTCCTGTGTTTTACAGGGGTCACAGAGGGTTCGCTGTCCGTGGATATGTCCTGTGTTTTACAGGGGTCACAGAGGGTTCGCTGTCCGTGGATATCGTCCTGTGTTTTATAGGGGTCACAGAGGGTTCGCTGTCAATGCCATCGTCCGTGTTTTACAGGGGTCACAGAGGGTTCGCTGTCCGTAGATATCGTCCTGTGTTTTACAGGGGTCACAGAGGGTTCGCTGTCCATGGATACGTCTATTGTTTTACAGGTGTGAAAAGACCATGTAATTGTCCGTATGGAGATTTATTTGTCTATGTATTTACTTTTAAGTATATTTACTTATTTTCTTTTCTCGACGCTTGCCATGTCACACACACACACACACACACACTCACACTAAACACATATTTTACACACACACACATATATATATATATATAGAATGCTGAACATTAGTATGGGGAAAACAAGTGCAGTTAACATTCTTCAGTCGTTATAGTAATGACTTGGCAAAGATTTGAACTTAAAATAAAAATAAAAACTGAAGATGAAGAAAATGGGGTTTATATATTATAAATATGAGGAGCCTTCACTAGCTGCCTGAGGGAATCATCGTAATCCTTCTCGAACGCACATTTATTTGTTGTTGCCTGCTCCTAGGCCTTTCGTCCGCTGGATCGGACTCATCAGGGAGGACACGGCTGATTGTGTCAGTGCTCTTGGTGTCAAATAGAGACACACACAGTCCATAATTTCCTGTGGTTTCTCACCACCAAGGGTTCAAAAAAGATCCAACAGCACCCTCAGGCAGCCTACGAAGGGTAGTAATTGAACAAAACAGAGTGTGGAGATAGAAAAAAGTTTGCTGGGGAAAAACTAAAAGCATTATTTAAACAATATAAATATAGGGGACAATCTTTGAGCCTATGCTTGAGATCCATTCAAGGATGCAAGGAGAATAAATAGACGTGGACAGTCTGAGTGGTCAGCTCTGCTGTTCAATAATCCCAAGCATGTGTGGCTAAAATTGTACAGAACAACCTTTACTTGGATCTCCTAAGAGATGCAATCTCCCACTGATTGACCAAGCAATAGAATGCGAACAATTAAGTAGTGGGAAAAAAGTGCAGTTAAAATATTCAGTCGTTAAATAGTAATTGTCATCTTAGTTGACTTGGCAAAGATTTGAACTTAAAAATAAAAAATAAAAACTGAAGATGAGAAAATGGGGTTATATATTATAAAATTGAGGAGCCCTTCACTAGCTGCCTGAGGAATCATCGTAATCCCTCTCGAACGCACATTTATTTGTATTGCCTGCTCCTAGGCCTTTCGTCCGCTGGATCGGACTCATCAGGGAGACACGGCTGATTGTGTCAGTGCTCTTGGTGTCTTGATATATAATGACAACACCACATACACGTACATTCGCAAGGGCGCCGCGCGCGCGTCACACACACAACACACATCACACACACCACCACACGGCAGCCGCGAAGCGCGCGACGCAAAACAAGGCAGATAGTGCGGACTAAGCTACTACACAATCGCAACAACGGGCATGCACACACTAACACATGCACGGCATAAACGTACGTATCACACGTTACCAAGCATGCACGTACAGCTTACTGCTCGGAGCAACACACCAAACACTTTACTCACACAACACAACACACTATCACACACACCACACAAACACACACCTACACACACACTACACACAACGCAGCGCGCGCGCGCGCGCCACTCAGCACCCACTAATTTTTGTCCCAGATGAACACAACATACTTACAACTGTGATCATAGAGGGATGATTCAATGCAAAAAGAAAAAAGTACATCATGGTGTAACACGGCGAAAGTCAAAATCAGCATTCTTGCAATGTAAGCTAAGGGGTTTCTACATTTGTTTTGAACGAGACTTCATGATTTTCCGCTAAAACGTTATATCAGAAAAAGTAAATTAATAGAAATGTATATCAACAGTTTGAAGAAGACACGTGAGAATGAGCACGTATCACTGAGTATTTTGTGAACTTTTGCATTTACCGTAGATAACCTTTGATGAATTCGGTGTGTGTGTGTGTGTGTGTGTGTGTGTGTGTGTGTGTGTGTGTGTGTGTTGTGTGTGTGTGTGTGTTGTGTGTGTGGTGTGTGTGTGTGTGTGTGTGTGTGTGTGTGTGTGTGGTGTGTGTGTGTGACAGACCACATTGACTGGACAGACCTCCTGTGGACTAGATGTCACGGATGGCCTATTGTATATCTCACGATCTTGCGAACTGGGGTTGTTTGTGAAAAAACGACACGTGTCGATTCCCTGTGTGGAGGATTTGGAGACATTGTCACAATGACAGCACCCGCCGTTCTTCTCCCACACTTTCATCCCCGGGGGTGGTGTTGTTGTGGCCTTGACCCTTTCGTCTTCAGGACAGCAGACCTGGGGGTGGGGGTGGAGAGGGTAGCAGTCCGAATTGATGGTGGTGAGTGGTCACTAAGTGTCCGAATGACTGGGCAGCCCTTGTCTGCGTTTATCTTTGGTGGCCTGAGCCACGCTGACCGCCGACACTGGCTAATGGTTTAGGGCTGGTCGCTACTCTCTCTCTCTCTCTCTCTCTCTCTCTCTCTCTTCTCTCTCTCCTCTCTCTCTCTCTCCTCTCTCTCTCTCTC
>CM031624.1:24205508-24213008 GCA_018398815.1 Conus ventricosus
ACCAGGTACAGGTGACAGAATGAACCTTTCAGGTGTGTTGTTACAGGGTGGACAGAATGAACCTTTCAGGTGTGTTGTTACAGGTGGACAGAATGAACCTTTCAGGTGTGTTGTTACAGGAGGACAGAATGAACCTTTCAGGTGTGTTGTTACAGGTGGACAGAATGAGCCTTTCAGGTGTTTGTTACAGGTGACAGAATGAACCTTTCAGGTGTGTTGTTACAGGTGGACAGAATGAACCTTTCAGGTGTTTTGTTATAGGTGGACAGAATGAACTTTCAGGTGTGTTGTTACAGGTAGGACAGAATGAACCTTTCAGGTGTGTTGTTACAGGTGGACAGAATGAACCTTTCAGGTGTGTTGTACAGGTGGACAGAATGAACCTTTCAGGTGTGTTGTACAGGTGGACAGAATGAACCTTTCAGGTGTGTTGTTACAGGAGGACAGAATGAACCTTTCAGGTGTGTTGTACAGGTGGACAGAATGAACCTTTCAGGTGTGTTGTTACAGGAGGACAGAATGAACCTTTCAGGTGTGTTGTTACAGGTGGACAGAATGAACCTTTCAGGTGTGTTGTTACAGGTGGACAGAATGAACCTTTCAGGTGTGTTGTTACAGGTGGACAGAATGAACCTTTCAGGTGTGTTGTTACAGGAGGACAGAATGAACCTTTAGGTGTGTTGTTACAGGGGACAGAATGAACCTTTCAGGTGTTTGTTACAGGTGGACAGAATGAACTTTCAGGTGTGTTGTGTACAGGTGGACAGAATGAGGTTTCAAGTTGTTTTAATTGTTGCAGGGAGGAGGGAGAGAAAAGTGAAAGAGCAGTGGAGGCAGGGGCAGTAACTTTGATCCACAACTCCAGGCTGTGTGTGTGAAGTGTGTGGTAAGTGGGTCACTTCTTGTGTGTGTGTGTGTGTGTGTATGAGCGAAAAGTTGGTCCTTTGGTGAGTGTGTGTGTGTGTGTGTGTGTGAGTGTGTGTGAGCGAAAAGTTGGTCTTTTGGTGAGTGTGTGTGTATGTGTGAGTGTGTGTGTGTGTGTGTTGTGTGTGTGTGTGTGTGTGTGTGTGTGTCGCGGCTGCGTGTTTGTGTGTGTGTGTGTGTGTGTGTGTGTGTGTGTGTGTGTGTGTAAAGAGTTGCTCAGGAGGACAGCTGGATCTCTTTCAACGTCTGGTGAAGCAGGAGATCAGGGACTTGAGTTTGGTCCTAGTTCTCCCCCCTTCTCCTCCCCCTCCCCCCTCCCCTTTCATCCTCTCACCATCACCCTCCTCACAGCCCCCTCCCTCCCCTTACCCATTGCCTCCTTGTTTAACCTCAACGTTCCAACTGCCTCTCACCTCCACTGCCCATCCTCACCTTGTTCCATGTACTAATTTCCAACTTTTTTGTAATTAGTCAGTTTTGGTTCTTCTGTTAAGGCTGTATTGAAAAAGCCCATAGCGCTTGATTCGTTTGTTCCATCCGCATGAAAAAAATATGCAATTATTCATTTGTTTGTTCCTTCTCTCCTCTTCCACTCTCTCTGTCGTTTCGTCTGTCTGTCTTCTCTAGCTCTCTCTCTCTCTCTCTCTCTCTCTCTCTCTCTCTCTCTCTCTCTCTCTCTCTCTCTCTCTCTCTCTCTCTCTTCACACACACACACACACACACACACACAATATTTGATAGATCCTCACTGATTTTCGTATGTCCATAGCTTTGATCTTCATTGATTGGTAATTATGTAACATTTTTACCCATTTTCCTTATGCAATAATTACATCTTAAGCTCTTGTACACACCCATGCAAGTACCGCATACACACGTACGTTCATATCAAACTTAACATGCAGTCAACTCCTTCCCACTCTTCCCACCCCTTCCCTTTCCCCCATCCTTTCCCATCGTCTAATATCACTTTTAGTGAACAGACGTTAAACAGAATAACAACAACACATGCATACACACACATTCATACACACACACAAACTCACACACCCCATCTCTCTCCTCTCTCTCTCTCACAAACACAACAAACCATCCTAAGCAACACCAGGCTCTGGTTTTCTTTCAGGACGCTGGTGGCGTTTCGTCTGTGCATTACCGGGCTCTGGTTTTCTTTCAGGACGGCTGGGTGGCGTTTCGTTCTGTGATTACTGGGCTCTGGTTTTCTTTCAGGACGGCTGGGTGGCGTTTCGTTCTGTCTGGTTTACTGGGCTCTTAGTTTTCTTTCAGGACGGCTGTGTGGCGTTTCGTTCTGTGATTCTGCGCAAGCCAATGAGCGCTGTGGATTTCTACAATGGCTATCTGTCCAAAGACAAACAGCCTCACGTCCACTTCCAGAGCGTTGCCAACGGCCTCTTCCACCACCAGTACTGGGACTTTGTGCACCAGCGGAAAGTCAGCAAGACATGACAGTCATATTGCAGTAGGTGCCCCGTGTCTTCCCAGCATGCCATGCAACAGCAGGAAGGAGTGGTCACTGGTCACAGTTCATAGACTGCTGCACCTATCAGTGATCAGGATAGGTACAGTCAGTGACTGCACCAGTCAGTAGTGATGACATCAGGATAGGTACAGTGACTGCACCAATCAGTGATCAGGATAGGTACAGTGACTGCACCAGTCAGTGATCAGGATAGGTACAGTGACTGCACCAATCAGTGATGACATCAGGATAGGTACAGTGACTGCATCAATCAGTGATGATGACATCAGGATAGGTACAGTGACTGCACCAATCAGTGATGATGACATCAGGATAGGTACAGTGACTGCATCAATCAGTGATGACATCAGGATAGGTACAGTGACTGCACCAATCAGTGATGACATCAGGATAGGTACAGTGACTGCATCAATCAGTCATCGGTGATCAGGATAGGTACAGTGACTGCACCAATCAGTGATCAGGATAGGTACAGTGACTGCACCAATCAGTGATGACATCAGGATAGGTACAGTGACTGCACCAATCAGTGATGACATCAGGATAGGTACAGTGACAGCACCAATCAGTGATGACATCAGGATAGGTACAGTGACAGCACCAATCAGTGATGACATCAGGATGTGTGTGGAGGACGGAGGGGGAGGGAAGAGGTGGGGACAAGGTGGGAGCTGGGATGGCCACTGCGTCAGGGAAGGGGGAGAGAGGGAGGGGGGAAGTTGGGAGAGGAGGAACATTGAAGCTACTGTGTGTGCAGATGAGTGCAGTGTGGAGACGTTGGTGGACTGTGTAAAGTCTTTGAGAAGAAGGGGATGCAAAATACCCGAGAAATGTCCATTACTGTTGTTATGATCATATGAGTGAGAGAGAGAGAGAACGAACGAACGAACGAATTTTATTTTCAGAGGGTAATGGAATAAGCATCACTGCTTTTTTACATCCAGCCCTCCGGGCCAAAAGAAGAGAGAGAGAGAGTGTGTTTTAGAGAGAGAGAAAGTGAAATATGATTGGAATAAAAAATGTGGAAAGTGTCGAGACCTATTCATGAATGTGTGTGTTTGTGTGTGTGTGTGTGTGTGTGTGTGTGTGCGTGCGTGCGCGCAGGAGGGTTGGTGGATGGGTTAGGAGAGAAGAGAGAATTGGGAGAATGTGCATTTTAGGAGAAGAACAGATGTACATATCTAACGCTGACAGTGACAATGGTTTACGATGATGATTTTTACCTTCTGCTGTGTTTGAGATGCGACTTCCAAAATAAAAAAGTGAAAAGTGGATCAGGTCTGTTCTGCTGTGGGCTGTTAAGAATCGTCTGTCTCCTGTTTCTGCCTTTACATCATTCGTTGTGACTGTTAAGTGTCGTCTGTCTCTCGTTCCTGCCTTTACAGTTGGTGAGTGTGGGGACCAAGAAGGTTCTTTGTCTTTTTCCCCTTTGTGTCATTGTCTTCCTCTTTGTCTGTTTCCCTTTGTGTCATGTTTCCTCTTTGTCTGTTTCCCCTTTGTGTCATGTCTTCCTCTTTGTCTGTTTCCCCCTTTGTGTCATTGTCTCCTTCCTCTTGTTGGTCTGTCCTTTTACCCTTTGTGTCACTGTCTTTCTTGCTCTTTGTTTGTCTGTCTTTTGTGTCACTGTCTTTCTTTCTCTTTGTTTGTCTTTTTCCCCTTTGTGTCACTGTCAGTCTTCCTCCTTGTCTTTTCCCCTTTGTGTCACTGTCTTCCTCTCTTTTTTCCCCCTTTGTGTCACTGTCTTCCTCTTTGTCTTTTTCCCCTTTGTGTCACTGTCTTTCTCTTTGTCTTTTTCCCCTTTGTGTCACTGTCTTCCTCTTTGTCTTTTTCCCCTTTGTATCACTGTCTTTCTCTTTGTCTTCCCCCCCCCCCTTTGTGTCACTGTCTTTCTCTTTGTCTTTTTTCCCCTTTGTGTCACTGTCTTCCTCTCTTTTTTCCCCCTTTGTGTCACTGTCTTCCTCTTTGTCTTTTTCCCCTTTGTGTCACTGTCTTTCTCTTTGTCTTTTTCCCCCTTTGTGTCACTGTCTTCCTCTTTTGTCTTTTTCCCCTTTGTGTCACTGTCTTTCTCTTTGTCTTCCCCCCCCCCTTTGTGTCACTGTCTTTCCTCTTTGTCTTTTTCCCCCTTTGTGTCACTGTCTTCCTTCTTTTTCCCCCCTTTGTGTCACTGTCTTCCTCTTTGTCTTTTTCCCCTTTGTGTCACTGTCTTTCTCTTTTTCCCCCTTTGTGTCACTGTCTTTCTCTTTTTTTCCCCCTTTGTGTCACTGTCTTTGTCTTTTTCCCCTTTGTGTCACTGTCTTCCTCTTTGTCTTTTTCCCCTTTGTGTCACTGTCTTCCTCTTTGTCTTTTTCCCCTTTGTGTCACTGTCTTCCTCTTTGTCTTTTTCACCTTTGTGTCACTGTCTTCCTCTTTGTCTTTTTCACCTTTGTGTCACTGTCTCCTTCCTCTTTGTTGGTCTGTCTTTTCCACTTTGTGTCGCTGTCTTTCTTGCTCTTTGTTGGTCTGTATTAGCCTGTCAGCATGTCTTGTCTCTTAGCAACAAATAAATATAACACTATAGAGGTCTTTTGTGCCGTAAGTAGTTGTAACGATGATGAAGCATCTGGTATGAACTGCCGTTGACCTCCTGAAGAAATGCCCAAACCTACGTTCAAGACAAAAATCAGTGTAGCATTTTCTTTTTTTTTCTGATTCAGCATGGAGCCATTTCTGTCAGAGCTGAGAGGCTCCTAGGATTTCATGAGTCTCCCAACAATCCAATCCTGATGGAGAGTTAGGATTTGGGTTCAACACCTTGTGTAATATGCTGCAATTAGATGTTTATAGATTAAGCCCAAAGCAGCCCGGCTTCTATCACGGGTTATCTCACGCTGTTGAGGAATCTAGCTATGAACGTCAGAGCTGTCCCATTAGAATGGCCAAAGCAGCCCGGCTTCTATCACGGGTTATCTCACGCTGTTGAGGAATCTAGCTATGAACGTCAGAGCTGTCCCATTAGAATGGCAGAAGAGGGAAACATTTCAAGCACAGAGGAACGAAAGTGAACTCCCTTTTAATGTGCTGCTAGCAAAAGAGAAAAAAAAAAACATGCATGAATACATAATTTAAAAAAAAGAAAGAAAGGAAATTAAAAAAATTCAATATCTACAGTTAGTCAATCGTGCAATCTGTAGCTTATAGAGTGACCTCCCTCATGATCGTTATAGACAACGCAATCTGGATTGCGGGCCTTTACCCCAGTCATGCCGCCATGCTGCAACCTGTACCCCACTCTGAACAAAAGGGGCACAGTTACGCCCCTTCCCTCATCCCCTTAGCCCCCCCCCCCCCCCCCCCCCCCTCACCTCCCCACCCAGACACCTGCATTGTGCAGCAGCTCATGTGGTGTATGAGTGTCCACAAAGACACACCGGCAGGTTCCAGCTGGCCCCAACACGCCGTGTTCCCTGCAACCACCCCCAGACTGAATCAGCTCTCCTGACCAACTCTTACAACCCATCTGCCAATGTGATAAAGTATTCAGAGTCATGATTCTTCACCAAACACACACACACACCACACACACACACACACACACACACACACGCGCGCGCGCGCCGCGCGCGCGTGCGCGCGCACACACACACACACGTACACACGCACGCACGCACACACACACACATACACACACACTCTCACGCACGCACGCACGCACGCACTCACGCACGCACGCACGCACGACACACACACACACACACGCACACACACACACACTCACACACAGACTGAGACACACAACAACAACAAACACACACACATGAGTACACTCACACCCACACGCACGCACCACACACACACACACACACACACACACACACACACACACACACACACATGCGCGCGCGCTCGCTCGCTCGCACCAAACACACACACACACACACACACACACACACACACACACACACACACACACACACACACACACACACACACACACCTGTCAGCCATTTACAGCAGCACTAACCCTGAACTAAATGTATATGATCTCATCCATCTTCAGCACTATGCCGGCACATTAAACGCATGTTACATCAACTCGACTTTCCGCCCCTCCTCCTCCTCCTCCTCCTCCTTCTTCTTCTGCTAAATTATCAGTTACAATTAGCTTGTGCGGAAGTCCTATCCACTTCAGTCTATATGTATATGTATATGTCGTGAACATTACTTCGTTAGCTGATTGTCCATTTCCCATACATTTGTGACGTGACTACATCTCCTAGGTTGATATTATCATTATTGGTAGAGAGAGAGAGAGAGAGAGAGAGAGAGAGAGAGAGAGTGAGGCCAACCAGCTGGCGACATTGTCGTATTGACTTGCTGGAAGGTGTGTGTATATCTTCACTGCGCACAGCTGTCGTCATTTCACGTCAAACAATTCAGCTTGTAGTTCAGTCCAACGAAAATGGCACCTGTCTGCAACGGACATACACACACCGTTGATGTCCACGGGGAACAATGGGAATGCACTCGTTGATGGGATTGCAGGACAAAGGGAGGAACAACTTGTTGACATGCATGTACACCAACAGTAGAACAACTTGTTGACATGCATGTACACCAAAAGTAGAACAACTTGTTGACATGCATGTACACCAAAGGTAGAACAACTTGTTGACATGCATGTACACCAAAAGTAGAACAACTTGTTGACATGCATGTACACCAAAAGTAGAACTACTTGTTAGCATGCATGTACACCAAAAGTAGAACAACTTGTTAATAAAATGTTACACAAAATTGAAGAAAGCGTATTAAATGGATATGTACTTCATTTCATGATTTTACAAAAGAAAGTAAAATGAACAAGATAATTTGAGCTTTTCGGGACATTAAAAAGAGGTGTTCCAATTTTCTTTTTAAACAAAAACAGTATGCTTTCTTTTTGGCTTACAGGAGATGCAATTTCACAAAGAGAAAACAATGTACCCAACAATGAAATATACTGTAGGGTGAAAAATCTTCGAAGCTTTGGTTAAAGTAAACAATGTTCGAACTTTCCGTTATAGTAAATGGTTTTTCCATTATGGAAACAAAACAAA
>CM031624.1:24218008-24245438 GCA_018398815.1 Conus ventricosus
CTGTGTGACCATGGTCAGTGGCCTGTTCTGTGTGATCATGGTCAGTGGCTGTGTCTGTGTGACCATGGTTAGTGGTCTGTTCTGTGTGACCATGGTCAGTGGTCTGATGTCTGTGTGACCATGGTCAGTGCTCTGCTCTGTGTGACCATGGTCAGTGGTCTGATGTCTGTGACCATGGTCATGGTCTGTGTTGTTGACCATGGTCAGTGGCCTGTTCTGTGTGACCATGGTCAGTATCTGATGTCTGTGTGACCATGGTCAGTGGCCTGTTCTGTGTGACCATGGTCAGTGGTCTGTTCTGTGTGACCATGGTCAGTGGTCTGTCTGTGTGACCATGGTCAGTGGCCTGTTCTGTGTGACCATGGTCAGTAGTCTGATGTCTGTGTGACCATGGTCAGTGCCTGTTCTGTGTGACCATGGTCAGTGGTCTGTTCTGTGTGACCATGGTCAGTGGCCTGTTCTGTGTGACCATGGTCAGTGGCCTGTTCTGTGTGACCATGGTCAGTGGTCTGATGTCTGTGTGACCATGGTCAGTGGTCTGTTCTTGTGTGACCATGGCATTGAGTTGGTGATGTATGTTCTGTGTGACCATGGTCAGTGGTCTGATGTCTGTATGACCATGGTCAGTGGCCTGTTCTGTGTGACCATGGTCAGTGGTCTGTTCTGTGTGACCATGGTCAGTGGTCTGATGTCTGGTGACCATGGTCATGGTCTGATGTCTGTGTGACCATGGTCAGTGGTCTGATGTCTGTGTGACCATGGTCAGTGGTCTGTTGTCTGTGTGACCATGGTCAGTGGTCTGTTCTGTGTGACCATGGTCAGTGGTCTGATGTCTGTGTGACCATGGTCAGTGGTCTGATGTCTGTGTGACCATGGTCAATGGTCTGATGTCTGTGTGACCATGGTCAGTGGTCTGATGTCTGTATGACCATGGTCAGTGGTCTGTATTGTATCTGTTGACCATGGTCAGTGGTCTGATGTCTATGTGACCATGGTCAATGGTCTGATGTCTGTATGACCATGGTCAGTGGTCTGATGTCTGTGTGACCATGGTCATGGTCTGATGTCTGTGTGACCATGGTCAATGGTCTGATGTCTGTGTGACCATGGTCAGTGTCTGTGTGACCATGGTCAGTGGTCTGATGTCTGTTGACCATGGTCAGTGGTCTGATGTCTGTATGACCATGGTCAGTGGTCTGATGTCTGTGTGACCATGGTCAGTGGTCTGTGTCTGTGTGACCATGGTCAATGGTGTCTGAATTTGTCTGTGTGACTACGGTTAGGGGTCTGATGTCTGTGTGACCATGGTCAGTGGTCTGTTCTGTGTGACCATGGTCAGTGGTCTGATGTCTGTGTGACCATGGTCAGTGGTCTGATGTCTGTATGACCATGGTCAGTGGTCTGATGTGTGTGGACCATGGTCAGTGGTCTGTTGTATGTGTGACCATGGTCAGTGGTCTGATGTCTGTGTGACCATGGTCAGTGGTCTGATGTCTGTGTGACCATGGTCAGTGGTCTGATGTCTGTTGACCATGGTCAATGGTCTGATGTCTGTGTGACCATGGTCAATGGTCTGATGTCTGTATGACCATGGTCTGTGGTCTGATGTCTGTGTGACCATGGTCTGTGGTCTGATGTCTGTGTGACTATGGTCAGTGGTCTGTTGTATGTGTGACCATGATCAGTGGTCTGATGTCTGTGTGACCATGGTCATGGTCTGATGTCTGTGTGACCATGGTCAGTGGTCTGATGTCTGTTGACCATGGTCAGTGGTCTGATGTCTGTGGTGAGATTGACAGTTTTAGTTTCAGTTTCATCAAGCAGGCGTTACTGAGCGCTGTCTAGTCCATATACGCTACGCCACGTCCACTACGCATGATTTTAAGCTGATGGATAACTGAATTGACAGTGTATGCTTCGCTCTGTGGTCTGATCTCTGTATTACTATGGTCTGTTGTCTAATGTCTGTGTGACCATGGTCTGTGTTCTGCTATCTGTGTTCAGGTTGACGTTGGGCGGGTTTCAGCTCAGTCACCTGATAGTCATCTTCATCCTGATGGGCTGTGCCGCCTTCATCATTTACTGGCTCTGGAGGGACCCCTGCGATGAGCGCCCTGCCCCACGCTCCACAGTCGCCTCCCCTTCTGCCAGGTCCGGCAGAGTGCTCTCCCATCCGGAAGCGACGTCATCAGCCTCGATCTCACCCGGGCATGGAGAGATGGTGCTGTACGCCACGGAGATAGAGCCTGGCACAGTGGTGCTGCAGGTGGGGACTGGTGGGAAGGGTGTGTGTGGGGTGTGAGGGGGCTGGGGGCTGGGGGGGAGGGGGGTTTCGGGGAATGTTCTCTACATCATGAGGGAATGTTCTTTTACTTCATATGAGGGAATGCTCTTTACATCATGGGAAGTGAGCCAAAGAAGAATGGTTCCTTAGTTGAGTTTTTTGTTTGAAATGGGAAGGAGTGGAAAGAGGGGTGGATGGTAATAAGGTAGCGGGGGAGGGGGGGGGGGGGGTGCGGAGGGGGCGTGGGAGGGGAAAGAGAAGTGATGAAGTGGGGAAGGAAATTTACAGCAGTGACTGTTACAGAACACACTAATTCTATCTTGAGGAAATTTGCGCGCAAGGGCTGTTCCAAGTATTGGTTACCCGCATGGCTGTTCCAAGAATTGATTACCCGCATGGTTTGTTCCAAGAATTGATTACCTGCATGGCTGTTCCAAGAATTGATTACCCGCATGACTTGTTCCAAGAATTGATTACCTGCATGGCTGTTCCAAGAATTGGTTACCTGCATGGGCTGATCCAAGAATTGATTACCTGCATGGCTGTTTCAAGAATTGGTTACCCGCATGGCTGTTCCAAGAATTGGTTACCTGCATGGCTGTTCCAAGAATTGATTCCCTGCATGGCTTTTCCCAAGAATTGAATTTTTCCCCCTGTTTGGGCTTTTCCAAAGGGAATTTGGGATTCCCTGCAGGGGCTTTTCCCAAAGAATTGTTTCCCCGCATGGCTGTTCCAAGAATTTTTCCCCGCATGGCGTTCCAAATTTGTTTTCCCCGCATGGCTTTTTCCAAGAATTTTTTACCTGCATGGGGGGTTCCAAAAATTTCTTTACCAGCATGGGCTTTTCCCAAGAACTGTTTAAACCTTTAAAGGGGGTGTTCCAAAAATTTTGATTACCAGCATGGGCTTTTCCCAAAAAAATTGATTACCCCCGAAAGGGGTCCTTAAAAAATGAAAGCGGGTTGACGCAGATGCAGACTTTTTCCTGTGGCTTAGGGGCCCCAGCCCAAGGTCGTCCCTGGAAAGCCTGCCCCAGCTGGCTTTTGAAAAAGGGAGTCCCCCGGGCTAATTTTGGACAGGGGTTCAAACACACCACAACCCCCACACACACACCCCCAAAAACACACACACAACACGACACACACACACAAAACACAAAACCCCACACGCACGCACGCACAACGCACACACACCACCCCAACACACACCACACACACACACAAAACCACACACCCACCCCACCAAAACACCACTAACCAGGCCCCCTACCCCAAATTTAAAATCAATAGTATTAAACCCACAAAAAATTAAATAAAAAAAAACAAAAAGAAACTGCCGTTTATGGTTTCGCCTAGAAACCGGGGTGGGTTTATTACCCAATTGATATTGCCAATCCCCCACGGGGACTTCACCAGGTCTAAAGAGGAAAAATTGACAAATAGATGGCATTTTTTGTAAAACTTGAGGGAAATTGCCCTATAGATGGCGGGTTTGTGAAAACTTTCTTCACACTTAAAAAAACCGCAACCTTTTTCCCACACTTTGGGTTTTTAAAATTTTTTTTTAAAGGGCCAGCTTTTCACAACTGCCCGGGGGTTTTTTTTTAAAAATATAAAAACCGCCCTTTAAAACACACGTTCAAAATTTTGTATTTTTTAAATGGATTGCCGTTTTAAAAACTGACAGGGTTTTTCAAACTTAAAAAACGGGAAAATTTTTCTCGCTTTACGTTGGACAGAGTTGATGCCCTGTTGTATAAACAGAAAACCTTGTTTTTTTGGGTTTGTGTCCGCCACATTTGTCCCCACTGACCTGGGTTGCGGGATTCCCCCAGGCCCCTTAAACGGTGATTTTTTCCCGGGGGATTTGTTGAGGGGAAAAACGACTCATCAATTTCCAAAGGGGTTTTCCCCGATTTCCCAGCCCCGCCCCCGGGAACGTCATTTCCCTGTCCATTACACCCCGGCCTACACCCGCGCGCACTTCCAAACCCCTTTCCGCCCCTCCCTACCCGGAGATCACTGAAGAGCGACCTCTGGGTCCAACCCCAACCGACGCGGGGGGACCTCTGTGTTTCAAGTGCAAATAACTATTGAAGTTATCTCGTGTCTTCAGAGTGCAAATGACTATTGAAGTTATCTCTGTGTCTTCAGAGGGGCAAATGATATTGAAGTTATCTCGGGGGTCTTAAAGGGGCAAATGACAATTGAAGTTTTTTGTTTTTTGTTGTTTTTTTTTGGGGGTGAAAGGGGGGGGTGGAGGGGGGGGGAAAAAGGGGTTGTTGGGGGCAGGGTGGGGTGATATGAAGGGGGGGGGGAGGGGGGGGGAAGGTGTTGGTGCATGGGGGGGGGTTAGAAGGGGGGGTGGGGGGAGGGGAGGGGGTTGTTGGGGGAAATTGGTGGGGTGATATAAAGGGGGGGGTGGAGGGAGGGGAAAAGGTGTTGGTGGCATGGGGGGGAAAATATGAAGGGGGGGGGGTTTGGGAGGGGGGGGAGAGGTGTTGGTGGCATGGGGGGGGTGATATAAGGGGGGGGGAGGGGGGGGAGAGGGGGGTTTGGGGGCATGGTGGGGGAGGGGGAAGGGGTGGGTGGAGGGAGGGGAAAAGGGTTTGTTGGGGGGCTGGTGGGGTGATATGAAGGGGGGGGAGGGAGGGGGGGGAGAGGGTTGGGGCATGGTGGGGTGATATGAAGGGGGGGGAGGGAGGGGGGGGGAGAGGGGGTTGGTGGAAAGGGGGGGGGTTAATAAAGGGGGTTTTGGGTGGAGGGGGGGGAGGGGTGTTGGGGGCAGGGGGGGGAAAATTTTAAAAGGGGGTGGGGGGGGGGGAGGGGGGGAGGGTGTTGGTGGCTTGGGGGGGGGATATGAAGGGGGGGGGGGGGGAGGGAGGGAGAGGTGTTGGGGGCTTGGGGGGTTATAGGGAAGGGGGTGGGGAGGGAGGGGAGAGGGGTTGGTTTGGCATGGGGGGGGGATATGAGGGGGTGGGTGGAGGGGGGGGAGAGGTTTGGGGGGCAGGGGTGGGGTGATAAAAGGGGGGTTGGAGGGAGGGGGAAGGTGTTGGGGGCCCCAAGGGGGGGGGGAAATAAGGGGGTGGAGGGAGGGGAGGGGGTTTTTGGTGGCAGGGGTGGGGGGTATGAAGGGGGGGTGGGGGGAAGGGGGGGAAGGTGTTGGGGGAAAGGGGGGAAATTTTTAAAAAAAAAGGGGGGGGGGGGGGGGGGGGGGGGGGGGGGGGGGGGGGTTGGGGGGGGGGGGGGGGGGGGGGGGGGGGGAGGGGGGGTGATGGGAAAGGGGGGGGGGTTTATGAAGGGGGGTGGGGGGGGGGGGGAGGTGTTTGGGGGCCGGGGGGGGTGAATAAAGGGGGGGTGGGGGGAGGGGAGAGGTGTTGGGGGCAGGGTGGGGGATATAAAGGGGGGGTGGGGGGGAAAGGGAGGGGAGGGTGTTGGGGGCAATTGGGGGGGGATATGAAGGGGGGGGGGGTTGGAGGGAGGGGAAGGTGTTGGGGCAGGGTTTGGGGGGATAAAAGGGGGTGGGGGAGGAGGGGAAGGTGTTGGTGGATGGTGGGGGGGATAAAAGGGGGTGGGGGGGGGGGGAAAGGGGGTTTTGGGGGGGGGGGGGGGGGGGGGGGGGGTGGGGGGAGGGGGGGGGAGGTGTTGGGGGAATGGGGGGGGGGGTTTATGAAGGGGGGGGTGGGGGGGGAGGGAGGGGGGTTTTTGGGGGTTGGGGGGGTTTTTTTGGGGGGGGGGGGGGGGGGGGGGGTGTTGGGGGGGGGGGGGTTTGGGGGGGGGGGGTTTGGGGGGGGGGGGTTTTTTAGGGGGGGGAATGGGGGGGGGGTTGGGGGGGGTGGGTTGGGGGGGGGGTTGGGGGTTTGTTGGGGGGGGGGGGGTAAAGGTTTTTTGGGAGGGGGGAAAAAGGGGGGGGGAACGGGGAAAGGGCCCCAAGGGGTTGGGGGGTTTTTTTTATTAAATTTTTTGTCTTCCGGGCCCTTTAAACCCCCTTTTTTTATTTTTAAAAAAGTTGAAAAGGGGTTTTTTGGCCTTTAAATCCGAGGGATTTTAAATTTATTAAACCTTCATATTTTTGTAAAAGAAAAAAAGGGGTGGGGTTGGTTTTGTTTCATTTAAAATCTAAAACTGTCGGCTTTTTGACTTATATGTTCCCCAAAAAAGGGGTGGTTTTTTTTCCTTTTTAAATTTCTATGAAAACTGTCGATGCTTTTAGCTTCAAAAGTGCCCAAAAAAAAGGGGGGGGTTTTTTTGGTTCTTTTAAAAATTTTGGGTAACCTGCCCGTTGCTTTTAGCCTTCAAATTGCAAATAAAGGGGTGGTTTTTTTTCTTTTAAAAAAATTATTTTACTGTCGGTGTTTTAAAGACTTCCTTAGTCAAATAAAGGGGGGGTTTTTGGGTTTCTTTGGGGGAAAAACTGGGTACGTCGATATTTTTAGGACTTCATATGTGTAAAAAAAGGGGGTTGGTTTTGTTTTTTAAAATCTGTGTACTGGGGATGCTATTAGACTTCATAGGGTGTCAAATAAAGGGGTGGTTTTTTTTCAAAAAAAATTTTCTATGTACTTTTGGGTTTGGGCTATAAGACTTGATATGGAAGGGAGGGGTGGGAGGTTTTTTTCTTTTTAAAATTTTATACGGGTTGAAGCAAATTAGACTTCATGTGGGTAAAAAAAAAAACAGAAAAAAAAAAAAACGTTTGACTATCCTTTTTAAAATTTGAACTGTCTTTTGGGACTTCAAAAGATTAAAAAAAAAGGGCAAATCCCAAATTTTTGGAAAGGGACTTCTGCTGGGGGAAAATCAAAAAGTTTCAAATATTTTTTTGGTGTTTTTAAACCCGGCGGGTTTTTAAAACGGGGGGTTTAAATTGGTGGGGGTTGTTTTTTTGTTGTTGCGAGGGGTTTTATTTTTTAAAAAAACTCGGGATTGAAAAGGAATAGTGTATTTCAAACCCAATATATTTTAAATTTTCTTTTTTAAAAAAATCAAAAATCGGTGTAAAACCATTACCCAATGGGCTTGGACTGATAAAAAGGAGTGCTTTTTTTTCTCTTTCGTTAAAATTGGGAAACCCCCTCCCCCCCCCCCCCAATTTTTTTTTTTATCACACGTATTTGGGTACCCCTTTGTTGTTAAAGGGGGGGTGGAGTTAGTGGGGGGTTTCCCGGGTTTTTTACGGGGGTTGGGGGGTTTGGGTTTAGTGTTGTTCTTGTTATGGAGGGATTTGGTCCGACCGACCCGGGAGGTCTGCCCTCCCGGGACGGTCTAGGGGGGAGTGAAGGGAGTGCCGACCCACACGCTCCGCAAGGACCACACAAAAAAGATTACGATAAAAACACCCCCTTTTATTCCACCCAAAAGCAAAAAAAAACATTCCAACACACGCACCATCACATCCCAATAAAACACCAACGCACACAAAAAAGCAAAAAACACAAATCAAGCACTCCAACGCACACAACGGGAAAACAATCACGATCAAGCACCCCCAACGCACACAACATGACAATCGCAATCAGCACTCCCACCCCCCAAAATTTTTGGCAGATTATAAATAAATATTTCACCATAAAAACTTCACAATCAAAAATTACGGGCATTCCCACATATGACATGTACAAAAATTATAAAAAAATTTTTTTTCCAGTTTGCCCTTTCTCCCCACCCGGAGGGGGTCCACCCCCTGCCCCTGCCCAAGTCCGCAGGAGCACCCGTGCATATGCCCCGACCCGGGGTTTGGTTCTGGGCAGGGAGTCCCCCCAAAGCCAAACCCCCTGCCCCCCCAAAGGGCCGGGCAGGGGAAAGGAGGTGTCCCGGGGGGGGGGGGGGGGGGGGGGGGGGGGGGGGGCCCGTAGTGTTACGGGAGGGTCCTGGCGGGGGCCCGGGCCCGGCCAGTCGAAACGGGGGGCCCCCCCTTGCAGCCCCGGGCCCCGCCCAAAAGGGCCGGGGGCCCGACCAGCGCGGGGGGCCCCCACCCCGCCGTGGTCCCCAGCCAGAACGTGGCCTCGACCAGCACGTGGAAACCTTTCCATTTCGTGCCCCAGGGAAGCCCCCGAGAGGGGGGGGGGCCCTTTTAAGTGGGAGGAGAGTGGGAGAGGAGGGAAAGAAAAAAAAAGGGAAAAAGGAAAAAGGGGTACGGGAAAACCCGCCGCAGTACCGCCCTGCCATTGCTGTCAAGTCTTAACAGCCCTCGCATGAGGGGCCCGAGGGGGAAGTGAAATTAAAAACCACACAGAAAACCCCCAAATTGAATCAAGTTTTTCCTCACCCATGCAGGTAAAAAACGCATTAAATCAAACAGGTTAAAAAACAAATATGAATTATCTTCACCCTTCCCCACCTACGCTTAACGTTTTTTTTCCCCTTTGGAAAAAAAATCAACACAAGGGGACCATCGCTTAACAACTGCCACACTTTTGAAAAACAGAAATTTTCCAAGGGCATAACTTTTCCCCTTTTACAAACACTTTTTAAAAAATAAACAAATCTCCAACCACGCTTTCCGAAGGGACAAAATCTTCTAGAAACGCTGTGAACAAAAAACTCGTTTTTTCCCTTGAACAAAAACCCGACGGTGGCCAAAGGAAATAAAAGTCCGGGAATGGGGACGGGGGGGAACAGCGAGCCCAAAGCAAGTTCCAACCCTTAAACACCAGGTTCTCCCCCCTTCCCACCGACAAACCCCCTTCACCAATCCCATAAACAGGAGAAAAAATTTTTTGGGAAATAATTTAGAATGGCCTTTTTTAAAGATTGAATTACCCAGAAAAAAGGGCCCTCACAAAAATATTTCCTTAAAATTTTGGGAAAACCCAAAAAAAAATTACCCAAAAAGCAAAGATTTCCCGGCTAACAACAAAAAATTTCAAAACAAACGGGCCCACAAAAATGAGGGCTTACCAGCTCCCCGTGGGTGACCCCGAAGGGGCGGGTCGGGGGGACTTCTTACCCCTTGCCAAATCGAGAGGACAGAGGCGAAGATCGGAAACAAAAGGGAAATGGGGTCCCTTCCCCCTGCCCGGCCGCCCGCGGGAAATTGAAAAGTACTGACTTTTACTCTCGTTGACATGGTAAAAAACCAGGACTGGAGCGGGCGCCCCCAGAGACATCTTCCGTCGATTTGAAAGCAAAACCCCCCCTCAGCAATGGCGGCCAACATCCCCCTTTGCTGCGTCACAGAGTGAGCATACTTCAAACTAAAAGAAACAAAGGGCCGTGCGACATTTTAAAAAGACAGGCGAGGGGCCCCGATAGACAGAAAGTTCGAGAAAAAGGGGTCCCGGACCACCCCTTTAACCTCGGGATGAATAGCACGGGGGGTGGAATTGAAAAGAGGAGAAAAGAAAGAAAACCAAAGGTTGAGTGAACTTCCCAAATAAAACCCCCGCACCACAAGCCACACAAAGGGACGGGTACACGACAACAGCAAGCAAAAAACCAAACCTAGGTGGGTCAAAACTTTCGTGGCCCCGTGACAAACTCGTGCCCAAACCCCCCCTTCTAAAAAGCATCTGTTTCTTTGAGATCCCATTTGCTCCTTTGACCCTTGTCGCATGGGGAAAATTCAAAAACAATGGGCCCCAAACCCCAAACTCTCTGTGACGAAAAGGTACGATGAATCCAATACAAACTTTCCCACGATAGAATCACACGGGGAAATACATAATACAAAATTTTTTCCAAACAACAAAGAAAACCCTTTAAAACCCAAAGAAAGAAACAATCCGAACCTTTGGGTGAAAAACTACCTTTTAACCTCACGAAGTGACAACTGTCACTACCCCGACCCAAAAGCCCAAAAAGGGGGGATAAAAACCCTGGTTGAGGGGAAGTGTCCCTCTAGCGATTTTCCAAAAGGGGGGACTACGGGAGCTCGGGTAAGATAGTCAGCATCCGTATTACAGGAACCCCTTGATATGACGGAAAGTAAAAAGCATGATCTGGGAGTTCCATGCCCCAACCCCAAGGAGTCGACGACTTGGCCCGGCTGGATTTCCCGGGCCAAGCACTGGAGAGGTTTATTTATCGCTCCCCCAGTACAAACTTCCGGGCCCCTTTTCTTCTTCTTGGGCAGCCCGTGCGCGTCCCAAAACTGCCTAGAATTCAGCAACCCGTAGGGGCATCGATAGTCCTAAGCGGGGACAGCCTCTGGGGGGCGACTGCCCAGATTTAAACCCCTTTCGAAAATGGCAGTTACCGCATCGGATGGAGGATTAAAGGGGCCCCCCCAGGTCCCCCCAACCTTGGCTGAATTTCCCCCCAACCAAGGCCCCTGGGCCCTTGGGGGGAAAACGCTTTTAGGGGACCCTTAGGCGGTTTGTCCCGGGGAGACATCCCCAACTGCGGCGTACTGCCAAAACCCCCGGGGTTCATCCCCGGCCAAAAAGAAGCTTTTCTTAAATCGCTTTGAAGTCCGCTTGAGCCCATATGGGCCTGCCAAGGGGGAATCGTGGGGCCCGCCGGGGGGGAACAATTCCCCCAAGCTTTGGGGAACGACTAGCTGCTTTTGGGCCCCAAAAGATCTGCCCCAAATGGGGGAAAACCCCAAAGGGGTTTTCCCCTTTTGGGGCTTAAAGGGTCACCTTGGCGTGTCCCGGGGGGCCGGGCTGAGTGGGGCGATCCACAAGGGGTCGTAGGCGTTGGACATCCCGTCCCTGGCCTGAAACGGAAAAAGCTAGCAGGATCGGGCCCCTTTCCAGAAACCTCGTCCCGAGATTTGGGTGAAAAAACGGGGGCGGGAAAACCCTGTTCCTGCTTCTTAGCTTTGGCCGTTGGGGGACCCCCCACACACGCCTGCGGGCAAATCCGTAGACACGGATTGGACGGGGTCCGTCTGCGAAGGTTTAAAGTAAAACCCTATGGGTAAGGGAAAACAGAGGTCCTCCCCCGCGTTTGGGCCCCTCTTGCCACAGAAGTAGGGGGGGGAGATAGGGAAAAGGGGAACCCAAGGACC
Source organism: Conus ventricosus (assembly GCA_018398815.1). Classification (NCBI taxonomy): domain Eukaryota; kingdom Metazoa; phylum Mollusca; class Gastropoda; order Neogastropoda; family Conidae; genus Conus; species Conus ventricosus. The sequence goes on from CM031624.1 coordinate 24,229,245, forward strand.
CGGGTGGAGGTAAAAACCCGCCCCCAAAACCCCCCCAAACTTTGTAAAATGGGGGGCCCCGCCGGGGGCCCTTTGGGGAAAAAAAATCCTTATCCACAAAGAGTGGGTTTTGGGTCCCCAATTCCCTTTATGGTGTCCGGGCCAAAGGGTGAACCCAACAGAAAGGAAACACGGGCACTCGAAACACCAGAATTGGGGGGGGAACCCACGTTAGCCGAGGCCGAGGATGCTGGGAAAGGGGCTAGCCCCCAAAGCCCACCGCGGCTTTAAGGGGAATCTTTCCCAAAGTGGCCCGGGAAAGCCACAAAGAAAACAAAAAGGGGGGGCCGAAATCCCCGATGAACTGCCCCGCCTTGTTTTACCCCCCTAGCAGTTTGGGCGGCACCTTTTTGGGGCTAAATCCCGTGGAGGGGTTTCCCCCTCCGTTTCTGGGCATGCCCAAAAAGCCCCGCGAGCTTTTAGCAAACACCTCAGGGTGTGTGGAAAACGCAGCCCCGAAATCCCGAGGGGGCTGTCTCGCCTATCCGGATCCTCAATCTGGGGCACAGTGTTGGGGTGCTGTTCAATGAAAGGGTCAGATCCTCCAGTCCCAAATTAGCTAACGAAAGCCCTTACCCTAGCGTCTTTCGCGCCCATCACCCCAAAACCCGCACGAAGGTCCTCTCCTTATTCTTCTCATGGCCTAAATTCCCCCTGTAGGTCTCTGGGGTAAAGGGGGAAACGCTTACGCAGAGGGCCAAATGCATGTCTGCAAAAAGACGCAACCCCTTTATTTAGAGTGAGCACACACCCCTTAGCAAACACCCGATAAACCCCGAAAAAAGGTGCAAACCTTGTTTTCTCCCCAGACAATTGGGGATGAACAAACAAAACCTTTTCGAAAAGGGTCTAAGAACATATCAAAGTCCTCACTTTGGTCTGAAAAACCCGGAAGCTTTAAATTTTGGGGCCCCTAAATCTATCACCCGGGCCCGGGGATTTTAAACCCCCGGTTTTCAGAAGCGGGAGGGCCCCGAAAGAAGTTGTTCCATCCCCCTCCCTACGCGGCCTCCCCTCCGTCCCATTTTTTCCCCCGGGGGGCTTTCCCGCCTGTCAGGGGCCCCTTTCCCTACGCCGACCTCCTGTCTGGAGCCTCCTCTCTACGCTGAGCAGCCTCCTTTCCCCCGCGAGCAGCCTCCTCCCTTCGCTGGCCTCCTGTTTAGCAGCTCCCCCCCTACGAAGAATAGCCCCCTTCCTTATGCATAAAACTCCTGTCTGTCAGTCTCCTCCCCTGCGCGAGCCCCTGCCTTGCAGCCCCTCCCCTTTCGCTACCAACTCTTCCCGGGCGGAGCCTTGGGCCCCTTCCCTACGTTCTTCCTACGCCCGGGCTTTCCCCCGCCTAGCAGCCCCTTCACTCCCCTGCCGCTCCAGAAAATAAGGGCAGAGGGATATCCTTACGGGGTTCACCCCCCGACAGGGGGGATGACCCGTTTTTTGACCCGTCCCTTTGGGGCTCGACTTTCCCATTTAAGGGGAAAATCTTCCCGGGGCATGCCCCTTACGAGGGGGGAACCTGGAGAGGAAAAAAGGTTTTGGTTCTCGACCAAGAAGCCCTTTAAATTTCTTCCTATGCTCTGGCGCCCCTAGCGGAAGTGCCCGTCGGGCTCAAAAAGGAAGACCCCTCAGCCCAAAGAGGTAGTAAAAATACTCACGGGCTACCTTAAAAGCACTGGAATAGGGGAGAAGTTACCGTAAATCGAAGTCTGGTACTAATTTTAGGGACTTCAGTTAACATTTTGAAAACCCTTCTTCTTCGACGCAAAGCGTCGCCATACCACCAGCGCGGAGGGCGCCTTTACAACAATATTTCCCAAAAGGTTTTTCAAATACCCGGGGGAAAAAAAAATTCCCCCTGAAAAAAAAAAAAAAAATATTTTAGGGGGTGTGTAAAGTGTGAAAGTGGGTGTGCGTGTGGGGCGGACAAGTTCCGGCCCGCTCCCACTCTGGGAAAACCGCGCTCTACAGCACGAGCAACAGTTTCCCTTTGGGGGTCACCGAAAAAAAAAAAAAAAAAAAACATTTCCGGCTGCCCCCCCCTTGGGAACACCGCGCTCCACAGGGCCACCAAGGCGTGGGGCTGGCCGGAAAAAAAAAAACCAAAAAAAAAAAAAATGGCAGACGGAATCCGGAAGAGAGGAAAAAAACAAAGGGAAAACTAACGTCCGGAAAAAACCCCCTGTACTCAATAACCCGGGTAAGAAAACCCAAAAAAAAAAGAAATGGCTAAAAACCCAAACAGGAACGGAAGAAATGAGCGGGAACAGAAAGGCAAGACTTAAAGGCTGAAACCCGGAGAGGTCCCCGGGTTTCCCAAAACCCCCGGGCGGGGCCCCCAAAAATTGTCCCGAAACCCACCCTGGAGGTTTTGCCCCGACAGGAAGGGGCTAGGGGGGAGTGAAGGGGGTGACCCGGCCCTCACACGCTCCGCAAGAAAACCACACAATTAAAAAATTACGAAAAACAAAAACCCCTTTATTCCCCAACCCGCAAAATAACATTCCAACACCGGCCCCGCACCCATCACAATAAAGCACTCCCAACGCAACCAAAATCACAATCACGAACAAACCCTCCCAAAGCAACAACCCCTTTTTCCCCCCCCTCCGGGTCAAAACAAAATTTCCCAAAGCACCAACAAAGCCCAATCGCAAAACACGACTCCCACACCCCCAACATGCACGATTATAAATAAATATTTCACCCCTAAAACGTACACAACACAATTTCAGAAATTTCCCCACATTTTTACCCGGGAAAACAATTAAAAAGAAATAAATTTTCCCGTAAATTTTTCCCCTTTTTCACACCACGAATTTCGTCCACATCCCTGCCCCCGTCAAGTCCCCAGGGGGCACCCGTCGCAAATAGGTTCTCCGGCCCCGGGGTTTGGGTTTTTCGCAGGGGGTCGCCCAAAACCGACACCCCCGCTCCCCAAAACGGGGCAGTGAAGACGTTTTCCCGGGGGGGGGGGGGGGGGGGGGGGGGCTAGCTGTTTCTGGAGGTCCGGACGGGGGTCCAGGGGCCGGGCCCGGACGGGGGGCTTCCCCCCAAACAGTCCACGGCCCGACCAAGGGTGGCCCCCGACCAGCGCGTGGAAACCCTTCCCCTCCGGGGCTCCCAGAAAAAGTGGCCTCGTCCCGCACGGGGCCCAACCAGTTCGTGCTCCCTGTGAAGCCCCCCAAAAGGGGGGGGGGACGAAACTTTGGGGGGAAAATCCCCCGAGGTGGAAAGAAGAAAAAGGAGGGGAAAGGGGAAAAAGGGGAAAATGGAAAAACCCCGCCGTCAAATAAAGTCCTTTGACCATTGCGTCAAGTCTTAACGCCAAATCCAATTTAAAGGGCGAGGGGAAGTGTATTAAACGCACCGGAAACCCTTTAAACAAGTTTTTTCACACGATGCAGGTAAAAGACGGGATTAAAACAACGGGTATAAAACCAAAAAATGAATTAAAAATTTACCCTTCTCTCACCCCCACGCTTAACGTTTTCCTTCCCTAGGGAAAAAAAAACAACACAGCACCACGCTTAACAAAGGGGCCCCCAAAATTTGCAAAAAAGCAATTCAATGGCATAACTGGAAAATTTTACAAACACATTTTTAAAAAAACACCCAAAAAACCCAACCCCGCATCCGAACGACAAATTATGCTAAAGCCCCCGGGGTGTGAACATAAAACCGTTCTCCTTGCACACACAAAAAGACGGTGGCCCCAAGGTAAAAGGGCCGGGGAAATTACAGGGGCGGCCCAGCGAGACCCCAAACAAATTCCAAACCCCAAACACCAGGTTTTTCTCCCTTCCCCCCACTACCCCTTAACCCGAGCAAAAAAAAAACCCCGGGGAAAGAAATTTTTGGAAAAAATTTTGAATGGCCAGGGTTTAAAAATTGAATTAAAACCCGAGAAAAAGGTCTCACACAAATTTTTCTTACAATTTTTGGAAAAAAAAAAAAAAAAAATTTCGCCCAAAAACGAAGACTAAGCCCGGGAAAAAACAACAAATCAAAAAAAACAGACCACGAAAAAAAGTTGGTTACCAGGGTACCCGTGGGTGACCCCCAAAAAGGGGGGGTCAGGGAAATCTCTCTACCCCCCTGTCCCTCCCAGAGGACAGAGGGGGAAGATGCGGGAAAACCCGAAGAAATGAGTCCCCTCCTACAGGGCCGGGGGGGGCCCGGAAATTTAAAGTAATGACTTTTACTCTCGTTTACTGGGAAAAAAACCGGGGCTTTGGGGCAGGGCCCCCGAGACATCTTTCCCCCTCCAGGGAAAAGCTAACCCCCTCAGCAATGGCCCGGCCCAACATGCCATGCGCGCCCCAAAGTGAGCATACTTCAAAATAAAAAAAACGAAGCACGTTTCGACAGGTTAAAAAACAGGCCGAGAGGCCGATAGGGCCAAAAAATTTTTAGAGAAAAGGGACCGACCACCCGTGAAACCCGCAGGATAATAGCCGGGCGGTTTGGGAAATTTGAGAGAGAAGAGAGAAAGCAAAACCCAAGTTGAGCTGAACTATACAAGGTGCAACCCCACCACAAAACACACTAAGGGGCGGGTACCCGACAACAGCAACGACAATAAACAAACCCAGGTGGGTTTTGAACGTCCCTGGCCTCGTGACAAACTCGTGAAAAACAAATTCTGAGGGGTCGTGTGCTTCTTTCTTTCGGTTTTTTTATGATCCTTATTTTAAACCTTTTCTCTCCTCTCTCTCTCTCTCCCCTCTTCTCTTCCCCTCTCCTATATAAATATATTTTATATATAATTTTATTTATATTTATTAATAAGGATAATACATAACGGGAAAAAAAAAACATTTATATATTAAAATTTTTGATATTTAAATTTTTATATATTTATATATATATATTAATATATATATATATTTTTATCTTTTTTTTTGCCGGAGCGTAGTCAGAGGTAGTCAGAGCGCAGTGCGGCCAAACTTAAATTAGATCAACTCCCAAAACCCTCCCCCATCCAAACGGTTTTGGATAAATTTGGGTGGGGGTGGGGGGGGGGGGGGGGGGGGGGGGGGGGGGGGGGGTGGAGGAGGGATGGGGGCTCGGCGGGGGTAGACTTCATTTGGAAAATTTTTAGAGCCTGGTCGGTCCCTTTCTTGTCCCCCCCCCAGAACGGAACAAACAGGCCCCCCACAAAACCCCCTCCCCCCCCTCACATCAAAACCCAAACCCCAGAAAAGGAAACCCGGGCTTGCCTGTGGACTGGGCCATGTAGAAATTTGGGGGGGTGCTGGAAGGGTTGGCTGACCCACCTTTACAAAAATTGCAGTCCTCCCCCTAAACCAATCTCTTTGTTCCCCCCCCCCCCCACTTTGGGCCCTGGGTGGAAAAAAAAATTTCAGAACGGGCCATCAGCCCGCTTTTGCACTTACAGCTGTCACCCCTTTTTCCCAAAGCCCCCCCCAGGGAAAGACAGACACCCACTTTAGAAAAAACCAGTCCCCTAGGGTAACCCCCTCCCCCCCTCCTCCCCCCCGAAACCCCCCCCCCCTCTGTCTTTGACTTTAAAAACCCCCAAAAAAAAAGCTACGGTATTTGATGGCGAAAAAAAACGAATGATTTTTTGGTAAAAATAAAACTCATAAGGGTTTTAGTTACAACATATATTTTTTTTTTTGTACACACGCCCACATTTTGAAGTGAAGGACAACATATTTTGATGTGATACAATTTCGTATATTTTGGGGTGAGCACACATATAATTTGAGGTTTATCACAAAATATTTTGGTTTTAAAGCATAAATTTAATTTTTTGATTTCATAAAGACAAAAGTGTGCTTTTCTTGGGAAAAAAAAAATATGAAAAAAACAGTTACGACCTTTTTGTTTTTTTCCCTTCTACCAAAAAGCAAGAGGTAAAAAGCCTGCCAAATGATGCTTTAGAAGATGCGGGTTTTAAAGGTTGTTTTTTTCCTTTCGGGATGGCTCAGAAAAAAATGGGGGTATGAAAAACCACTGTTCGGGGAAAACAAAAACCTTTTGTTTTAAAATGGTGTCACAATTTTAATTTTTGTGTCTTTTGTGATTCCTTATGAAACCCTTTGTTTTTAATATATCAATCTTAAAATGCTTTTTAAAATCGTATGAAATTCTTGACTGACGAATTTACACAGGGGAAAAATTTTTTGTTTTTTATAAATTTTATTCCTTTTATAAAATTCCCCCCTGCCCCATTTTTTGCACATTATGTCCATAAAGGGTTATGTTTGAGAATGACTAATTTACACTGGGGAAGAATTTACACTGGGATAGGGTTGACATGGGGTGTTTGACACAGGGGGGGGAAAATTGACACAAGGGATGGCTGACTTGAGTAAGGGTCGACACTGGGTAAGATTTAAATTGGGTTTTCCCAAATTTGGGACTGGGGAGGACTGAGAAAAAGGGACAAGGGGAAAAGGGAGGATTGACCCCCGGGGACAATTTAAAACTCGGGTTTTTTTTTTTAACGGGGGAGGATGACACGGGTAGGATTGGAACCCCCGGGGGAATTGACATGGGTAGGATTGCACTGGGTAGGGTTAAAAACTGGGTAGGATTGACCCCGGGGAAGGAAAAGATACTGGGTTTGGGCTGAGAATTTGGGGAAGGGTTGGGTTTTGGAATCTTGGCATTTGTTTAAATAAATTATCTGTCTGGGCAGTATGAAAAATGAAAATTTCTTTCAAGGCGGGGGGAAAATTTTGGGGAAAAGTCTGATTAGCGCCATTCTACCGAAAATTTTGGAGAAAAAACCCTTTTATCAAAAAAAGGGGCAGAAGTACTTGGTTTTACAAGTCCCCCTACTAAAAGAAAAAAGGGAGGAAAAAATGACGGGGGATAAAATTTGTACTGACTTTTAAAACGAAAAGCCATTTAAAAAAAATTTCATTTTTCTTCACAGAAACCCAACATTTTTCCCCTTTTAAGGGGGGGGGGGGGGGGGGGGGGGGTTTTAAAAAAACTTTTTTCCAACAATTCAAAAACCCCCTTTGGTTTTTTTTTTTAACCAATTTGGGGGGGGGGGGGGGGGGGGGGTTTTGGGGGGGGGGGGGGGGGGGGGGGGGGGGTTGGGGGGGGGGGGGTGGGGGGGGGGGGGAGGGGGGGGGGGGGGGGGGGGGGGGGGGGGGGGGGGGGGGGGGGGGGTCGTGCGTTCTTTTGGGGCATCGCCCCCCCCGGCTCGTTTTTTTTTTTTTTTTTGTTTTTTTTTTTTGTTTTTTGTTTGTTGTTGTTTGATTGGGGCCGTGTGGAAGGTGTGTTTTGTAAGAAAAAGAAGGGGGAGGAGAAAAAGAAAAAAAGGGAGAAGAGAAGGGGGAGTTGAAGAAAGGAGGGAGGGAGGGGTGGTGGGTATGGGGGTGGTGGGGGTGGGGGGGGAGGAGGCTTCGGCCTTTTTGTTTTTTGCGTAAGGCTTTCAAGTCGAGGAGTTGAGCAATCTCTACGACATTCGAGATCTTGATCAGAAAAGACGATACTTGGGTGTAAGTCACCTACTACAAGTAAATTAGGCAGAAAAGATGACGGGGGATAAACTTTGTACTGACTATAAACGAACGCCATAGGAGAACAATGTCATTTTCACAGACCATCATAATCATCAGAACTTAACAAACATTCTACGCACTGTTTACAGGGGGGGGGGGGGGGGGGGGGGGGGGGGAAGTCTGTCAAAAAAGTATCTTTTGTAGTCTAACTGAATTCAAAAACCACCAGATCATTAACGGTTTTTTCTTCTTTTAATAACCGATTTCTTCAGTTTTCATGTATTGATTCACAGTGTGTTTAGTCTGTCCAGATATGATGGCAGCGTTGTGTCTTGTATGCTTCCACAGGGGTCAGAGAGGAATACAATTTGAATCCTACATCTTTTTTATGTGTTTGCCTGTATGCATGTATATGTGTGTTAGTGTACCTGAGTGCATGCGCGTACGTGCGTGGTTGTGTGTGTGTGTGTGTGTGTGTGTGTGTGTGTGTGTGTGTTGTGTGGTGTGTGTTGTGTGTGGTGCGTGCGTGCGTGCGTGCGTGTGTGCATGCACGCGTGCGTGCGTGGTGTGTGGTGTGTGTGTGTGTGTGTGTGTGTGTGTGTGTGTGTGTGTGTGTGTGTGGTGTTTGTGTGTGCATGCATGCGTGTGTGTGTGAGAGAGAGAGAGAGAGAGGAGAGAGAGAGAGAGAGAGAGAAGAGAGAGAGAGAGAGAGAGAGAGAGAGAGAGAGAGGAGAGGAGAGAGAGAGAGACTTCAGACTTCAGACTTCAGATTTTTATTCAGTAAGGCCATTGGCCCATTTGAAGGGGAATGAGCACAATCATTCACATTAAATGTATGAAACATATGATTTATCAGGAAAACAACAACAACAGCAGCAACAACAACAAAAACAACAACACAACAAGACTATCTAAGACGTGATTAATTCTCTGATCTTAAACGCCTTAAATAGAAACATACATAAATTCCTAATAACCTTATAACTGTTAGAGCTAAGTAGTAACTGTAAACGAAACATACAGGGGCGCCTATGATACTTCTGTGGAATAAATTTTTGACGAATATCTTCTAAAGCTGGAAAAGGAACATAAAGTGTATTTCATTTTCTTCACCTTGCATACACAATGGACATACCAAATCATTTTGTCTATGTTGTTAAGTAATGAGTCCTTATGTCAGAAACGCCAACTCTGAATTTAGCAATGGATCTTTTCAGATGCATATCCAAATCAAATTTCAAATAAGGCTGAGTACAACGAAAACTGGAATAATCTCTGTACAAATCATAACGTCCACTACTTTGTATATGATCGTTCTACATTTGCCATCTACACTCAATCAACCTTTGTCTGAAAACATGAATAAACTGGGTTTGATTTCCAACACCCTGTGACAGCCAGACATCCCCAAATCCGTGCTTACACAGAAACACACGCACATTTGAAACCCAGTTTTTTTTCCCTTTACATCTAATTGTGAACAACATTTCATAAGACTTACGAGGCAATCTATAATGCTCATGTGTTAAAGCTTTAACTAATACTGAACACATTTAATGGTTGAACAAATGAATGAACAGTGGATATCTATTGGTCTCCCCATAAACCAAATCATTAGAAATACGCCTGTCAAAACCTAGAAACCTCTTCAAAGCAAACAAATGCACTGCCTCGCAATGAACAACAGCAGTATCCAAACCCCAAATTTCAGCCCCATACATCAAAACAGGCTGTATTTGGGAATCAAATATTTTTAGAAACAGCTCAAGCGAATTGTTATTCAAAGCAATCAATCTTTTCATGACACATATCAAAACATCCTTTGACCTACAAGCAAGATCTTTACAGGCAAAGGTAAAACTTAGGCGTGTAGAAAAATAGATCCCTAAATATTTATATACATTCAGCACAGGTATAGTAAGTCCGTTATACATCCATCTTTCCCTCGCCGCCAAATAACCTCCCTTTCGAAACACCACGATGTTGCTTTTATTCATGTTTACTTTCAGCTCTAATGAAGAGGCAGCCCTGCTCAGATTATTTAGCTGACGCTGAAACTAAAACAACATCATCTGCTAATAGTAGGATAAACAATTCTAAGACATCTTCTGAAAATTGTCCACCATGAAGGCCATTATTGATAACCTCAATGGTAAGCTCATTAATGAATATAGAAAATAGCACAGGACTACAAACATCACCTTGTTTTACCCCAGCAAAACAATTAATATACTCTGTCAGATTGGCACCACTTCTTACCCTAGTCTTAACAACTTTGTACATGGCTCTAATACAGCCAAATAATTTCCCCTTAATACAATTTTGTGATAATACAGTCCATAAAAGCTTTCTATTAATGGAGTCAAAGGCTTTATCAAAGTCAATAAACGCAACATAAAATTTACGATTTAATGAAAATTGTTTCTGAACAAACGCAAGAAGAGTAAACATATGGTCGATAGTAGAGTAACCCTTTTTAAACCCAGCCTGATGCTCCCCGTGATATTATTACATTCAATCCATTCCTGCAATCTGTTGTTAACGACAGTACTATACACTTTACAGCTAACGTCAACCAAAGAGATACCTCTGTAATTATTAGGGTTATCTACGTCCCTTTCTTGAATAAGGGCAAAGTTACAGACTCTGTCCAGTTTTCTGGGAAGATGCCCTCATCAAAAATTCTGTTGAAAAGAACTAGTAAAAAGTCAACAACTTGAGGTCCAGCATACTTCAATAACTCACCAATAATAGAATCAGGTCCTGCTGATTTGTTAGTCTTAATTTTCGGCATGGCAAATAGAATTTCTTCTTTAGAAATGGGACGATTGAAATGTTCGTCTTCTCCTCATCAGTAACAACAGAAAACTCATCATCACTTAAATCATCTTTACCTAACAAACGTTTAAAGTGCTCATACCATGTATCCAGGGAGATATTATTCTTAGTATATTTTCTTTTAAATGAAGCTCTTTTTAATGTTTTCCAAAACTCCTGCTATGACGGAAAAGATCTGATCATGTTATCTAACAGGTTTTTATTGAAAATTTTCTTCATCTGCTTTTGATATATTCTCTTCTTGCAATAACATACTCACTTCTGTCACCATCGTCCAAAGTACGAAGCCATATTCTCAACAATTTTAGCGTTTTTCTTTTCATTACCAAACAATCACTGTCAAACCAATCTTCCTTTTTAGCACCGTTTCTTATTAGCACACGTTTTATCATACATTCAGCACTGTTTTTAATACAATCATTAAACAAATCTAAAGCTTTATCTACATCCACATTGATCAGTTGTAAAGCCTCATTTAATTTTGAGCACATTTCTGCTTTACACAAATTGTCTCTGTAAGTCAAAGCATAATCTTCATTCCATACAAACTTATCGAATACTGTTGCCTCAACATTCTCCATTGATCCATCACTATTTTTTGTTGTAATGTCAATGTGACATTCAATAGCTAAATGATCGGATTCTATACGTTCCGAAACAAACAAATAACATGAATCACAAAAAGTGAGAGAAAAAATCTTTAGATACGAGAAAATAATCATTAACGCTGCTACCGCTGTCTGAAACGTATGTGTAGCAACCATGGCGATCGCCCTGACATACACCATTCAAAATGTACAAATCAAAAGCAACGCAAAGATTTAACAATAACTTACCGTAGTTATTCAACACATTGTCATAAGAACATCGATCTGTGCAAGGTGGCTGGCTTTTTGTTTGCAAACAGGAATCGAGAACATCAGCAGACATGTCAGGAGAAAATTTTGCCGTCCTGCTGTTCAGATCGCCACACTGTACTATATCAATGTCACCAAGTGAGCACAAGCAGTCAGCCAAACATTCTTCCAACATGGAAATACCATTATCAACATTAAAAGAATTATAGAAAGGAGAACCTTCAGGCTGAATATACATACAAACCAAAGCAACATTTTTCAGTGTACCAAAAACGATTTTTCAATTAAAAAGACACACACGTTAGAGCTATCAACTGCTACATATGATATGAAGGGAACCAATTGTTGTTTTATCAAACAAACGCGTCCTCCAGATCGTCTCCCCTGATGACAGAGTTTTACAGCAGGTCTAATAAAGGCTTATACCCAACAAACATGTCCATGCAAATGTTTCAACGAACGTTTCTCCAAAGCATATAAAATCAAATCCACAGGCATAAGAAATAAATGCATTGTCAAAAACCTTTGAGAGTAAACCATTCACATTCCAACAAAGAAGCTTGAATACTTTATTATGGCATACAGGCGCATCCAGATCCCGGTTGTCAATATAAATATGATCACTATCAAGTGCACCGTTTTCCATACATGCATTAATTTCGCTATCCACATCATCATATTAAAAAAATCATCATTCAAACGGCTGGAAAAATCATCATTCAAACGGCTATCATCGAAACTGTCATACGAATTCAAGCGTGTACCAGTGCCATCGCTCACACCGTCCACAACACTGTCGTCAAAAGCACGTGCAAAGCGGCTACTGCCACGCGTGACAGGATCCGGAGCAGGCCAATCTTTCCACCGGTGTCAAGTTATCTTTTCTCCCTCTTGAATTAACACCTTTATCATCGCAAGAGGACCGGCCAAAACCCTATTTCAACTCTTTTAGCTGACCAGAAGCATCAAGTCCGAACCTCCTGCCATCAACAAGGAGATGGTCAAAGACCATCGCAGCTCTCTTACCACTGTTCCTTGCGTCTTTCAGATGTGGAGTGAGCTTACGTCTTATTTCACGGACCCTACTTGTAAAGTCTTCGCCGACAAAGACATTGGTTCCTTTCAACTTGGCCTTCGTTTTCAAAATGTGTACTTCGTCCTTATATGAGGAACATCTGGCAATGATGGGGGAGTCATGCTTTGCATTCAAACGATGCGCTCTATCAAACTCGACCCATTCACGCCCAGTTTCGTATCAGTCAGGTCCTTCAACATTCGTTCGCAGTCATCACTGTTCTCACTCTCACTTCTGCTCAATCCATAAAACATTAAATTATTACGTTTCGAGCGCCCTTCGAGGTCATCTGTCTTCTTTTCTAGAAACTCAAGTCTGTCACCAAGTTCAGAGTTCACTCTCTGCAGATCATTGTTCTGGGAACGTAATTCCGCCACTTCCTCCCTGAGACCCTTCACTTCATTCTGCAACGCAGCATACTGTTCACCAAGGGTCTTCACATCCATTTTAACGTCATCCAACTTACTGTCCATGGCCTTGTTGGTCCTGTCCATCTCCATAAGCTTGGACATGATGTCGGCCATGGTGGGTTCGGCGCTCGTTGGTCTGGATACAGGAGAGTCAGCAGTGGAGGCAGCACTCCTGTCCGCACTGGCACCGCGCGTAGCGTAACCGAGCCAGGTCTGCTTCACGTTGTCTGCCTTCACCGCTGGTGTAGGTCAGGGGTTCTGTTCCACGTCTTCACACTGCAATAACAGTCCGCCCCAAAACAACAAGACGAGGAGCAAACCTGCCCAGACACCGTCACTCGGTCGACGCAGCGTCAAAATAGAGATCTTCATCTTTGCTTTTTGCACAGCTCTCTTCAACATAAACTGAAGAAATACGCCAAAGAAGCAGGCACATCTTGATCTGAAAGACAGTGCATCCAACGGCATGGTTCAATTGGTGCTTGCACACACAATCACAAACTCCAACACTCTCGAAAACCGTCACTAACAGGGATAAACGTAGAGAGACTGACAAGCTGCGTCTTGCTCTAACAAGTCGTCGAGCTCACCCCCGAGAGAGAGAGAGAGAGAGAGAGAGAGAGAGAGCAAACTGTTTGTTCGGCAGACTATTTTCACTTACACACAAATCTCCTGAGGCGGGACGAATTGTGCAGAGGTTCCCAGAATGTTTGAACTGCTGACAGTAGCTCAGAGTGTCACACCGAGTACCCAGAATGTTTGAACTGCTGACAGTAGCTCAGAGTGTCACGCTGATGACCCAGAATGTTTGAACTGCTGACAGTAGCCCAGAGTGTCACACCGAGTACCCAGAATGTTTAAACTGCTGACAGTAGCTCAGAGTGTCACGCTGATGACCCAGAATGTTTAAACTGCTGACAGTAGCTTAGAGTGTCACGCTGATGACCCAGAATGTTTGAACTGCTGATAGTGGCTTAGAGTGTCACGCTGAGGACCCATAATGTTTGAACTGCTGACAGTAGCTTAGAGTGTCACGCTGAGGACCCAGAATGTTTGAACTGCTGACAGTAGCTTAGTGTGTCACGCTGATGACCCAGAATGTTTGAACTGCTGACAGTAGCTTAGAGTGTCACGCTGATGACCCAGAATGTTTGAACTGCTGACAGTAGCTTAGAGTGTCACGCTGATGACCCAGAACGTTTGAACTGCTGACAGTAGCTCAGAGTGTCACACCGAGGACCCAGAATATTTGAACTGCTGACAGTAGCTTAGAGTGTCACGCTGATGACCCAGAATGTTTGAACTGCTGACAGTAGCTCAGAGTGTCACGCTGATGACCCAGAATGTTTGAACTGCTGACAGTAGCTTAGTGTGTCACGCAGATGACCCAGAATGTTTGAACTGCGGACAGTAGCTTAGAGTGTCACGCTGATGACCCAGAATGTTTGAACTGCTGACAGTAGCTTAGAGTGTCACGTTGAGGACCCAGAATGTTTGAACTGCTGACAGTAGCTTAGAGTGTCACGCTGATGACCCAGAACGTTTGAACTGCTGACAGTAGTTCAGAGTGTCACAACCGATGACCCATAATATTTGAACTGCTGACAGTAGCTTAGAGTGTCACGCTGGTAAATAAACAAAAAAGTCTCACAAAAAATAGGGTTCACAATTGACCATCCTCAGAATCACCAATTTACAACCCCCCCCCCCCCCCCCCTGTTCTCTGTCTGTCTGTCTGTCTGTCTGTCTCTGTCTCTCTGTCTTCTTCTCTCTTTGTCTTTGTCTGGCTGTCTGTCTGTCTGTCTGTCTGTCTGTCTGTCTGTCTGTCTTCTCTCTCTCTCTCTCTCTCTCTCTCTCTCTCTCTCTCTCTCTCTCTCTCTCTCTCTCTCTCTCTCTCTCTCTCTCTGGAGAGTGTACGAGTACTCTTCAGTGCATGACTTGTCTAACATCGGTCTGGCTATTTCTGTACAGTACGACTGTTGTTGGTCACTCCGAGGGTTGACAGTTGGTCATCGTACCTGTGCTGTACAATGCCTGCAGCACCGCTCGTGTTCCGGTCAACGTGTGGATGTGTCGTGACTGTGTGTTTGAGTTTCATGTGTCGTGACTGTGTGTTTGAGTTTCATGTGTCGTGACTGTGTGTTTGAGTTTCATGTGTTGTGACTGTGTGTTTGAGTTTCATGTGTCGTGACTGTGTGTTTGAGTTTCATGTGTCGTAACTGTGTGTTTGAGTTTCATGTGTTGTGACTGTGTGTTTGAGTTTCATGTGTCGTAACTGTGTGTTTGAGTTTCATGTGTTGTGACTGTGTGTTTGAGTTTCATGTGTCGTGACTGTGTGTTTGAGTTTCATGTGTTGTGACTGTGTGTTTGAGTTTCATGTGTTGTGACTGTGTGTTTGAGTTTCATGTGTTGTGACTGTGTGTTTGAGTTTCATGTGTCGTGACTGTGTGTTTGAGTTTCATGTGTTGTGACTGTGTGTTTGAGTTTCATGTGTTGTGACTGTGTGTTTGAGTTTCATGTGTTGTGACTGTGTGTTTGAGTTTCATGTGTCGTGACTGTGTGTTTGAGTTTCATGTGTTGTGACTGTGTGTTTGAGTTTCATGTGTCGTGACTGTGTGTTTGAGTTTCATGTGTTGTGACTGTGTGTTTGAGTTTCATGTGTTGTGACTGTGTGTTTGAGTTTCATGTGTTGTTGGCCCAAGAAGAAGGAAGAATGGAGACGTCGGACATTGAGGGCGAGATCTTGGCTAGACGGTGTCACGGTTGGACTGACCCTCATTGTGTTTTTCTGGAGCGGTGTTCTCATGCAGTGCGGTGACATTGAACTGTTATCTGGCCCTCCTAAGTCTGCCAGTGCAAAGCAGCCCCGACTGACGAGCAGCAGCTCGAGGGTGAGTCTGGACAAAGGCGTTGCGGGTCAGGAGGACAGTGGACAGTCATCCAGGCATGAGGAAGGTAAGATGGGGTCAGAAGTGACCTTCACAGGCGTCATGACCATGTTGACCGGCTTGTGTCAGAACGTCGACATTATTCAAGGTAAGTTGGACAAGGTCCAAAGAGACCTCGGGGAGCTGAAAGACTCTTTCTGGACTCTGAAAAGTCAAGGTCAGGTTCTTACTGAAGAAGTATAGACCTTAAGACAGTCAAATTATGAACTCGACTAATCGAATAAGTGCATGCAAGAACAATTGAAAGCTTTGGAAAGAAAAACGGACGGTTTAGGGTGGCGATCAAGGAGAAATGATATCATTGTGCATGGAATTGCCAGAGCTGATTCAAAGAGAAATGATGTCATTGTGCATGGAATTCCCGGGGCTGAAAGGGACACCCCTGAGCAATGTGAGGACACGCTGACGGACAAGATGGATCTGACTGATGACTTCTCTGTTGACAGAGTTCATCCCGTGAACGCTAAACGGGATTCTTCAGTGATAGCCAGGTGCACATTTTCTAAAGAAAAGTTGAAGATCTTGAAGGCGAAGTGGAAACTGAAA
>CM031624.1:24247500-24271680 GCA_018398815.1 Conus ventricosus
CATGCGGATGAAACAAAATTAGAGTTTCTGCATGCTGTTGGTTTAATAGATATTAATGTAAACGATGCTCTTGATTTGTTTATCAATACTGTTAAAGGAACTGGTAAATGTATGGAAAAACAAGAATGCGTGAACAGGACCAAAGACTGAACGACTGATTTGATCTCGAGTGTTTACCAGCCAAAAGAATTGTGAGGAGGTTTCATATGGTATGGAAGAGAACCGTAGATAAAAATGACCGACACTTATACTGTGTATCACGATCAGAATATACACATTTATTATATACGAAGCCAAAGTCACACAACGACGAAAGAAATCGTCACTAATATGGACAGCCAAGAAGAGTTTTGGAAAAGCGTCAATCGAGATTAAAAACACGAGCACAGAAACAAAACAGAATCGCTATGGAGCAATAGTATTACCATTTTTAAAACGTGTTGGAAAAGGATATCAGGATTGATACAGATACTTGTGAAAATGAAACATCATTATATGATGAATATTCTAATTTTTTTTTGGTAATGCAGCAGGGTCCGATGGACTTGTTGGTGAATTCTTTTAAACTTAGGGGACTTTGGCATCAACTTTTCTTAAGTTTCAAAACGGAGTGACTGAGGGTGGAAATGAAGCAAAATTTAGAAAGAGAGGGGGTAAGTTAGCGCCACGGACATTCACAAAGCACAGGACAAGACACAATGCATTTTGACCTCTAGGGTCTTCTTCAGGCAAAATCAAATAACATTTAGGACACTAAAAATGAAGAACGAGAAACCACTTATCTTCTCATATTCGCCGCACGACCACACACACACACACACACACACACACACACACACACACACACACACGCATACCACAGCACACACACACACACACACACACACACACACACTATTAGTTTCAATATGTCAGAGTTGGGGGTGGGGGCTGGGAGGTGGTAATGTCTGTCACTGGTCTCAGTCATTCTAAATGCATTTGGATTGGTTAAGGACGTCTTTGGCCACGTGCCAACAACTGTGTCAACACTGATTTGCATTTCGTCATTCCCATCCCTCTCCGTTCCCCTCCCTCATCCTCCCTATACTCCCGCCTCCTCCTTCCACCACTAGCTCATGCACCCTCTCCTCCCCCCTCTCTCCCTCTGGTTCTTTCCAGGTCAGACGGAACGTGCCTTCGTTCTGTGGTGTAAGGTGGAAGCATATACACCTCTTGGGTGTTAGTAAGTCGGTCGCTCTTTTGTTCGAAGATGAATGGTGAAGGCTATGTCAGCGCCCTATCTAGCCTCAGGGTCTATGCCCCCTCTTTTCTATAGCAGCGTTATGATCCTCAGTGTGACACACTTCTGTGACCAATTTCTGAATGGCCTCACCACAGGTGGGGGGGGGGAGGGTGGGGGGGGGGGGGGCGTAGATCAGAATTTGTGATACATCGAAGCTAGGTGCATTACCACCTGTATATTACCATCTACTTTTTTCATCATCAAACACTCACGTAGTTTGTGAAACCCTTAGCTAAACAATGCAACCCTCAGCTTTAATGACCATTAAACTTCAAACTTATGAAAGATTTCCCACCTTATTTCACTTGGAATGTCTTGCAAACAGCAACCTAGCCTTCAGATGGCGTTGAATGAAAACGAGGCTGTTGGGAAGTTCTAAACGGCCTCGTTTTCATTCAACGCCCATCTTGCGCCGAATTTGGCGCGATAAGTGATTGCTCGTTCTTCAGTTTCCTTGGTCTGAGTGTTGTAGTGATTGCTCGTTCTTCAGTTTCCTTGGTCTGAGTGTTGTAGTGATTGCTCGTTCTTCAGTTTCCTTGGTCTGAGTGTTGTAGTGATTGCTCGTTCTTCAGTTTCCTTGGTCTGACTGTTGTAGTGATTGCTCCTTCTTCATTTTCCTTGGTCTGAGTGTTGTAGTGATTGCTCCTTCTTCATTTTCCTTGGTCTGAGTGTTGTTTAGCTTGCCTGAAGAAGACCTACAAGGTCGAAACCCGTCGTGTTTTCTCTTGTTATTTGTTTGTCCATGTTGTCTAGCGGAGATATTTCAATTTTTTTAAAGATTTGTTTAGATTCCAACCTGCAGTCGCCTCACTTTGTAACCAGGCGAATATTATGTGTGAAATGACGTATGTGTGAAATGACGTATGTGTGAAATGACGTATGTGTGAAATGACGTAGGTATCACTCGGACTCCCCCTTTCCATTCTCTCTCTCTCTCTCTCTCTCTCTCTCTCGCTCACGCTCATTATCTCTGCACCTCAACACACACACACACACACTCACACACACACACACACACACTCCGCATGTGACCCCAGCCAAACTCAGAGAGCGTCAGAAAGAGGATGGCACGCCGTCAAAATGTTTTGAAAGTGTCAGTGTTTCATGAGAAGATGTCAAATATCCTGTTGTGGTGAAGAGGTTGTGTTGTACAGAGATTTTCAAAATAAAAAAAAGTCGTGACATAAAAGTTTGTTGTCCGCCATTCACTGAGATTAATCATGTGGAAGGTATCATATGATGATTTTATGGCAGGGCTTTTTCATGTTTGTGGGAATCTAGCACGAGTGCTCTCCCATTTTCACTGGCCATAGGTTCGATCAGATGTGAACTGTATTTGTTCGTGTGATATTTATGAAAAGGAAAGATAATCTAGTGCTGCCTTTGACAAAATGTTAGTGAGCAAAGAATCTTGTTGAACGAGATATCATGGCGGTTTTCGTCCCATTGCCCCCACCCCCTCCCTCTTCCCCCTTCCCCCTCTTCGTTCTCTGGTCCAACATATGTGGATCCATGTTTTCTTAACGAAAGAACAGGCCATAGTGTGTGTAAACAAAGGAACAGACCATAGAGTGTGTAAAAAAAAGAACAGGCCATGGTGTGTGTGAACAAAAGAACAGGCCATAGTGTGTGTGAACAAAATAACAGGCCATAGTGTGTGTAAACAAAAGAACAGGCCATAGTGTGTGTAAACAAAAGAACAAGTCATAGTGTGTGTAAACAAAAGAACAGGCCATGGTGTGTGTAAACAAAAGAACAGGCCATAGTGTGTGTAAACAAAAGACCAGGCCATAGAGTGTGTAAACAAAAGAACAGGCCATAGTGTGTGTGTAAACAAAAGAACAGGCCATAGTGTTTGTAAACAAAAAGAGCAGACCATAGTGTGTGTGTAAACAAAAGAACAGGCCATGGTGTGTGTAAACAAAAGAACAGGCCATAGTGTGTGTAAACAAAAGAACAGGCCATAGTGTGTGTAAACAAAAGAACAGGCCATAAAACAAAAGAACAGGCCATAGTGTGTGTAAACAAAAGAACAGGTCATGGTGTGTGTAAACAAAAGAACAGGCCATAGTGTGTGTAAACAAAAGAACAGGCCATGGTGTGTGTAAACAAAAGAACAGGCCATGGTGTGTGTAAACAAAAGAACAGGCCATAGTGTGTGTCAACAAAAGAACAGGCCATAGTGTATGTAAACAAAAGAACAGGTCATGGTGTGTGTAAACAAAAGAACAGGCCATGGTGTGTGTAAACAAAAGAACAGGCCATGGTGTGTGTAAACAAAAAGAACAGGCCATAGTGTGTGTAAACAAAAGAACAGGCCATGGTGTGTGTAAACAAAAGAACAGGCCATAGTGTGTGTGAACAAAAAAACAGGCCATGGTGTGTGTAAACAAAAGAACAGCCCATGGTATGTGTAAACAAAAGAACAGGCCATGGTGTGTGTAAACAAAAGAACAGGCCATAGTGTGTGTAAACAAAAGAACAGGCCATAGTGTGTGTAGGCCATAGTTTGTGTAAACAAAAGAACAGGCCATAGTGTGTGTAAACAAAAGAACAGGCCATGGTGTGTGTAAACAAAAAAACAGGCCATAGTGTGTGTGAACAAAAAACAGACCATAGTGTGTGTGAACAAAAGAACAGGCCATAGTGTGTGTCAACAATAGAACAGGCCATAGTGTGTGTAAACAGAAGAACAGGTCATAGTGTGTGTAAACAAAAGAACAGGCCATAGTGTGTGCAAGCAAAAGAAATGGTCATGGTGTGTGTAACCAAAAGAACAAGCCATGGTGTGTGTAAACAAAAGAACAGGCCATAGTGTGTGTAAACAAAAGAACAGGCCATGGTGTGTGTAAACAAAATAACAGGCCATAGTGTGTATAAACAAAAGAACAGGCCATAGTGTGTGTAAACAAAAGAACAGGCCATAGTGTGTCTAAACAAAAGAACAGCCCATGGTGTGTGTAAACAAAAGAACAGGCCATAGTGTGTGTAAACAAAAGAACAGGCCATGGTGTGTGTAAACAAAAGAACAGGCCATAGTGTGTGTGTGAACAAAAGAACAGGCCATGGTGTGTGTAAACAAATGAACAGGCCATGGTGTAGGTAAACAAAAGAACAGGCCATGGTGTGTGTAAACAAAAAGAACAGGCCATAGTGTGTGTAAACAAAAGAACAGGTCATGGTGTGTGTAAACAAAAGAACAGGCCATGGTGTGTGTAAACAAAAGAACAGGCCGTGGTGTGTGTAAGCAAAAGAACAGGCCATAGTGTGTGTAGACAAAAGAACAGGCCATAGTGTGTGTAAACAAAAGAACAGGCCATAGTGTGTGTGTAAACAAAAGAACAGGCCATAGTGTGTGTAAACAAAAGAACAGGCCATAGTGTGTGTAAACAAAAGTACAGGCCATAGTGTGTGTAAACAAAAGAACAGGCCATAGTGTGTGTAAACAAAAGAACAGGCCATGGTGTGTGTAAAGAAAAGAACAGGCCATAGTGTGTGTAAACAAAAGAACAGGCCATAGTGTGTGTAAACAAAAGAACAGGCCATGGTGTGTGTAAACAAAAGAACAGGCCATAGTGTGTGTAAACAAAAGAACAGGCCATAGAGTGTGTGTAAACAAAAGAACAGGCCATGGTGTGTGTAAACAAAAGAACAGACCATGGTGTGTGTAAACAAAAGAACAGGTCATAGTGTGTGTAAACAAAAGAACAGGCCATAGTGTGTGTAAACAAAAGAACAGGTCATAGTGTGTGTAAACAAAAGAACAGGCCATAGTGTGTGTAAACAAAAGAACAGGCCATAGTGTGTGTAAACAAAAGTACACACGATGTTGGCTGAAAGGCCACAGGTAGAGTTTTCTCCCTTGATCTCAAACATTCATGAACTGGTGTTGTGACAGGATTGATATTGTTGACGTTGTATTCTAGCGAAGTATTTCTAATATTGAAAAACTGCTTGATGCAGAGTTAATTTTATTTGTGGATGTTTTTTTTCCCTGCGCCTCTCTTTGGAAAGTTTTAATGACCTTTTGGGAATTTTTTTTTCTCAGGGGAAGGGGGTCGTGAGGAACTGTGCGCCCTTGTGTATATTTGTGAACAGATGTGGCAATGGCAGGCACAGACCACTCATGAAAGCTTTTTATAGAAAAAGGAGGATTTTGAAGACGTGTTTGCCCTCTTGTCCCTTGACCCACCTGGTCATGGTGACCATGCAGCTTGCATTGAGAGGTGAGAACACACAAGATGGCTTCTTTACCATCTGCATTGAGAGGTGAGAACACACAACACAAGATGGCTTCTACAGCATCTGCATTGAGAGGTGAGAACACACAACACAAGATGGCTGCTTTGTCATCTGCATTGAGAGGTGTGAACACACAACGCCAGATGGCTGCTTTATCATCTGCATTTAGAGGTGAGAACACACAACACAAGATGGCTTCTTTATCATCTGCATTGAGAGGTGAGAACACACAACACCAGATGGCTGCTTTATCATCTGCATTGAGAGGTGAGAACACACAACACAAGATGGCTGCTTTATCAATTGCATTGAGAGGTGAGAACACACAACACAAGATGGCTTCTTTATCATCTGAATTGAGAGGTGAGAACACACAACACCAGATGGCTGCTTTATCATCTGCATTGAGAGGTGAGAACACACAACACAAGATGGCTACTTTATCATCTGCATTGAGAGGTGAGAACACACAACACAAGATGGCTAGCTGCTTTATCATCTGCATTGAGAGGTGAGAACACACAACACAAGATGGCTGCTTTATCATCTGCATTGAGAGGTGAGAACACACAACACAAGATGGCTGCTTTATCATCTGCATTGAGAGGTGAGAACACACAACACAAGATGGCTGCTTTATCATCTGCATTGAGAGGTGAGAACACACAACACAAGATCTGATGGCTGTTCTATCATCTGCATCGAGAGGTGAGAACACACAACACAAGATGGCTGCTTTATCATCTGCATTGAGAGGTGTGAACACACAACACAAGATGGCTGCTTTATCATCTGCATTGAGAGGTGAGAACACACAACACAAGATGGCTGCTTTATCATCTGCATTGAGAGGTGAGAACACACAACACAAGATGGCTGCTTTATCATCTGCATTGAGAGGTGAGAACACACAACACAAGATGGCTGCTTTATCATCTGCATTGAGAGGTGAGAACACACAACACATGATGGCTGCTTTATCATCTGCATTGAGAGGTGAGAACACACAACACAAGATGGCTGCTTTATCATCTGCATTGAGAGGTGAGAACACACAACACAAGATGGCTGCTTTATCATCTGCATTGAGAGGTGAGAACACACAACACAAGATGGCTGCTTTATCACCTGTTCGAGGGTCAGTTCTATCAGAGGACGGACTGGTCGATGGGGTCATACGTGGAGACGTCGGCAAAGGGGCATGCATCCTTTTCCATGACACAGGAGATGTCGGCGGTAAGCATGAAGCGAAGCCCACGACGGGCCTGTGATACACACAGCAAATCTCCATGGAACCGGTTAAGTCTGCGGATGACATTGTTGATCTTTGCACCATCTTCATCAGACCAGTCCCTGTGTTCCTGCCAGCCAAAGCTGAAGGCATCTGTTGCAGCACTGGTGACTGACTCCTCAGAGCAATGCCATTGATTACCTGTGTTGTCCATTGATTACCTGTGTTGTCCATTGATTACCTGTGTTGTCCATTGGTTACCTGTGTTGTCCATTGATTACCTGTGTTGTCCATTGATTACCTGTGTTGTCCATTGATTATTTGTGTTGTCCATTGATTACCTGTGTTGTCCCTTTCAGTTCACGACATGACGGGCCCTTTCAGATCTCCTACGACAACATCTCCTTGGTAGATCCAGACCATTATCAGCTTCTTCAAACGCTCTGATCCGGCCAGTGTCTCCCTCTGAACTGGCTCAATGCCCATTTTATCTGGAGTAGGCTCTAATTAGACCAGCATTCAGTCCCCCCCCCCCCCCCAACAACATGTGATATGCACATCTCACCTGTCTCTCTAATCAGACCAGCATTCAGCTCCCCTCAAAATACATGTGATATGCACATCTCACCTGTCTCTCTAATCAGACCAGCATTCAGCTCCCCTCAAACAACATGTGATATGCACATCTCACCTGTCTCTCTAATCAGACCAGCATTCAGCTCCCCTCAAACAACATGTGATATGCACATCTCACCTGTCTCTCTAATCAGACCAGCATTCAGCTCCCCTCAAACAACTTGTGACGCACATCTCACCTGTCTCTCTAATCAGACCAGTATTCAGCCCCCCCCCCCCCTTCATGTGATATGCACATCTCACCTGTCTCTCTAATCAGACCAGCATTCAGCCCCCCCCCCCCCCCCCCAACAACATGTGATATGCACATCTCACCTGTCTCTCTCGTGAAAGTCGACATGCTCCAACATTTCGTTGCGCACACAGAGTCGCCAGCATCAATCCACTAGAGGTGTGTCGTCCAGTGCCATGACACCCCACGTATGCTTGGGCAGGAACAGTAGTCCAGTGATGATGAGCTTGTCTTTGGGGTTTGTATTCAGACAGGAAAAGGTTCAGAACTTCTTGGAAGGCATCTTTCATGTCATCAGGGTCTTTCTCGTTGAGATCCTGCAGGCTTACCCACGGGGCAAAACCAATGCCGGTTATTCTTGGAACATCTTCGGGGCATTCCATAGTGGTGAAGGTGTGGCCTCCTCCCGCTTCCTCCTTCCTGGTTTGGCCAGCGCAGCCGATCCCGTCCTGAGAGAGAGAGAGAGAGAGAGAGAGAGAGAGAGAGAGAGAGAGAGAGAGAGAGAGAGAGAGAGAGAGAGAGAGAGAGAGCAGCGCTGTCTCTTTGCACTATCCACAGGATAGCCATGAGAGCTTAACGTCATTTTGGTTGTCGCTTCAGTCCGACTGGATTCATTCTGTCCATGCCCCAGGGGTGAAGGCCGTCTTCATTGTTTTCTTCTTAGTATAGTGTCCACCACACAGGTGGATGTCCACACAGGTGTAGTGCTTCACTGTGAAGGTTTTGATCGGGAATCCCTTTGTGCACCCAACCCGTAGAGAGAGAGAGAGAGAGAGAGAGAGAGAGAGAGAGAGAGAGAGAGAGAGAGGAGAGAGAGAGAGAGAGAGGGCAGTGCTGTCTGTGAATAGAACTACACTCAATGCACAGAGAGAGAGAGAGAGAGAGAGAGAGAGAGAGAGAGAGAGAGAGAGAGAGAGAGAGAGAGAGAGAGAGAGAGAGAGAGGAGAAGCAGCGCTGTCAGTGAATTGAACTGCTCTGTCAATGTGGAAAGATGTGAGCACCTTTTTCCATACCAGCGTACGGTGGAAAACCATCGTTTGACACCCAAACATCCACAGTTGAGGCTGAGGACTTCCCGCAGCGTCCTAGGCCTCTCCCCCTCACCACTGCTGTACTGCTGCAGGACCTGAAGATGACACTGCCACTTCTGCCTCTCTACGCTCCTGCCTGACCTGCGCAAGGATGGGTTGAAGTGACGGGGGCATCAGCCGTCTCTTCCCAGCCTCTCGCCTGGTAACGCCCCAGGTTCAGCGCTGCTGTCAGCGCCACCAATGAAGCAGCCCCTAGCAGGCGCAGTTCTTCACCGGTGCAGTCACTGCCACCAATGAAGCAGCCCTAGCAGGCGCAGTTCTTCACCGGTGCAGTCACTGCCACCAATGAAGCAGCCCTAGCAGGCGCAGTTCTTCACCGGTGCAGTCACTGCCACCAATGAAGCAGCAGCCCTAGCAGGCGCAGTTCTTCACCGGTGCAGTCACTGCCACCAATGAAGCAGCCCTAGCAGGCGCAGTTCTTCACCGGTGCAGTCACTGCCACCAATGAAGCAGCCCTAGCAGGCGCAGTTCTTCACCGGTGCAGTCATTGCCACCAATGAAGCAGCCCTAGCAGGCGCAGTTCTTCACCGGTGCAGTCACTGCCACCAATGAAGCAGCCCTAGCAGGCGCAGTTCTTTACCCGTGCAGTCATTGCCACCAATGAAGCAGCCCTAGCAGGCGCAGTTCTTCACCCGTGCAGTCACTGCCACCAATGAAGCAGCCCTAGCAGGCGCAGTTCTTCACCCGTGCAGTCACTGCCACCAATGAAGCAGCCCTAGCAGGCGCAGTTCTTCACCGGTGCAGTCACTGCCACCAATGAAGCAGCCCTAGCAGGCACAGTTCTTCACCCGTGCAGTCACTGCCACCAATGAAGCAGCCCTAGAAGGCGCAGTTCTTCACCGGTGCAGTCACTGCCACCAATGAAGCAGCCCTAGCAGGCGCAGTTCTTCACCCGTGCAGTCACTGCCACCAATGAAGCAGCCCTAGCAGGCGCAGTTCTTTACCCGTGCAGTCATTGCCACCAATGAAGCAGCAGCCCTAGCAGGCGCAGTTCTTCACCGGTGCAGTCATTGCCACCAATGAAGCAGCCCTAGCAGGCGCAGTTCTTCACCGGTGCAGTCATTGCCACCAATGAAGCAGCCCTAGCAGGCGCAGTTCTTCACCGGTGCAGTCACTGCCACCAATGAAGCAGCCCTAGCAGGCGCAGTTCTTCACCGGTGCAGTCACTGCCACCAATGAAGCAGCCCTAGCAGGTGCAGTTCTTCACCGGTGCAGTCACTGCCACCAATGAAGCAGCCCTAGCAGGCGCAGTTCTTCACCCGTGCAGTCACTGCCACCAATGAAGCAGCCCTAGCAGGCGCAGTTCTTCACCCGTGCAGTCACTGCCACCAATGAAGCAGCCCTAGCAGGCGCAGTTCTTCACCGGTGCAGTCACTGCCACCAATGAAGCAGCCCTAGCAGGCGCAGTTCTTCACCGGTGCAGTCACTGCCACCAATGAAGCAGCCCTAGCAGGCGCAGTTCTTCACCCGTGCAGTCACTGCCACCAATGAAGCAGCCCTAGCAGGCGCAGTTCTTCACCCGTGCAGTCACTGCCACCAATGAAGCAGCCCTAGCAGGCGCAATTCTTCACCGGTGCAGTCACTGCCACCAATGAAGCAGCCCTAGCAGGCGCAGTTCTTCACCCGTGCAGTCACTGCCACCAATGAAGCAGCCCTAGCAGGCGCAGTTCTTCACCCGTGCAGTCACTGCCACCAATGAAGCAGCCCTAGCAGGCGCAGTTCTTCACCCGTGCAGTCACTGCCACCAATGAAGCAGCCCTAGCAGGCGCAGTTCTGTGGCTGGAAGTGTCCGTCCCCTTGCACTGTGTCCCTTTCCACTATGTCTACTTGCACTATGTCCCTTTGCACTAAGTCTCTTTGCACTATGTCCCTTTGCACTATGTCCCTTTGCACTATGTCTCTATGCACTGTATCTTTGAACTATGCCCCTTGCACAATGTCTCTTTGCACTATGTCTCGTTGCACTATGTCTCTGTTCACTGTCTCTTTGCACTATGTCTCGTTGCACTATGTCTCTTTTCACTGTCTCTTTGCTCTATGTCTCGTTGCACTATGTCTCTGTTCACTGTCTCTTTGCACTATGTCTCGTTGCACTATGTCTCTGTTCACTGTCCCTTTGCACTATGTCTCTATGCACTGTATCTTTGAACTATGCCCCTTGCACAATGTCTCTTTGCACTATGTCTCGTTGCACTATGTCTCTGTTCACTGTCTCTTTGCACTATGTCTCGTTGCACTATGTCTCGTTGCACTATGTCTCTTTGCACTATGTCTCTGTTCACTGTCTCGTTGCACTATGTCTCTTTGCACTATGTCTCGTTGCACTATGTCTCTTGTCACTGTCTCTTTGCTGTATGTCTCGTTGCACTATGTCTCTTTTCATTGTCTCTTTGCTCTATGTCTCGTTGCACTATGTCTCTGTTCACTGTCTCTTTGCACTATGTCTCGTTGCACTATGTCTCTTTTCATTGTCTCTTTGCACTATGTCTCGTTGCACTATGTCTCTTTTCATTGTCTCTTTGCACTATGTCTCGTTGCACTGTTTCGTTGCACTATGTCTCTTTGCACTATGTCTCTTTTCACTACATCCAGACACGCATCAAGAGTTTTCCCTGCTCTGCCCTGTGGTGATAACCAGTGCAGAATGTGTACCACACAGTGCACACATATGCATTTGGACACACATGGTTATGTGGATAATTGGACAAGTGCACAAACTCATCGAAACCATCTGTGTCTGTGATTAATTCAAACTCATCGAAACCATCTGTGTTTGTGATTAATTCAAACTCATCGAAACCATCTGTGTCTGTGATTAATCCAAACTCATCGAAACCATCTGTGTTTGTGATTAATTCAAACTCATCGAAACCATCTGTGTTTGTGATTAATTCTTATCGTTCTGAAAAGTGTGCAGAGTTTCCTCGCTCCCAGTCTATAATGAACCATGTCGTTCTAAAAACAGTCACTGACATATTCAAAATGAAAAAAAAAATGATGCTGCGCTTTTGTCCATATAGAACAGCCCTTGGATCTATTTGGAATGAGGGACTATGATCTTATCTGTATTATTCAAAGGAGTCTACAGAAAAATTTATTGTATAAAAAAATTGTCTTGTTAAAAACTGTCACCTTTGTTAATGGGCAAAACTCTTTCTTTTTTCGGTGGTGACAGAGGTGTCTAACAAGGCGAACACCTTTCCACAGCCTCGTTTAGTTTGGTTTGAATTATCTTGCACAGTTTCCATAGATCTTCATTATACATATTCAAATATGGCTGTGAGTTTATATTACTCTTTACGCAAACTACACAATGTTGCCATGTGACTGGACGCAAGGTTTGGAGAAGACATTTGAAGTTCCTTACCATCACAGTGATCAATGGATACTTTATATATATATGTGTATGTATATATATATATATATATATATATATATTATATATATATATATATATATATATATATATATATATATATATAACTAATAAATTCCAAGGATAAGCACCGAGCACCGTTCCAGCAACTTACAGAGCAGCTTGGTGTTGCAATGACTGCAAGAAATATTGAATTATAAACAAAGCTTGCTCTTATGTCTTATATATATATATATATATATATATATATATATATATATATAATATATATATATATATATATATATATATATATATATATATATATATATATATATATATATATATATGACAACTAAACAAAACTGGTTGTTTTTTATGGCTGTGAAAAATCCATACACATACACACCATAATTAATCTCAGTTTGTAAACACATTTAGTTGCTTGGGAATCGAATTTTACTGGACAAGAAAGCTCTTCAAAGGTAACCATTTTATCGTGACAGAGCTCAAAGAGCTATGTTTTCATCATCACAGACGGCTAGAAATCAACATGTTCCTTCAGTACCATATTAATCCAAACTATACGTAGAGCCTGTTTTACTCCATCATCGTGAGATATGGGGTCTTGAAGATATTCATGTTTTTGAATAACAGTTGTAAGTTAAACTGATGATTTTTCTTCTTTGGATTCAATAGAAGTGCAACGATTCGTACGATTTAAGGTGACACTAGGGTTTCTTCACTTTCAATTTTAGTTATATCACACATAAACTTTTGGTGTTATTTAATACCTGAAATTTCCGTGAAAAACTCCTGTCAACTGCATGAAATGTGTATGATGTGCAAATGAAAGGTTCTTAACTGAAAATACGTTTCAATGTGTATGGGACGCTCCAAGTTTTCAATCTATTCCTAACTGAAAATAGGTTCAAATGTGTATGGGACGCTCCAAGTTTTCAATCTATTCCTAACTGAAAATAGGTTTCAACATGTATGGGATACTCCAAGTTTTCAATCTGTGCCTTACTGAAAATAGGTTCAAATGTGTCTGGAATGCTCCAAGTTTTCAATCTAAGTCTTTGATTTGTAACACACAAGAACTCCACTGTAAGAAAAATACAAGGTTGACTAACACCTCTCCCTCTCTCCCTCCGAAATGTCTTGCTATAAAGTTCATGTTTTTTAATGAGTGATCTTTTGAGTGGAAACAGATCTGTTCTTTCAAAAGTAGCAGAGTGTATTAAGTTAGAAAACATTGCTAAAGCAAATTATATCCATGTATGTTTTGGTCCATTTACATTTGGTGTACAGTTGACCTGCACACTGCTTTGTATTAAACTGACACAAATGAATGTGTAGGAAAACAGAATCACTGCGCCCAGGTAACAGAAGTGACTGTTCGTCCTTTCCTTCCCTTGTTTGTTATTCCTCCGCTAGCAGATGACCCAACAGGTCGAAACGCGCTCTCTTTATGTTGATAATATTTTATCGTGTGTTTGTTCCTCTGTTTAGCGGCCCAGTAAATCTGTTTTTTTTTTTTTTTTTTTTTTTTTTTTTTGTTTATGTCTTGTTTTGTTTTCCGCCAGCAGTCACGCTTGGAAACCAAAGATTTGTCATTCTCCATGCCATACAAGAGGTTGGAGGATTAAGACTTTGAACGCTGATGTGTGTGTGTGTGTGTGTGTGTGTGTGTGTGTGTGTGTGTGTGTGTATGTGTGTGTGTGCGTGCGTGCGTGCGTGCGTGCGTGCGTGCGTGCGTGCGCGCGCGCGCGCGCGCGCGCCACCACTTGCTCCAGATTTAAACAGCCAAAAGTCCATTTGGTGACTCGAATTGAAGAAACTGGATCGAACCAGCTCCACCCCCCCCCCTCCTCCTCCTATATTCCACCGCCTTCCCTTCCCCTCCTTTCCTTGCCTCCTTTCTAATCCCAGAGTCTGAGCCAGGGGCCACCCGGGGGGGGGGGGGGGGGGGGGAGGGGGGGGGGAGGGGGGGGGCTACCTATTTATGATGTTTTTCTCGTGTCTTTCCGCCTCACTTCTCTGGCTTCCCAGTTCTGTGGAGTGTTGAGGACTGTGCGTTTGGAAAGGACTGTGCGTGTAAGGGCGCGCGTTTAAGCGGGTGAAATATCAAATGTCATTGACAACAAGCGGGGCACAGCAGGGCACCTGGATGAACAACACCAGTCAGACCATGGTGAAATATCAAATGTCATTGACAACAAGCGGGGCACAGTAGGGCACCTGGATGAACAACACCAGTCAGACCATGGTGAAATATCAAATGTCATTGACAACAAGCGGGGCACAGTAGGGCACCTGGATGAACAACACCAGTCAGACCATGGTGAAATATCAAATGTCATTGACAACAAGCGGGGCACAGCAGGGCACCTGGATGAACAACACCAGTCAGACCATTTCGGTCTGTTGTTAAGGGCGCCGTAAAGTCTGATAGGGGGAAAAAGCGGGCAGAGAGGGTGGAGGGAGAAATAGAGGCAAGAGAGAGAGAGAGAGACAGAGAGAGAGAGAATACGAATACGAATACGAATACGAAATTTAATGATTAGGCCTACAGCCCATATCATGGGAGTTGAGTTCAAAGTACAATATGACAACAAATATAGTGTAACATGTCGAACATTAGACATACTATCAGAACACGTTCACCAATGGGAAAGCAAAAGTACATGCTGGAATACCAGATGATTTGAAACTGGCTTGCAATTCTTTTAAATCAGGAAAAGCCGTCTCAATTGCAATGATTTGAATATAAATGTTGCTAGATTATTTATTACGATACTATTCTGGTTTGCCAAAAGCATTGATAATCTAAAACATGATGGGTATTTATAGAACTTAGCGGGAATATACTGTTCCCTTAGTTCCTTATATTTCGGACATACTAAAATGAAGTGTATTTCCGTTTCTCTAACAAAACAAAATGGGCAGTTCAAATTTTCTCCTGAAACATTTTGACAATGTCGTAAACGATGAGGTCTCAATGATGAGACACCAAGTCTTAATCTAGTCAAAGCATTTCGCACAGGAACATGTTTTACTGTAGTTAGATGAAAACTAATAGATAACGCCGAATTGAATGAACAATAAAAAGAGAATCTATCTCTTGTTGTTACGTCAAAATGCCATTCCTGCTTATAACACTCTATTAATCTATTTTTAAAGGTTGATATGAACAAATTACAGTTTCCGACACCTTGGCTTTCCCAGACGTGTCCAAAACCATAACGATATAAAAGATTCCGCATGGAGGACACCCAAGTTTCTTTATCTTGATTCTGCAGAGTTAGTAACATGTTATATGCTTTAAGTGGTAACCTATTCAGTGGCATTTCAGAATGCGTAACCAATATTTCAGGCATTTAACATAAACATTTACAAAAAGTGGATATCGTCCAGTCTCACCATAAGCTAGTATATTTGAAGAATGTATTTTTATATTGAGGAACCTTTTTAAAGAAAAAAGATGAACAGATTCAATTGGCTGAAGATTTGTTCTTATACCCCATATCCTAGCCCCATAAGTCAGCATGGGCTGTATTTGGCCATCAAACAGTTTGAAAAATACTGCAGGAGACGAATTACCAATTGACCATAACATACGAAATATTGCAATTACCCCTTTTTTTGCACGACTGGACAAATCTAAAAGAGAATGTGTATATGACAGACGGGTGGAAAGGAATATACCTAAATATTTGTACATATTTACTATCGAAAGTGTTTCATTTCCATATTTCCACCTTTCACGAATGGAAACATAACCACCATTTCTAAATATAACGATATTAGATTTCTCAAGGTTCACAATTAGTCCTAATCGCTTGGACACATTCCACAAGATATTTAGTTGAGTTTGTAATCCGTTTATGGTATCTGAAACTAGCACAACGTCGTCTGCAAAGAGGAGGATTAAAATTTCTATGAAATCGGGATTAAGTTGAACACCATGCTTTCCTGTTCGTGTAATTTCTTCAGCTAAATGATTAATAAAAAGAGAAAATAAAACAGGACTACATATTTCTCCTTGTTTAAGGCCACGAGGGCACATAAATGTTTCTGAAACATCTCCTCCTACCCTAACCCTAGCTTTTACAACATTATACATGCTCTTTATTGCATTGAACATTTTACCCTTATCTTATTTTTCTTCAAAACAATCCAAAGCCTTTCCCGTATCACGGAATCGAACGCCTTCTTAAATCTATGAAAGCAACATACAATTTCTTGCGTTTTAACTAACTGCTTTTGAACTAACGCTGTTAAAGTAAATATCTGATCAATAGTACTGTAATGTTTTCGAAAGCCGGCTTGGGTTTCATGAATTAATTCTTTTTGTTCTATCCAATTTGAGAGTCTTTTATTTAAAATAAAACTATAAATTTTACTACTTATATTCAGCAAAAATATACCTCTATAAT
Organism: Conus ventricosus; assembly: GCA_018398815.1. Lineage (NCBI taxonomy): Eukaryota > Metazoa > Mollusca > Gastropoda > Neogastropoda > Conidae > Conus > Conus ventricosus. The sequence continues at coordinate 24,264,012 of CM031624.1, forward strand.
TATCTGGGACAGCAGTATCACCTTTTTTGTGTAATGGTTGGATTAAAGACTCCACCCATACATCAGGGTATGAACCAGACGTGAAAAGAAAATTGAAGTATTTAACAAGAAATTGTATTATTTGTGTTGACGGGTTTTTGAAAAATTCACCAATTATACCATCTGGTCCCGAAGCCTTACCCTTTTTTTAGTGCTGTTATAGCTTCCAAAACTTCATCATTATTTATGTCTCGCTCAAGAATATCTATATTATCATCTTCTAAAGCTTCAATAATATCGTCATCAACCTGTTCCCCAACATGGAAACCAACATCATCATTACTACCATAGCCATCAATGTCAAAGGAATCAATATCGTTACCATCAACAGGCAGTGAATTGAATACATTGTTGAAATGATTATACCACTCCTCTTTAGTAATTTCATTTGAAGCAGAAGATTTAGAAACATGACTTCACAGTAGCCCAGAAAACTTTCGGATCATTCATTTTTTCTTGTAGCGTCAACAGCACCCTCTCCCTGTGTCCAGCTGCTTTATCTCTTAACAAGTACTTATATTGTTTTCTTTTCTCACAATATGCCAGTCTATCCGTGTCATCGTGTGTCCTATTAAAAACTCTCAACTTTCTCCTTGGAAATAATCTACTTTGTCTACATTCCAAATCGTACCAAACCTGCTTTTTGTCCCTACCTGTTGTTACAGTCTTCTTCATACACCGCCCAGCTATATATAAACCCTCATTAAACTTTGTCAAAGCGGCGTTAATATCATAATCAACGAGTTCAATTGCTTCATTGATGTGATTTTTAACCTCATCAGAATCCAAACAGAAATAAAAGTCTTGACTAAAATCTTCATTCCAAACATACTTAGAATAAGAATTACCTTTAGGCTGAACTCTTTCTGGAATCTCAGCAATAGCGGTAGTCAACAACTCCAAAACTACTGGCATATGTTTAGACTCAATTCTGCTCTGAACTTTCAGCGACGAACACAAGGACAAAAGGCTGCTCGACATCAAGAAATAATCAATAACACTACAACCAGATGAAGCCACATATGTAAAATTCCCATGTGCATCACCCACTACAGTTCCATTTAGTATTGAAAAACTAAACTGTTCACAGACATTAATGAAATATCTTCCAAAACTGTTCACGACATGATCCATAGAATGTCGACTAGGATGGCTTGAATTAACATGGGTCACAGAAGAGTTATCAAAAAAGTCATCAGGGATAATGTCATCATGAGGGTATTCGGTACCAGTCCTGGCATATAAAATCACCAAACAAAATAAATTGAACATCACCAAGCAGTTCAAGAACATCCAAAATACACTGTTCAATTAGTGCAACACCATTAGTTATCTCCGTATCTTTGTAATATGCCGAGTCAAGAGAGAGAGAGAGAGAGAGAGAGAGAGAGAGAGAGAGGAGAGAGAGAGAGAGAGAGAGAGAGAGGGAGAGAGAGAGAGAGAGAGAGAGAGAGAGGAGAGAGAGAGGAGAGAGAGAGAAAGAGAGAGAGAGAGAAAGAGAGAGAGAGAGAGAGAGAGAGAGAGAGAGGAGAGAGAGAGAGAAGAGAGAGAGAGAGAGACAGAGAGAGAGAAGAAGAGGAGAGAGAGAGAGAGAGAGAGAGAAGAGAGAAGAGAGAGAGAGAGAGGAGAGAGAGAGAGAAGAGAGAGAGAGAGAGAGAGAAGAAGAGAGAGAGAGAGAGAGAGAGAGAGAGAGAGAGAGAGAGAGAGAGAGAAGAGAGAGAGAGAGAGAGAGAGAGAGAGAAGAGAGAGGAGAGAGAGAGGAGAAAGAGGAGAGAGAGAGAGAGAGAGAGGGGGGGAGGGGGGGGGGGGGGGGAGAGAGGATGGGGAGCGGATCAACAAAGGAAGAGGGTGGAAGGAAAAGGGAAGGGTGGTCAGTGTGTCTGCCTGTCAGTCTGTGTGTCTTTCTGTCAGTCTGTAAGTCTGTGTGTCTTTCTGTCCGTCCTGTCAGTCTGTGTGTCTGTGTGTCTTTCTGTCAGTCAGTATGTCTGTGTGTCTTTCTCTCAGTGTCTTTGTCTATGTGTCTGTGTGTCTTTCAGTCTGACTTTGTCTGTGTGTCCTGTCTGTATGTATGTACGTCTTTCTGTCTCTATTTATTACTGTGTGTCTTTCTGTCAGTCTGTATGTCTGAGTGTATTTCCGTCCGTCTGTGTGTCTTTCTGTCAGTCTATGTGTCTTTTTGTCAGTCTGTGTGTCTGTGTGTCTTTCTGTCAGTCTGTAAGTCTGTGTGTCTGTATGTCTGTGTGTCTTTCTGTCAGGCTCTATGTCTGTGTGTCTTTCTGTCAGTCTCTATGTCTGTGTGTCTTTCTGTCAGTCTCTATGTCTATGTGTCTTTCTGTCAGTCTCTATGTCTGTGTGTCTTTCAGTCAGTCTCTTTGTCTGTGTGTCTTTCTGTCTGTATGTATGTCTGTGTTCTTTCTGTCAGTCTGTGTACGTGTCAGTGTGTCTATCTGTCAGTCTGTATGCCAGTGTGTCTTCTGTCAGTCTGTGTGTCTGTGAGTCTTTCTGTCAGTCTGTGTGTCTGTGTGTCTTTCTGTCTGTCTGTGTGTCTGTGTGTCTTTCTGTCAGTCTGTGTGTCTTTCTGTCAGTCTATATGTCTGTGTGTCTTTCTGTCAGTCTATATGTCTGTGTGTCTTTCTGTCAGTCTGTATGTCTGTGTGTCTGTGTGTCTTTCTGTCAGTCTGTATGTCTGTGTGTCTTTCTGTCAGTCTGTCTGTCTATGTGTCTTTCTGTCTGTATGCATGTCTGCGTCTCTCTGTATGTCTGCGTGTCTTTCTGTCAGTCTGTATGTCTGTGTGTCTTTCTGTCAGTCTGTATGTCTTGTGTCTTTCTGTCAGTCTGTATGTATGTGTGTCTCTGTCAGTCTGTATGTCTGTGTGTCTTTCTGTCTGTATGTATGTCTGCGTCTTTCTGTCTGTATGTCTGTGTGTTTCTTTCAGTCTGTATGTCTGTGTGTCTTTCTGTCAATCTCTATGTCTGTGTGTCTCTGTCAGTCTGTATGTCTGTGTGTCTGTCTGTCAGTCTGTACGCTTTTCCTGGATCTGCACGGTCTGTAACATTTGTTCGCCGTCTGTCTGTCTGGTTGTCTGTCTCGGTGTACGTGCTATGAGCATGTGTGTCTGTTTGACCGCGCACTTGAACCCACGTGTGTGCAAATACATGAGTGGAGAGAGAGAGAGAGAGAGAGAGAGAGAGAGAGAGAGAGAGAGAGAGAGAGAGAGAGAGAGAGGAGAGAGAGAGAGAGAGAGAGAGAGAACGAACAAAAAAAAATAATCAGTATAGGCCATGGCCCCTTTCTATGGGGTCACATTATAGGAATAGCCATTCATGCAACAAGGCAACGTTACATTGTCTGACATGAAGAATCAGACAGAAAAGCTATCAAATGTGCACAGTAATTGTAACAGCTGAGTTCATTCAAATGAGCAAAATTGTGCGCCTCTTAAAGGCTTTGTATAAGCACATGCAAATGTTCTTTGAAACTTCTTCATTTTGATTACCAAAAGTAAAGCAGCTCGAAATGAACAAGGGTCTTCACATAATTTCATAGGTACGTATTCACGCCGTAAATCCAAAAGTGCAGAACAACCAAGTAAAAGGTGTAATTCGTCTTCATTTACCTCTTTACATAAAAATGCAGCATATCAATGTTTTCAGTCTTTATATGTCGGTGCTGATGTACTTTGATACCCCAAATTCCGAATCGCAAACTTGTCAGATAACTTTTAACATGCCTGTCAATAATAAGTGAAAGATATTTTTCACAGTTAATAGATGCTTTAGAAGTTCTGTAAAATAAATATTGATTACTAATCCGAATGTTTTCAATCCAGTTTTGCCATCGATTACCTACCAATCTTAGTTGTAACTGTTTCAAACAATCATTTACATTTTTTAACGCCTTGATTTATCCAGATGAATCCAAATCTGTTATGAAACGAAAAGTCCCAAATGCTTGAAACCCATGTTCTTTTACCATGTGATTCTAATCCTAAGTGTATACGCTTTGCGAGGTAATCTTTCATCAGCTGTTCGTAAAAATTTTAGCCAGTATCTGATACACTGCACAGATGAATTGATAGAAATAGGTTAATGATTTGTCTCCCCATAAACACATTCATTTGGTGTCTTCATACGAACCCCAGAAATTTCTTGAGAGCAAATAATGGATTTTTCTACTTGAACAGCAGGTTTATCCAAACTCCAAATCTCAGTACCATATTTGGCGACAAGTCTAACCGGGGCATCAAACAGTGTTAGGCACACTAGACACTCTGTTAAGGAATTATTATTAAACATATAAATTTTTGCAAGATACACAGTATGGAATTTTTTGCCAAGATACACAGTATGGAATTTTTAGCCTGATAGTTAGATTCTGACAAGCAACTGTAAAATTTAAGCTCGTGGATAAATATATACCAAGATATTTACAGCAGTTCACAACGGCCATCAATTGTTCATTAAAAAAACACATCTCTCCCTTGCTGCCAAATAACTGTCTTTTCTGAAAGCACAATGTTGCGTTTCTTCATATTCACACTAAGCTTAAGTCTAGATATTACCTGTATAGATTAATTAAGTGGGTTTTGAGGCCATCTGGAGTTTCAGACAATAAACAATGTCATCAGATAATAGCACAATTAATAGTTCAATAAAATGTGGGGGGAAAGTTGCGCCATGGCCTCCATTTTCTATTATTTCTAAAGCCAGTTTATTTATAAACAAAGAGAAAAGAACAGAACTACAAGCATCCCTTGTTTTACACCCTGTGTGCAATTGAAATAGTCAGTGAATTTCCCCATAGATCTGACATAGATGTTCACATTCTTGCACATACTTTTAATGCACTGAAATAATTTATCATTGATGCCATTCTTTTTTGTACTGGCCAGAGTAGTTTTCTAGACACTGAGTCGAAAGCTTTCTCGAAATCAGTGAAAGCTACATATAACTTACGATTAAATGGAAATTGGTTTTGACTAACAGCTAAAAGGATAAGCATGTGATCGACGGTAGAATGATTTTCTTTTTAAACCAGCTTCATATTTACCAGTGATGTTATGATCGACACTTTCTGAAATCTGTTGTTAATAATAGAACTGTACGATTTGCTACTTATATCTGAGGGTGAAATCCCTCTGTAATTGCCACGATCATTTACTGCTTCTTTCTTAAATAGTGGAATGATGATAGATTCAGTCCAGTTTTCTGGATATAGTCCTTTCTTAAAGAGAACATTAAAAATCTGACAAAGAAGTCAATGACAATGCCGTCTCCATTCTCCAATTAAACTATCGGGACCAGCAGATTTTCCACTCTTTAGGTGTGTTCTTTTATCGTTAACAGCACATCCTCTTTTGAAATGGTACTGTCAAGCAAGTGTGCTTCGTCAGTTGGTTATGTATTAATTTGGTTTCACCGTCTTCATCTACTTCCAGTAGACCTTTGAAACGCTGGTGCCACTCCTCAGTGGAAATGTTATTGGGTGCATAGGATGTATTTGGAGAAATCTCTTTACATTTCGCCAGAATTCTCTTTTATTATGAACTGAAATAATCAAGTCATTGAATAAAGATTTATATGCTCTTTTTGCTTCCTTTGCATCCATGTTTTGTATTCTCGTCGGGCCTTGCAATATTCAAAACTGCCTTCCTTACTTAAGGTTCTGTAAAACACTCTTAAACGTTTCCTCGTGTTAATTTTGATCGCCCAACATTCTTGATCAAACCACGAGTCGTTGCTATCACTTGTGTCTATTCATATTTTCTTTTTCATGCATTGTGCTTGCTCTAGAATACAACCATTAAACATCCTCAGAGCTACATGTATATCTTCCTCTATCAAACAAATGGCTGTATTCAATGATTGTACTGTGTCTTCATGATTCATTCAACTCTGAAAAATAACCAGCTTTATTATCTTCCCACCGACATATTTCTTAATGAATGAGCACCCATGAGAGGAGAGAGAGAAGAGAGGAGAGAGAGAGAGAGAGAGAGGAGAGAGAGAGAGAGAGAGAGAGAGAGAGAGAGAGAGAGAAATGGAAATGATACACAACTACCTTAATGCTGATCTCACCTGCACTATCTTCGTCACCAGTCATCTCCACACCTCCATCTTCCCCCTTCGCCACCATCACCACCACTCTCCCTCCCTCCACCACTACCACTACCACCACAATCATCATTGTCAACGCCACAGCAGGCTTTCTCTTCCGCCACAAATGCCATCATCAATTCACCACCACCACCACCACTGCCACTGTCCCCCTTATCACTATCATCACCACGACCACAACGGCCCGAATAACCCTTCTCCTTTTCTTTACCTCCATTCACCACCCATTCTCCACACCAAACGCTTCTTTTCAAACGTTGTACGTATTCACCGTGCTGTCATTCTCCACCCCAACTCCTTCTTTTCATACGTTGTACGTAAACACGGTGCTGTCGACGTAAACACACCGATAAAAAATACTGAACAAAAGAGCAAAACATACTTCACGGGCAAGTTGCTTTTCAAACGTGTTTTTAATGGCGAGACAGAATCTTTGGGTTTGTAATTTGGCGATACCTCTCAGCACACGATGTAACGATAAGGTGCCGAGCTCTTTTCACTGCAGTTTTAAGGATAGAGAAATCCGCAGTCAAGTGGTTAGGACCTTCGGCTGTGAGCTGCAGTCATGAGTTCAGATCCACCCAGGGATCGGATTGTTAAGCCTCGAAACCCTCCCTGTCCACTGGGCTGTAGAAGGCGACTCTGACTGAGCTCAGGGGAGGACACAGCGGCAGGATGGAGGGGGGGGGGGGGCACCATTTTCCGTCATGCTGTACCCTAGACAGTGTTCATTTTTGCCGTTTCATCGACCTCACGGTTATTAGGCCATGAAGCACAAACACTGACCGCTCGGTGAGACACGGATGATCAGACACTGAAGCACAAACACTGACCGCTCGGTGAGACACGGATGATCAGACACTGAAGCACAAACACTGACCGCTCGGTGAGACACGGATGATCAGACACTGAAGCACAAACACTGACCGCTCGGTGAGACACGGATGATCAGACACTGAAGCACAACACTGACCGCTCGGTGAGACACGGATGATCAGACACTGAAGCACAAACAACTGACCGCTCGGTGAGACACGGATGATCAGACACTGAAGCACAAAACACTGACCGCTCGGTGAGACACGGATGATGAGACACTGAAGCACAAACACTGACCGCTCGGTGAGACACGGATGATGAGACACTGAAGCACAAACACTGACCGCTCGGTGAGACACGGATGATGAGACACAGTAGTCTCTTGACATCAGTTCTAATGACTGGATACAGGAGTCTGTTGACACCTCTTTTAATGATGGATGCAGGTGTTTATTGACACCTGTTTTAGTTATTGGATACAGGATCTATTGACACATGTTTTAAGATAAGACACAGGAGTCTATGACACTGTTTGAATGATTAGACACAGGAGTCTATTGACACCTGTTTTATTTTAGACACAGGAGTCTATTGACACTGTTTCAATGTTAGACACGGGAGTCTGTTGACAGGTTTTTAATATAGATACAAGAGTCGGTGACAGGTGGTTTATATCAGACACAGGAGTGTGTTG